>OY735262.1:12092033-12505661 GCA_963457715.1 Argyresthia albistria
TAAAGTGACGGTTATTTACCTAGCTGAGCTAAAAGAGCAACAACAACAAGAATACGTATCAAAAAACAGGGATTGTTGTGTTGTGTGCGAGGGTGTGTGTGAGGGTGTGAGGGTGTGTGTGTGTGTGTGTGTGTGTATGTGGCGGTGTGTGTGAGTGTAGTGTAGTATATAAGCTATTATAGTCTATAAGAAACAGTGTCCATAAACCTTCAATTGGATCAAAATAGTAGGTAAAGTGGAAAACAAAATGCCTATGATTTGTTAATACGAGTACAATCTTTTAAAATGAGAGCAACATGTTACTGAATCAATAATGAAAATGGTCAGATTTCATGAACCTCGATTTCTTTATTTATTTATTTATTTATCTAAAACTTACATCTACATTACAGGTTAGACCTAATACATAGTGCAGCTTATTCAACCTAAAAATATTTACCAACTATACAAGCATTATCCTTTATTATTTAATCAATTACCTCATAACTAATTGTATGCAAAGCAGTCTTTGTGAAGCCACTCAAAGTGCAACAAAACAAATCCATCTGGTTGGCAATCAAGTTAAGGTATTTGAGCGCTCGCGACATCGGGGACTTGCTGAGCAGCGCGGTGCGCGCGCGCGTCACACAAAGTAGCTCAGGCCGGCGGCGCTGCCACACGTACCGGTCGGGGACACGTATGCGCAGCAACTCCAGCACCGTCCCATTCTCGACTTTACCTACCAGCACTTTAAATAAGTAAAGAACCAGTGCAAATTCTCGCCTCACTCTCAGCTCATTATACCCTACCATTCCTAAAACGAATAAGGAAGGATACATGAGAGGATAGTATGGATACACCCCATACAGTCTGTGGTAAATGTGTCTCGTGAACTTGTTTTGGATTCTCTCCAGCATAAGCTTATATTTAATTTCGTGGGGGGCCCAAATGAATGCATTCGACTCAAGGTGACTTCGTACCAAGGCGTTATACAGGACTACAACCGTATTAATATCATTTAAATTCCTAGCCGTCCGGAGTATGAACCCCAAGTTTCTGTAAGCCTTCTTACACACGCTATCTATTTGCTCCCGAAAACATAGATCACTTGTTAGCTTTACTCCAAGGTCCTTTACTTCTGTGACTCGTTTTATAGAACAGCTGTTAAGTGTGTAGGTTTGTTCAAGAGGTCTGCGTTTCTGAGTAAACGATATCACCATACATTTCGACACATTAAAATCTAATTTGTTTAACCTGCTCCACTCTACGACCCTATCTATATCACCTTGTAATTTAAGACTGTCCTCATGCGTTTTAATACAATGAAATAATTTCAAATCATCTGCAAATAGCAGCTGATTTGCATGTCTGGTAACTTTTGGTAAATCATTGATCATTATCAAGAAGTTTAAGGGCCCTTAATTACTCCCTTGGCTAACTCCTGACCTCGTAGGATATGGCTCTGATAAGACTCCTCCGCAATCAACATATTGGCGTCGGTCTTTCATATAATCTGCAAAAAATTTGAGAAGATGGGGAGTACAGCCTACACCAGCTAACTTTCGAAGCAATACGTCGTTATCAACCAGATCAAAAGCTTTTTTGAAATCAAAATAGGCGGCGTCGACTTGTCCTCCCTCATCTACTATCGGAATTACACTGGACATGTAATTCAACAGATTACTTGTGGTACTCCGTGCCGGTCTAAAACCATGCTGGGCTGGGCTGGGTTTCTATAAAATGTAGCTATCTAGCTATGTGCAGCATTGAGCATGAGCCCTTAGGCATTTTGTAACCCATCACGTGATCCTTGCGAGACGTCGTCGGCCTAAGAAACGCGTTACTAAGAAACGCGTTACTAAGAAACGCGATACTTTCGAGAAAGGCTGTCAGAGCACGCCTCATAAGGGCTACTTATAACTTCCTACAAGAAGTATAAGTAAGTAGAAGCATTCTCCTTCAGTGCCTTTGACAACATCTTAGTTGAAAGTAGAAGCATTCTCCTTCAGTGCCTTTGACAACATCTTAGTTGAAAGTAGAAGCATTCTCCTTCAGTGCCTTTGACAACATCTTAGTTGAAAGGTTTCATATTTTAATTTGTCGCCATTTTGTCGCGGAGAGTTTTAGAAAGACTATAATATTTATGTCATAGGTACCTACCCACCAAGTGATCGTCTCGTTGCATAAGTTTGCGTTTTTTCTTTCAAATCATGACCCGTGGTGTTTTCTTCGTAAACATGGACTTTGTGTATTGGAGTTTAACAACGGATTTCTATGATTTTAGGTAATGTAAGTTTCGGTAAGGTAAGGTAATGTAAGGGAAGGTAGGTAAATGCTTCTACATTAGGTATCTTTAAATTAATGTTGCTAGTAAGAACAGGTACTAACAACATTCACCAAGAAACCGATTTGTTCAGAGCAACATTATCCAAAAATGTTGGGCCTTGATAAGCAAATCCATATATAATAAACGGTCAAGTGCGAGTAGGACTCGTGCACCAAGGGTTCCAATCACACTTGGATAGCGTTACACCTGTAATTAGGTTTCCACATAAAAAAGAAAAACTATGATGTCATCCATGTAAACCAAATTGAATATTTTGTAGAAAAACAGAAATTTGCAGTTTTCAGATTTTCCCTTTACTTGTTCTACAACTTTGCTTTGTTCCAAATTTCATGATTGTAGGCCTACGGGAAGTACCCTATAGGTTTTGGATCCATTGCGATAACTATGAAAATCCAACAATTTTACAGCATAATCAGTCGTAGAATTCGATTGCGTTAACCTAGAAGCTTGATTTTTCACAGCTTTAAAGCACCACCGACCTGAGTAATTGATATCAAAAACATCGTGAACCCTCCACGCGTTCCCGATAAAAAGGTCGTGACACATGGACAGACAGACAGGCGGACGGACGGACGGACGGACAACGAACGAAGTGATCCTATAAGGGTTCCTTTTTCCTTTACGGTACCCTACAAATTTGTCTGAAATTAGCAAATCGATTACATCTTGTACTTAAACTTGGTACCCTAACACTAGTCAAAGTCAAAGTCAAAGGCATTTATTTGCAAATATAGGTTGTTGTGGTGTTATGTACATTTATAGGAGCTTAACTATATCTTATCCTCTAAGGATGTGCAAATTAATTATTATAATTACAAATTAAAGTGAATATAAAAAAGATAACTCATGGAAGTACAAGTAGAGTTCCTAATAATTTTAATAAATATGTACTCAGGCTAGTATCTACGCCTGTAAAGGTCCCTGATCCGATTGCGAATCGTTGAACCCATCACAACAGCAGTTCATCAACAGTCGTGTCAAACATTCCGGTCGGTGTGTAACCAGCCTTACCCATGCATTCGATTATGCGAGACGCACAATCTGGCCGCGGTCCAAATTGTCCGGGATACGGTAATAAATGTAATATTGAGTGCCCTTACCGCTCAGGTATTGCGTAAATGGGGTAATTATATGAAAATATCGAACATAAATGATACGACTTTAGTCCAGCGGGTCGATTATCGCGCCTTCGATATACGATATCTACACCTATGTCGAGTGATTTTGTACGGGAATCTGTCGATATAGGTCTCGATATCCGTATATCGAAGGCGCGAGAATCGACCCGCAGACAAGTGTGTTGTATGATAAAACATCAACACAAAAATGTATGAAGTGTCAGTTGTCTAATTTCCCTGATCAATACATTTCTCAGGGTATCCTAGTGTGGGGCCAGAAGCAATGTATGTGCCTGTATGTAAATGTTTATGTTTAAAATATCTTCTATGGTGGTGTCCTTGGTTTTCTCGAAAAGGAGTGTTGTTCATTGTTATATCTGGGATAAGTAGAAGAACAAATACCAACATCAAGAATATTCCATCTTTTGGTCGTAATCTGCCTAACAATAATAAACGGTCAAGTGCGAGTAGGACTCGCGCACCAAGGGTTCCGATCACACTTGGAGAGCGTAACACGTGTATGAAATTGGGTTTCTACGTAAAAAACTAAAGTATGATTTACAAAATTTTTGTGTCATACAAATGTCATACGTGTAAACCAAATTGAATATTTTTGTAGAAAGACAGTGCAGTTTTCAGATTTTTCCCTTTATTTGAGCTATAAGACCTTGCATTATGCCAAATTTCATTATTGTCGGCCTACGGGAAGTAGGTACCCAATAGTATTTGTGCCCATTGATATTACTATGAAAATCCACCAATTTTACAGCATAAACAGTCGTAGCGCTCGATTGTGTGGACCTAGAAGATTGATTTTTGTACAGTGTTATGCCACTACAGACTTTAACAATTGATGTGAATTTCAGCTTGATACGTCCGAGTTCTTGATATAAAGGTCTTGACACACGGACAGACAGACGGACAGACGGACGGACAACTAAGTGATCCTGTAAGAGTTCTTTTTTTCCTTTTAAGGATTGGAACCCTAAAACTGCTAAACTAAGAACTTGCTATGCAACAACGTGATCCCACCAATCCCTTTGTACAGCTTGATATTGAGATAATAATCTTAACATTTCACCTCCATCTTCTATTCGTAGAAGTGAATTAACCTCTTTAAATAAATGCGCAGACGGAAACGAATATCGATAGCTATCAATGATGAAATGCACGCGGAAAGAATTACTTGAAACATTTTTTTGATCGTGCTCTTGAAGTGAAAGAGATTTACTTAGGAGGTACTACCAGTTTTACAAGTTACAAATCTATAGTATTTGAGGAATCTTCGAATCATTGAATAATTTTATTGATTAGACGACATAATTATATAAAGGTGACTTTAGTAAAGAACGCCTTTAGATATAGCATAATATTAGAAGGCACCAAATCCGTGACGAAATGAATGATATCTGTTTTTTCCTGACATGCCTAGGTTTGCCGGAAGAAATCTCTGTTTAGAGATAAGCTCGCTTTTGTACATACCTTTCTGTAAATTTTACGTGTTTTTTTATGTTTTTGTGCAATAAGGTATAAATGAAATGAATGAATGTCAAAAAACCTTGTTGATGTTCCAAGCCCTATGAATGAGTCAACGCCATCGATTGTCCAGAGAAACTATAAATAGCTCCGTTGATTTAAAGAGTATCGAAACAGAAGCTCTTCGTGTCCGAAGACATGACCGAGTTCCAATTATACATCTGATTCACAAGTTATCAAGACGGACAAAGCGGTTTTATAATAAACTCAGAAACAGCTGTTGTTCGGCCGTCCATCTTCAACACGTGGCGTGGGGTGACGCGAGCAAAGCGTTTGACAACGCCAACCACCTATATTTATTTGACAAGCGCCTTTTAGCACGGATTTACACAGAACAATTTTCGGATATTTATTTGTGAATACTCGTTCCTTGCGAGTTTTAATACCCCTTTCATCTGTATTGGGAGCGGAGGTTTATGAGACAGGAAAACAAGAGTCAGGCAAGGTTATTGCTTTGAAGCTTATGTTTGCTGAATTTTCTGAAGACTGTTATTTTTATGTTCTTGCAATAAACAAGTCTGCTATTGCTGTATTGGCTGCTAAAGTGCAGGCAGATGCACTGACTGCAGTAGTGTTTTACACCCAATACAGCTACTGTATGCTCTTTTGCCTTGGCCACACCCTTTTAAAGCAGTTAGATAAATTAATCTTATTCTTTTCTCCATATGATACACTGATAGTTTTTTTATCGAAATTCCGCAACCCATAAGAATAAATGGCATCACGCCTTTTTCCATACATGGTGGCGCAAACGCACAAAATAAAAATAAAAATTACCTTCTATAATTATTGCTACTACTGAATCTCTGGGAGCGGACTCCTGCGTCTGGTCGGCCCCCGGACGTCTTTCCCATCGGGCGGTCGGCACGCGACTGATAGCTCTCACTGCACAGCGCCTACCCGCACCCTCGCTGGCGACGCCATCTTGGAATCCGTTGGTGCTGGAACAAAATTTTAATTTGAATTTCGAATTAAACCTTTTGACAGTGTAACTGGCCTTTTCAGACCATTACATTTTGCCACGATTACATTTTGCCACTTTGCCATACGATGGTTAATAAGTAAATAGTTCTAAAATGTAGAAATATTCTATGTACATTATAAAAACAAATAACCGGCCAAGTGCAAGTCGGACTCGCGCACGAAGGGTTCCGTACCATTATCTATAAAAAACAGCAAAAAAAATATGCATGGGAGCCCCCCCTAAATATTAATTTAATATTAATTTAATTATTTATTTTTAAGTAAATAATAAACTCAATATATTTTAAAACATTTTAAGCGTCTACCTGCTACCATTATCAATATCGAGCAAAAATGAGCAAAAAAAATCACGTTTGTTGTATGGGAACCCCCTTAATATTAAATTTCTTTTGATTTTTAGTATTTGTTGTTATAGCGGCAACAGAAATACATCATCTGTGAAAATTTCAACTGTCTAGCTTCCACGGTTCATGAGATACAGCTTGGTGACAGACAGACGGACGGACGGACGGACAGAAAGCGAAGGCTCAGTAATAGGGTCCCGTTTGGCACCCTTCGGGTACGGAACCCTAAAAACCAAAATCGACAAAATCAGAATCCCTTAAACATTCGGTCAACCCGAATTATTGACCCCCATTGAGCCCCAAAAAAACGAGGCAAGCCCGCAACATCGTACAATGTAGTAACAAAACGTATTCGATTTCGACGCAAAAATATGGCTGCCTGGGGCCTGGGGCGGAAACCGAGGGGAAATTGAATTGGGCGTCATCGCATCACTCCACCAGCCTCCAAGATTGTTGTGGCGGCAGCCTGATATGATAATGTCGTCTGTTTATGATGTCAGACTGAGCCCTCCATATTTTATATTGCAGTTGAAGGCGCTTGGAATGATTGGATATCTGGTATCTGGTGTGAAGTACAACATGTCTTTGTGACTTAAAGAGGTCCTATACGGGGTGGGAGCACACTACACTAAGGTAGCACAATCAGCCGAGTAATACCCCATTTTGCGTGACAAGGGGCTACCCCATCCCCAGCTATGAAAGTCAACTAAATTAATACATACAGTTCCTTCTAGAAAGTAAGTATTTTATTCCATTTTGCTTATCCCGTTAGTCAAGAAATCAATGTGACCTATTCAACAATGGGCATTGAATGTGTGAACTGAGCGAAAAAGATAAGTTCGGCAGTTTAGTGGAGCAGCTTTAGTCAGCGTGAGCTTTGAATATGTTTGAATATGATGGGTTTTATAACAATGAAACTGTTGCAGGATTACGATCTCTGTACCTGTGGTGTAGCAGTAAGAGTGTTCTGCCACGATCCCGGCCGGGGAGGCAGAAATATAACAATCCCGTAACGCGTAAGTAAATATGTTAGAAAAGGTAGGGACATAATCTAATAGTTTTATCTAGACATATTTAATTTCGTTTGTTTATTTGCTATACATATAACAAGTTTAAAGTCTTAAGAGCTTACAAGTTAAGTGTAAGGACTGAGGAGTATTGTCTTTTTATTTATCGCAGATTTTCAGCGCAATTCGCGACATCGCCACCCGAAACTGCATTCCATTTTCATGCAAACTAAAATGAACTTTATCACTGAACGATAAATGTCTACGGGTCTGGAAATGTATGATTGGATCGATCGTGCCCACATAGCGGGTGTGCTAGGCTAGAAGTCGCAATATGCGGCGTTTCGTGAAGAAAAGATGTCCTTTGGTAGGATTGATCTGTAGGTCCAAAGGATGGATTTAAGAAGTGGAGCCCACCTGGATATGTGATGCAGGGGCAAGAGCCCTCCCCCTCTTGCCCCTGCATCACATAAAGTTCGTATGGGAAAAAATAAAATACTTGACCTACGGAACTTCGGCCCCCTTTTTTGCCTCTCAGGGATGCAGAACTGTATTAAAAAAAAAGATACGCGTGTAGCACCGTACACGTGTTAGAAGTAAAACTTCTGTAGCTAGATCATTAAGTGGTACCTATACTATACACCTATACCTACCTATACTAAAAGAGATTTAAATTTCCAATTTTGAGATCCAATCTCTGCTTCAAGTTACTTTTAAGTTTCAGACGTCCGATTATTTGAAATTATTTTATACTTGTACTTACTTTTAATACGTCATGTCATTTATTTCCCACCATTCCTTATCTACAATTTGTCGCGCTCGTGGTGATATACTTAACTCATTCAATAGTGTCACTACTATTTGCATCTCGCTCAGATTATATACCATCTGACGTCACGTCTTTAAGCCGTCTCGCTCAAATGTATGCATTGCTTTGCTTGTTTTAGAAATCCATATCGACCCGTGTGACATTGATGAAACTCTTTTCTTACAAACTGTATGGATCGCATCGCACAGCTGTCAAACATAAGTTCCGGTTCCAACAAAGAGGTTGAACGAAGTAGTTTTTGGTCACGTCACTGGTTTTGTTTATCCCAGCCAGCGGCGGCGGCGGCGGCGGCGGCGCCATCTTGGCCATACCGGAAATCAAGAACTCGCGGAAGAATGCTTAAAATAATTTTTATTTGTTAACGTTTCATCAGGTTTTTCTCTCACTAATTAACATTCTTTATTGTACGAATGTATTATTATCTTATCTGATTAGTTAAAAACCGTATTGAAAATAGTTGCGGTTTTAAAAGTCTTCAGCCGACCCTGACGTCACCGATTCCAATTTCCGTTACATTTCTTAGCCACTCGTGATAGCACCCGGCTAGTAGCAATTGAAAAGCAAATATATGAATAACCCACAGTTGAGAGGTTAAATAAATTTTACCCCCGTGCCCCAAGAAGTTTTACTTCAAAAACTTACGTCCTGGATCTTTCAACTACCTACCTGCCTAATTACAGCTTCATAGGTCAAGTTTTTTTTTGTCCATACAAACTTTGCCCCTCTCCCTCTTTCCCTTATTTATTTTTATTTTATTTTATTTTATTTGGGACATCAACAGCACTTAGACAAACAAATTACAAAGAGCAGAGATACA
The DNA here is from genome assembly GCA_963457715.1 of Argyresthia albistria. Taxonomy (NCBI): domain Eukaryota; kingdom Metazoa; phylum Arthropoda; class Insecta; order Lepidoptera; family Argyresthiidae; genus Argyresthia; species Argyresthia albistria. The sequence goes on from OY735262.1 coordinate 12,100,995, forward strand.
GAATGAAAGCCAATAACAGATATCCACAAAAAATACAAGAAATAAATTAAGATCGAGAAACTTAAACAGATAGACAAGTGGACAAATATTAAATAAGTATTCTTATATGAACGTGTGTTCATGGACAATTTTGTTTAGAATAATGTTTATAGATAGGTATCTATAATTGAATATTATGTATCGTGTAACATGAGTGAAGTGTGTGACTGTGTGTTTGAATGGGTGTATGTGAGAGGGTGTGTGCGAGGGTGAGGGTGTGTGTGAGTGTGTGTGAGTGTGAGTGTGTGTGATTGTGTGTGTTTCACTTATTCTTCCTCGATATTGCGTAAAGTTTTAATAATATCTTGACGGAATTTCGCCTTAGAAGATGCGAATGGATCAAAGTTGTTAAAAAGTTTATTAAATTGATTGGTAAGGCGGACCATAGTAGAATTCTGAGCATAATTGGTATGCGTGAGGGAGACAGCGAATAGCCTTTTGGAAGTTTGACGAGTACGACGCGAAGGGACACAGAAAGATAGTTCAGAGAGAAGAGGTGAAGAATCAAGTCGGCCGGACAGAATATCATGGAGTAACATCATATCAAGCAAAGTTCTGCGATCCTTGAGACTGGAGAGGTGATACTGATGACAAGACTCCTCATAAGAGCGCCCAGGGGTATGAGACCTGAAATTTAGGTGCTTTATAAATTTAGATTGAATACGCTCAATGCGTTGAATGTATGTAATGTAGTTAGGAGACCATATACAAGAAGCGTATTCTAGAATGCTCCTAACGTAAGCAAAATAGATCTGTTTTATACAAACTAAGTCGCTAAAGGGTTTGCAAATTCTCAAAACAAAACCCAGGTTTCGAAAAGCACGGGCCGTGATGTGGTCGATGTGTTTTTCAAATGAAAGTTTACTATCGAGGATGACACCAAGATCGCGGATAGTATTAACGCGGGCTAATGGCGTGTTGTTGATCAGAATTCCATCAGAATTCCAGATGGGTCCACTTCTTAAATCCATCCTTTGGACCTATAGATCAATCCTGCCAAAGGAAATCTTTTGTTCACGAAACGCCGCAAAATTAGAAGTAGAATTGTCGCTAACAAGAGGTGGCTTCTTGATACTTTCAAACGTGGTACCTACTACGTAGGATTGGCAGGGTGTGGCCCCGAAACTAGCGGACTAACGTATGCTCAGCCGTATGCCATTTATTTTAAAAAACATGCATTAGGCCGGGACTCCACCAAAGCGGAGATGTGCGGAGATGTGGAATATTTGTGTGGCGCGTTGGAAGTGGAGCTGTTTCCATCTCGCATACAAATATTCCACATCTCCGCTTTGGTGGAGTCCCGGCCTTAATCTGATTCCAGATAAAAATCGTTCCCCTTAGTGAATCATGAAATGACTCATAAGTGTGTATCGTTAAATCAGGACAGAACTATAAATGCCCCATTGGTCAAACATACCTAAAATGGCATTATTGCCGGCTCGGCAGATCTATAAACATATATCTATTATATAGCTGGTAAACCCTATGGCGGCACCACACTTCATTTATGCTTTATTCGTTATGCGGCTACGGCAAAATATTCGTCACGTAAGCGCACACCGAATGTAGCAAATTAAGACGAATACGCCCTTCACACTTCGTCGTATGCGGCCGAATAACACGCATACCTACCGAATAACGCACAACGAAGTGTGGTGCCGCCATAAGTGAAGACTACTACGTCTCTGGAAATCCTAAGAAATGAAACTAAGCACTGTCCTTATGAGTAAATGTATTATTTTACAGTCACAACTTGGATGATTCCACTTCAATTTTTCGACTACGAATGCGCGAGAGTCCGTCCAACTGCGACCTCTTGAGCATTCGTTTCGCGCTTAAAGTAACTTCCGTTGCTTTAGCAAATAATATTTTCCCTCGCTAAAGCAACTTCCGCCGCCTATTTAATATTTACTTTACACCTGACGATTTCCGTTTCCACCAACATTTATTTATTTTATTCTCACAGCACAAACCGGAAATCGTCACGTCTTCTTTATATTTAAAATATCTTACAGAAACGGATATGACATTCTTAGACAAATAATCATTTTGACAAAAGGAAGTGACCACATAATTCATAATTCTTAACAAGAGTAACAATTAACTACAATCATAATTATTTCATCATGGAAATAATCCAGTAATATTAAAAATATAGTAATTTCGTTTTATAGATAGCTAACATAAGAAATTTCAACCGACCGTTTTGATTCAATAAAATAACGAATACAATTCTCAAACAAAAATTGATCAAAAAGCTTACAGTCGGCCATTCTGCAAATACGAGTCCTCTCGTTATTTAATAACAATTAACATCTCAGAACACAATTTTATAAACAAATGCTTAAAAATTTGCATAAGTCACATCACATTAAACTACTTTACTTATTATTATTTTTATATTATTATAAAGTAACTTCTAAAATTATATAACAAACATAAGTATTTTACATTTCACTCTGATCTTGATACGTTTCTTATTGAATTGGTCTTAATAATTACGTAAATGAATACCGAATTAGTTCGGCCATCTTTAGTATTTTAAATTGTTCCATCAATTTAAGAAGACAATAAAAAAATACCTATATAAATCTCGGACAAAGTTCGTGATCGTTACTTTACAATTCACAAAACACAAAAGATCGAATTACAATTCACAACGATACACTTTACTGCCAATGTAATCAATCAGACATATTCCGATACAATTCCATTACAAAGTAAATTCCATTAAATCTAACACACTCCCATTTGTCGTTAGACTCCATTGTGTGTAGATTCAACATCATATCAACAAAATAAATTCCATTAAATCTAACACACTCCCATTTGTCGTAAGACTCCATTGTGTGTAGATTCAATCAACATCATATCCACAAAATAAATTCCATTAAATCTAACACACTCCCATTTGTCGTAAGACTCCATTGTGTGTAGATTCAATCAACATCATATCAACAAAATTAATTACATTAAATCTAACACACTCCCATTTGTCGTAAGACTCCATTGTGTGTAGATCCAATCAACATCATATCAACAAACAAATTCCATTAAACCTAACACACTCCCATTTGTCGTAAGACTCCATTGTGTGTAGATCCAATCAACATCATATCAACAAAATAAAAATAATAATAAAAATAAACTAATTCATAACTTAAATCCTTATCTTTTAATTTTAAATTATTAATCTAAATTTCTTCAGTTATTCGTTACTCAATCATCAATTCAATCATCCCAGACTCAAGATCTATTCGCCGTTATGTTCATCATTAACCTCGCCATTTTCATCAGAAACTTCTTCGTTAGAATCGGCCAGATATTCCTGATTAAAAGCCATCCAAGGATGTATTTTATCCACGGAGATGACGCCTTCATATCTTTTATTATTTTTACGCGTAAGAGGCGTGTCTTCAACTACATACCGATCATTAGTCAATACTTTCACCACCCTATACGGTCCTTGTAGTTTTGGAAGAAGTTTTTTGGATTTTCCATTATTACTGCAAATGTCTCGCTCAATTCGAACCAAATCACCTACATTATATTTTGTGGCAATTTTCCTACTTTTGTCAAATCGTGATTTTTGTTTCTCCTGTTCGTTACTTATTTTAGCATTTACTTCACTTCTAATGGCATCTAAAGATCCACCATGACCACTACTTCCTACCTCCAATAGCGAAGAGACTACACCGTCACTTTTTGTTCTTAGTCTTAATCCAAACAAAACTTCTGCTGGACTTTTACCCAAGGCTTTGTTTAGAGTTGTATTCAGTCCCAGTTGTATTTCCTCTAAATGTTTGTCCCATTCATTCTCATTACAGTTGTGATTCTTTACTGCTAACGAGGCCAGAATAGTGCGGTTGTATCGCTCTACCTGGCCGTTCGCTCTAGGCGTGGCTACAGAATTCAGAACGTGCCTAATTCCTAATTTTTGGACAAAATCCTTGAATCCTTTACTTGTAAATGATGTACCACGATCACTTATCAGTCGAGCAGGGACCCCAAATAGACTAAAGTATTGATTTAGTATTTTTATCGTTGATTTCGTTTTTGTATTTTTAACTCCGGTATTAACTTATTGATGTATTTCGTGTATTTCGTGTAATGTAAGGTTGATGTATTTCGTGTAAGAATCAATAATGACCAAAACATATGTATTTTTGGCTTTACTTCTTATAAATGGTCCTAAGTGATCCATGTGTATAGTGTGAAATGGCTCTTCTATCTTGGGGATTGGATGTAAAAACCCTTGTCTTTTTCCACTAGGCGTCTTGTAGTAAGAGCATTCGAGACACGACTGCACATACCTCTTGATGAACTTGTTCATTCCGGAAAACCAATAAAGAGCCTTAACTTTATCCAACGTTTTCTCGACTCCAAAATGTCCAAGCTCATCATGGTTTTTCTTTAGCAATTGCCATCTAACCCCTCTTGGAACCACCCATTTTAGTTGGCTATCGACTACTCTATACACTTTGCCATTCTTTAACTTATAGTTCTGATGTATCTCTGCTATTTTAGGTGTGTCCGTATCCTCTAGTGTTCGTTTAATATACGAGATATCATCATCTTCGTTTTGCATAGTAGATAACCAGTCCTCAGTTTCTATGGCCAAAACATCGAAGACAGGCTCAGGCTCGACAATCATTGGAACAGCATTCCTGCTTAGAGCGTCTACGTGGCTCATCCGAGTACCAGGCCTGTATTCGATGGTACAGTCATATTCTTGCAACTGTAGCCACCATCTCCCAATTCGCGGTATGACATCTCGCTTTGAGAGGGTTGTTCTAATAGCATTACAATCCGTGACTATGATAAATTTAATTCCAAGAACGTATACCCGGAAACGATTCAACGAGGCAACAACCGCCAGTGTTTCCAATTCGAAGGAATGATATTTCTGTTCCTCAGGACTTGTTTGTCTACTATAGTAGGCGACCGCTCGTTGTCGACCCTGATCATCCTCTTGCAATAAGATCCCCGCTATGCCTGTTTTACATGCATCTGTATGGACTTGAGTTTTGGCGTTTGGATCATATAAAGCCAGTATTGGTCGTTTAGTTAACTCTGATTTTAAAGTCGAAAATGCCTTCTCCTGATCCTGATTCCACTCCCATTTAGCGTTCTTCTTCAGCAGTTTCGTCAGAGGGCTTGCTATTATAGCAAAATCCTTGACAAATCTGCGGAAAAAGCTAGCCAGTCCTATAAATTGGCGGACCTCATGTTGATTACCAGGACGTCTAAAGTTTTCTACTGCATCTGTCTTTCGCTGACCTGGCCTCACACCTTCGATGGATGATTCAAAGCCAAGATAATCTATCTTAGTACAGAAAAAGTTGCACTTAGTCAACTTTAGAGTTAAGCCTGCTTCTTTAATGAGTTTTAATACAGTTTCCAAACGCTCCATGCCCTCTTTGATAGTATTTGCAGGTATTATTATATCGTCCATGAACGCAAAAGCTTCATTATTTTTAACGTCCGCAACAAAAATTGATCAAAAAGCTTACAGTCGGCCATTCTGCAAATACGAGTCCTCTCGTTATTTAATAACAATTAACATCTCAGAACACAATTTTATAAACAAATGCTTAAAAATTTGCATAAGTCACATCACATTAAACTACTTTACTTATTATTATTTTTATATTATTATAAAGTAACTTCTAAAATTATATAACAAACATAAGTATTTTACATTTCACTCTGATCTTGATACGTTTCTTATTGAATTGGTCTTAATAATTACGTAAATGAATACCGAATTAGTTCGGCCATCTTTAGTATTTTAAATTGTTCCATCAATTTAAGAAGACAATAAAAAAATACCTATATAAATCTCGGACAAAGTTCGTGATCGTTACTTTACAATTCACAAAACACAAAAGATCGAATTAAAATTCACAACGATACACTTTACTGCCAATGTAATCAATCAGACATATTCCGATACAATTCCATTACAAAGTAAATTCCATTAAATCTAACACACTCCCATTTGTCGTTAGACTCCATTGTGTGTAGATTCAACATCATATCAACAAAATAAATTCCATTAAATCTAACACACTCCCATTTGTCGTAAGACTCCATTGTGTGTAGATTCAATCAACATCATATCCACAAAATAAATTCCATTAAATCTAACACACTCCCATTTGTCGTAAGACTCCATTGTGTGTAGATTCAATCAACATCATATCAACAAAATTAATTACATTAAATCTAACACACTCCCATTTGTCGTAAGACTCCATTGTGTGTAGATCCAATCAACATCATATCAACAAACAAATTCCATTAAACCTAACACACTCCCATTTGTCGTAAGACTCCATTGTGTGTAGATCCAATCAACATCATATCAACAAAATAAAAATAATAATAAAAATAAACTAATTCATAACTTAAATCCTTATCTTTTAATTTTAAATTATTAATCTAAATTTCTTCAGTTATTCGTTACTCAATCATCAATTCAATCATCCCAGACTCAAGATCTATTCGCCGTTATGTTCATCATTAACCTCGCCATTTTCATCAGAAACTTCTTCGTTAGAATCGGCCAGATATTCCTGATTAAAAGCCATCCAAGGATGTATTTTATCCACGGAGATGACGCCTTCATATCTTTTATTATTTTTACGCGTAAGAGGCGTGTCTTCAACTACATACCGATCATTAGTCAATACTTTCACCACCCTATACGGTCCTTGTAGTTTTGGAAGAAGTTTTTTGGATTTTCCATTATTACTGCAAATGTCTCGCTCAATTCGAACCAAATCACCTACATTATATTTTGTGGCAATTTTCCTACTTTTGTCAAATCGTGATTTTTGTTTCTCCTGTTCGTTACTTATTTTAGCATTTACTTCACTTCTAATGGCATCTAAAGATCCACCATGACCACTACTTCCTACCTCCAATAGCGAAGAGACTACACCGTCACTTTTTGTTCTTAGTCTTAATCCAAACAAAACTTCTGCTGGACTTTTACCCAAGGCTTTGTTTAGAGTTGTATTCAGTCCCAGTTGTATTTCCTCTAAATGTTTGTCCCATTCATTCTCATTACAGTTGTGATTCTTTACTGCTAACGAGGCCAGAATAGTGCGGTTGTATCGCTCTACCTGGCCGTTCGCTCTAGGCGTGGCTACAGAATTCAGAACGTGCCTAATTCCTAATTTTTGGACAAAATCCTTGAATCCTTTACTTGTAAATGATGTACCACGATCACTTATCAGTCGAGCAGGGACCCCAAATAGACTAAAGTATTGATTTAGTATTTTTATCGTTGATTTCGTTTTTGTATTTTTAACTCCGGTATTAACTTATTGATGTATTTCGTGTATTTCGTGTAATGTAAGGTTGATGTATTTCGTGTAAGAATCAATAATGACCAAAACATATGTATTTTTGGCTTTACTTCTTATAAATGGTCCTAAGTGATCCATGTGTATAGTGTGAAATGGCTCTTCTATCTTGGGGATTGGATGTAAAAACCCTTGTCTTTTTCCACTAGGCGTCTTGTAGTAAGAGCATTCGAGACACGACTGCACATACCTCTTGATGAACTTGTTCATTCCGGAAAACCAATAAAGAGCCTTAACTTTATCCAACGTTTTCTCGACTCCAAAATGTCCAAGCTCATCATGGTTTTTCTTTAGCAATTGCCATCTAACCCCTCTTGGAACCACCCATTTTAGTTGGCTATCGACTACTCTATACACTTTGCCATTCTTTAACTTATAGTTCTGATGTATCTCTGCTATTTTAGGTGTGTCCGTATCCTCTAGTGTTCGTTTAATATACGAGATATCATCATCTTCGTTTTGCATAGTAGATAACCAGTCCTCAGTTTCTATGGCCAAAACATCGAAGACAGGCTCAGGCTCGACAATCATTGGAACAGCATTCCTGCTTAGAGCGTCTACGTGGCTCATCCGAGTACCAGGCCTGTATTCGATGGTACAGTCATATTCTTGCAACTGTAGCCACCATCTCCCAATTCGCGGTATGACATCTCGCTTTGAGAGGGTTGTTCTAATAGCATTACAATCCGTGACTATGATAAATTTAATTCCAAGAACGTATACCCGGAAACGATTCAACGAGGCAACAACCGCCAGTGTTTCCAATTCGAAGGAATGATATTTCTGTTCCTCAGGACTTGTTTGTCTACTATAGTAGGCGACCGCTCGTTGTCGACCCTGATCATCCTCTTGCAATAAGATCCCCGCTATGCCTGTTTTACATGCATCTGTATGGACTTGAGTTTTGGCGTTTGGATCATATAAAGCCAGTATTGGTCGTTTAGTTAACTCTGATTTTAAAGTCGAAAATGCCTTCTCCTGATCCTGATTCCACTCCCATTTAGCGTTCTTCTTCAGCAGTTTCGTCAGAGGGCTTGCTATTATAGCAAAATCCTTGACAAATCTGCGGAAAAAGCTAGCCAGTCCTATAAATTGGCGGACCTCATGTTGATTACCAGGACGTCTAAAGTTTTCTACTGCATCTGTCTTTCGCTGACCTGGCCTCACACCTTCGATGGATGATTCAAAGCCAAGATAATCTATCTTAGTACAGAAAAAGTTGCACTTAGTCAACTTTAGAGTTAAGCCTGCTTCTTTAATGAGTTTTAATACAGTTTCCAAACGCTCCATGCCCTCTTTGATAGTATTTGCAGGTATTATTATATCGTCCATGAACGCAAAAGCTTCATTATTTTTAACGCCTCCATATGTTTTATTTCAGAGTCAGAGTTTATGAACAATTTGAGTTTTTCAGAGTTTAAAGTCTGCGGTATGTAAGATCAATTGCTCATCAGTTTTGATGATAACAATGCCAGCTTGTTCGGTAAATGTGTGACCCAACAATATAGGATGTTTGAGTAAACCATCAGGTACAACGAGAACTTCTATCGAAGCTATCACTCCTTGCACCTGCAAATCCACTATCGCTTTTCCTATTGGTTCAATAGAAGCATCACCGAACCCTTTTAAAGTGGGAACCTCGCAAGTAGAACTATACTTCACCCCAAGATCATTAAAATCACTCACTCTCATCAGTGTACACTGACTACCGAGATCTACATAACATGTCTTGACTTTACCATTGACTGTAATAGGTAACACGTACTTCTCGTCTAACTGGCCAGCTAACTTCACTTCAGACACCTGTTTTCCGGACTCTTTTTTATGGTTTTCGCTAATATTATTTCTATTTAATCTCTTACAGTTGTTACTCTGATGTCCAAGTCGCTTACATATGGAGCACGATTTTAGTGGTTTGGTGCATTTAAAACTTGGATGCCCTACCTCATCGCAGTTAAAGCACCTCAAGATTGTTTTTACCGTATTATTTTCATTAGTAGCGTCACTTCTTTTTTTAAAGAAAGGTATGCGCCGATCTTTTGTGTCCTCAACTTTGACAGATTTAAAATAGCTAAGAAGATCCTCGGGCTGTGAATAGTTCGCTGCCTGTGCGCCCAAACGCATCCCTTTGTCATCTAACCCATATATGATACAGTCAATAGCCTTTTTTCCTGTTATTTCACAACGATTTAATAAATTTATTTTATTGTAATAATACTCTTCCAAAGTATCGAACTTTTCGATCTAACATTTCGTGCAATAATCGAGCATAGTTTTGCACCGTAGGAAAAGTATTTTTTAGTTTTTCTTTCCACTCTGGCCAATTAAAATTCAATGAGGGTAAGCCTTGATACCAAACTTTCGCTACCCCTACTAACTTCGGTAAAGCATAATGAATAATTTGGGTCTCCGACCATTTATACAACGCAGAACATTCCTCTACTTTTAACAACCAAGCGTCGATGTTTCGTTCTTTGTTTGCTGGGTCGAATTCGGGGACCGCGTTGGTATTCATTGAAAAATGATTTTGAGTCTGTAACGATGAATTGGGCAATGTTTTTAACAGTGCCATAACATCTTTTATCGAAAATACTGTTTGTTCTTTTTGACTGTAACTACCTCGAGAGACTTCCGAAGTATTGGACGAACTTACAGTGCGGCGTCGTTTCCGCTTGATTGCTGGAGATCTGTCATCTCGTTGTTGCCTCTGATGCTTCGACGGTCGGCGTCGGGATCTGTCTGGTGAGCTCGACCGCCTACGATACCGTCTCTCTTTCGAACGCTCACCTGAACGTGAGCGCGCACGCGAAGGCCGCGAGCATCGCGTTCGCGAGCGCCCACTGCGTCGCCGTTTACTACCTTCTTGCCGCCGCTCCGTACTACGGCCGCGCAGTGATCGCTTACCACTGGAACCAGTTGAGCTTGATCGCGTTCGCTGTGGCCGCAAGTGTCGTGGTCGCGAGCGTCGTGGTCGCGAGCGTCGTGGTCTTGAACATCCACTGAGATGCCGCTTACGGTGGCCCTCTTGTCGCCGATCCCTGCTACGACCGCGTGGACTCCGTTCCGGCGATGCGGGCGAACGACTGCGAGTTCGATCTTTCGACATCGTATATTATTCTGTAATTAAAACTGTATTTGTGTACTGTATCTGTATTTTGTGTTTTCTTTATTTACTTGTATTCTGGTAGATTAGCAAGACAAAGCATATCACTGATTAAAAATACTTCTTCAGAATACGGTTGTCCTATATTTACACTTCTTATGTTAGAGGAGAAGGGGCTGTCAATCAAAATTAAGTCATACTACACACATTTACGATCATCCTAATGTCGGATAGTTTATACTTTGGGCGAACTGTACCAAACCATTTTCGGCGCGTCATTCGCAACGCTCGACGTTTCGCCACAGGTACCTATTTTGAGGCTCATCATTTTTACGATTCAACAAAATGGACACAATTCACACAAAACAAATGTAGTCCTTTTTACACTAACATTACTGCCATTTCAACTAGCAAAAGCTGTTATTTTTAAATAATATTTTTGTGCAGATACACATTCCATTACTGTGGTTAGAAAAATCATTACTCATATCTTGATTGGGAAATCACACAAAAGGGGAGCGGCTTATACCCAGCAGTGGGCGGAAACAAGCAGCCGATGATTATAATTATGATCCTAATCGACTACTTACTCGTCGAATCTACTTTCACAATTAAATAAATTTTTCATTACTTACGTCAATTCCAAATGAAATCACTATGCTTCAAACGTGAAATGAATCACAAAGAAAAGAAAATAACATACCTTCAAATCCGTGTATTGATACGTTTATCTTTTTACCTTCCTTGTGGACGTGTGAATATTTAGTTATATTCCTGGTTTTCTTCTCCCGCGTCTGAAACTGAAGACTACTACGTCTCTGGAAATCCTAAGAAATGAAACTAAGCACTGTCCTTATGAGTAAATGTATTATTTTACAGTCACAACTTGGATGATTCCACTTCAATTTTTCGACTACGAATGCGCGAGAGTCCGTCCAACTGCGACCTCTTGAGCATTCGTTTCGCGCTTAAAGTAACTTCCGTTGCTTTAGCAAATAATATTTTCCCTCGCTAAAGCAACTTCCGCCGCCTATTTAATATTTACTTTACACCTGACGATTTCCGTTTCCACCAACATTTATTTATTTTATTCTCACAGCACAAACCGGAAATCGTCACGTCTTCTTTATATTTAAAATATCTTACAGAAACGGATATGACATTCTTAGACAAATAATCATTTTGACAAAAGGAAGTGACCACATAATTCATAATTCTTAACAAGAGTAACAATTAACTACAATCATAATTATTTCATCATGGAAATAATCCAGTAATATTAAAAATATAGTAATTTCGTTTTATAGATAGCTAACATAAGAAATTTCAACCGACCGTTTTGATTCAATAAAATAACGAATACAATTCTCAAACAAAAATTGATCAAAAAGCTTACATAAGATTGAATAATTTGGAAACGATCATAAAAAGGAATCAATGCGACATACTTAAGCTTGAATCAATCCAACAGATTTCAAAGGTTTTATAATAATACTGATGAGTGATATTTTTTATTGTCTTGACCACATATATGAAGCTGTTATACTTACAACAGTTTTGTTTGCGTGACGAGGGACTAGCCCATTTTGATATAAGCAGGTGATACCATTAATTCCGGTCCCTTCGCAGCCCTAAGCAGTCTACATACAAATTCCCCGCCCTATACAAAAATATTAGCTCGCGACACACGCCTTGGAAGGTGGCGCAATGTTAAATTTAACACCTGCTGTAAAACTTAGATTTATAGCAACCGACAACACGACAGAGCTATTCTGTTTATGGAAATCTATGTGAAGGCAATTTCCGCATCAGTTCTAGGAGAATTCGATTCTCAAGGTGGAAAGATTGTGACTTTTGATTAATCTCAGTTTGAAGTAGTTAGGTGTCTTCAAAGAAAATGTTGTCAAAGGATCAGACCTACTTGTGAAAGAATTTAGAAAAACAGGAAATTTAGCTGAGTCTCCTATTTTAAAAGAACAAAAACAAAACCGCACAGTGGAAATAAACCAGCCAGCAGAATAGGCCTTAATAATTTAACTGAGCTCCATGCAACACACTGGATTGTACGTATTCACACGTCACGTCGACGTTACCGAAAAAAAGAAACACTGTGCAGTTGTTAGTTAAAATCTAGACAACACAGAAATCTAGTGCCGAGCCTGTGGCCTGCATTCGTTCCGAAATACAGCACTTAAAGTGGCGAAATTCGTTGAATATTCTCTCTGTATTGCCAGCTAAAAGCGGAAGGGATACGTTTTTAAATAAAAATAAAATGAGGGTAGGCAGTTAAAGTGAATTTTGCAACGCGCAATGGCTTCGTTCGGGATCGTCGTTTTGCTCTGTGCATTGGAAATTACGTCCGGAAACGTGCACGAGGTTGGTTGTCTCTAATTGTTTTGTTTTTGCTCAAAAAGGCGTGTAGTGTGAACGAGGGTTTTATGCTAAGTGCATGGTTCATTATCTTGTCATGTAGCTCATTCTATGCAAATACATGCCTCGGCTTTTTTGAATAAAAATAAAATGCACGATTCGGTCATTTGCAGTTAAAACGTAACACAATTTTCAGGTCGACGACGACGCGAGACGTAGTAATGCTAACCGCAACTACAAACATATTATTATTTTAAATCGGAATTGTAAGACATCACTCTGAGATATTTAGGACATCAGGAACTTGTCGCCGTTGTTTGGCCTCTCTCTTATCTCGCGTAGTTAGTTAAATCAAGTAAGATTTCCAATTCAATTCAATTTCTTAAATAATGTCTTCCATCGATTTGATGATTCGGTATCATTTCCATATCTGATGATGTGGTATGCATGTCAACTGTGCAACTTTTGAGTTGGCGCATATCCGGGGATCAGTCTGAAGACATTCGGTATTTGACAAATTAGTTCAATAAATGTAGCAACTTGTATTCAATTGAAACAATTTGTATAAAACGCTTAACAAAACCAGACTTGTATACATATTACCAGTAGTTGTTTTAAAAAATACATAATTTCACTATGACGTCACATGCTTACGAACGAAATAACCGTTTTAACAGTTCATAAAAAGTATATATTTTGAATACTAGTCCAATGGCGAATTGTAGATTAGGCTGATACGAGACCCTGACAATAGAAAGCCCTTTTGATCCGGCTGGCTGGCTGAAATATGAAGATAGCACATAGCACTAATACCTTAACGAGCTTGGACATTGAACGTGCTCTATTCTGCATTGGGGAAGTCAGAAATAAGGTATCGTCGTTGTGGATCGTAGTTTTAGATTAGTTCTTACATTTTACATAGGTGCTTACGTCCAGCCATTAGGCATACAAACAGATATAAAATAACAAATGCATACATATAAAGTCATAAAATAAAAGAATAAAAAATGTAAAATTGCATGTCAAAAATGTCAAAACACATAACACACATAGCTGATTATAGATAGGTAAAACTTACTATATACTTATTTCCAAGCAATACTTCCAAGAGAACCGAGATCTTGCGAAGACGATCGTAGAAGCTCTCCAGGACACCAGCTTCGATCAGCAGTTACTCTTCGACCTGAAGAAGGAGAACCAGATCTACCTCAATAGGACCATGTCGCTGCTCATCAAATACATTGTGAAACGGTAGTAATTGATCTTATATAAAATTTATACTATTTTAATTATGTCTCTAACAGAACAGTAGAATACACTGCTGGTCACAAGCAAATTCGGCGTTAGTTGGTGGAGCCGGCTGTTTTCACACTTTCTCTTAGTGTTTCCAACCATTGTTCGTCATGTTTTATTCTGTCGTCGTAAAAGATGTACCCATCCCAGAATGCAAAGCAGCTGTATTCAACATCTGAAAAGATAATAAATAAGGCCAATGATGGTGATTGATATCTATCTATCACACAGGCTTAGCTTAGCTCAGGCCACAGAAGAGATAATAGTAATTTCATCTCACATTTTAGCTAATTTCCTCAAATACTGTAAACTTTTTCATTTTTAGGGTTTCGTACCCGAAGGGTGCCAAACGGGACCCTATTACTGAGACTTCGCTGTCCGTCTGTCCGTCCGTCCGTCCGTCCGTCCGTCCGTCCGTCCGTCCGTCCGTCCGTCCGTCTGTCACCAGGCTGTATCTCATGAACCGTGGTAGCTAGACAGTTGAAATTTTTACAGATGATGTATTTCTGTTGCCGCTATAATAACAAATACTAAAAATAAAAAATATTAAGGGGGGCTCCCATACTACAAACGTGATTTTTTTTGCTCATTTTTGCTCGATATTGATAATGGTAGCAGGTAGACGCTTAAAATATTCACAATATATTGAGTATATTATTTACTAAAAAAATAAATAGGTAATTAAATTAATATTTAGGGGGGCTCCGTAACATTATTTTTTTTTGCGGTTTTTTAGATAATGGTACGGAACCCATCGTGCGCGAGTCCGACTTGCACTTGGCCGGTTATTTATTATTTTTTGAATCTATAAATATTATTATTATTTTGTATCTGAGTTTACAGTTCACGGGACAGTGATGTCCCGGTCCTTTTTGCAGGCTGGCGTGGGACCATGGGTCCAACACGTAGCGGCCCCATTCAGACAATTTAAAAACAAAAAGGAAATGTGGTGCACCCGTTGTGTCTGTCCTCGAATACACCCATACCAAAAGTGCACTCAAAGAACATTTATTATTATTATTTTTATTATAAAGTATTTGTTTGTCTGTATATGTAAACTCCATTCCACCAGGGAGGTGGACAACTACCGGTCCCGGCGCACAGACGCCATCAGCCGCCGCCTCTACTCGTCACTCGTCATGAAGCTGATCGACATCGCCAAGGATCTGCCTAGGAACAGCAGTGCGCTTAGCCGGATTGACACTGCACATCGGTATGTTCAAAGTCTAACCTTTCAATCAAGCAATTCATCCTCTGCTGAGTCTAATAGCTTACTTTATTTAACCACGCCAGCTATTCCGGTCCTTAGCCTCCCGCATCTACCGCCTATGAGTTATAATATGGTGGTGTTATTAGTGACATTAATCCCTAGTTCTGATCAACCGTCGCCGCCAGTCATGTTTTAGTACAGCACTGAAATATATCCTTATCCGTAGTATCAATATCGTCTGACCATCGAATTTGTGATCTTCCGGGTCCTTTTGGTCCTGTTCAGGGCCACCATCCCATCAAACCCTATTAATGATTTAAACTATACTGGGGCATGATTCTTGCGCATTCGATACGGATATCAAAAGTTTCAAAAGTTTATTCATTTACCTAAGCCCGACCTAAGCCTATTACAGAATTGTGTTATCTTTGAACCAACCTGTATCGTGGTGTCCATACAAAATCACTCGATATAGGTGTCGATATCCGTATTTTGAATGCGCGAGAATCATACCCCTGTGGTCAGACATTTTCGTCTGGCACAACTGAGGATTACTGCTAGAAAGCAGAAGCCTGTCTTATTGACCAAATAACATCTATAGAAGGAAGAGGTATGCATGATTTTTTATCTCACGTCCTTCTGACCAGGTACTACATGACCGTGGAAAACCGAGACACCCACGACCAGATGGCTGACGTGCAGGTCTTTCACGCCTGCGTCAGGCTGTACAACGTTATGTACACGGTCAGTAAAACACTTGAATCAACACCATTCTATCATGAAACATCTTATGGTCATACAAGAAGGACTGATAGAAAAGAAACTAGAAACATTTACAGTATCTACTCCCACCGACGAGGACACGAAATGCGTTAAATGAAATAATATCTACCAATACATAGCAACCTTTACAAGGGTACAAGGCCGATATCAATATAGAGATAGATTTTATCAATTTACAGGATACTAGAGCCAAAATCGGTTCCGTTTTCACAGACGTAAGTTTTTTCATGTGAGTAAAGGATGTTTCGCTTTCAGGCTCCAAAAATCTTGTCTCAGCTGGGTAAGCTGGACGACCTGACACCACGACTGCTCGTGAGGAAGCTGAGGGTGATGGACATCAAACCCGTGCACTTAGGCATTGCCTTGCTTATTCAAGTAAGTCTAGAATTCTAAGAATAAGTCTCAAAGCTTCGGCACACCACTGGGTCGATAGTGTGGCAGTATCGGGGTGGGTTTCGAATACAAACTTTACAAATAAGCGGCCAAAATGTACTGGGAAGTGAAAAATAAAGTTGCTCTGATCAAATCGGTTTCTAAGTGAAAGTTAAGGTTAAGGTAAAGGTAAGGTTTTAGAATTTTATTTCTCAAATGAACAACAATATTTCACTTACAGAGAAACATTAATCTATACATTAAAATAATATTAGTAAATACATTATATAACACACTAAACTTATGCGAGCTATTACTTGCTATTAAGTTGCTGATATATCAAACTCTCTCATCGGAACTTGGTTTGCTGGAAGAGATCTCTTTTTAGAGATAAGCTCGCCTTTGTACACTGTTTTTATTTACTTTTTGTCATTGCAATTAATTGTGTGCAATAAAGAAATTATGAAATTATGAAGTTGCTTAGAATTATGTCCCAACAACCCCTTAAAATATAGCTAGGGGTTTCACAGTCACCCTGTATACAAAGTTACATGGAATGAAGACGTTTCAATAAATGATTAATATGATAATTACCTATTTCCACCAGTACCACCTACGCGACACAGTAAACTTCGCAATCAAGACGAAAGCCGTCGACATCCTCGCCACCAAACCGCAGATGGTCGGACCCCAGGTCATTGACACCCTGAAGAGCGTTGCAGCTCACCTGCTGCCGGTGTCTGAACTCCTGGACGTGCACCTGGCGCACTCCAGCGCAGCCTTCCAGGACACCTCTCCGAGGACCTGGCTCGATATTGTCAACAACAAACCTAATTAGCGATTCGTTTTTGGCGTAATACACACTACAAAAACTACATCAGTATTAACGGACTAAAAACCATCCAGTCCCACTCCGTACATATAATGTTGGGGTGGCGTGAGCCGCCCTTGACATTTCAAATGGTTAGCAAGTCGAGTAACGATTAGACCACAAACTCTGTCAAAGCGCGGCACAAGCCACCTATTAAACTTTTTACCTAGTCTTGCAAAAAACAACATCCTGTCAGAAGGGGCGTAAGATGCCTCTAAAATTGTACATGGCAAGTTCAGTAATGAATAGGTAAAAAGATATGACAGTCCCAAAATGGTTATATTAAAACGTTAAAAACAGAAGACTTCCATTCAGTAACAGTCTATGTCACAGTCAACAGTATATGAACTTTAAACTTGTCAGGACCAATTTGTTAGGCAATTTCTCAGCACCCGCTAAGACCCGGTCCGTGGTGACCCAGGGAGTAACCAATATTTTGTCTAGTACAATGAAGAATTTATGTATCACGAATAAAAAGCGATGGTGGCAGGGCTAGGCAGGCCTTATTCTGACTCTACTTTAGTTTTGAGTGTTTCCAAGCTGTTTGAGCCCAATTCATCTTAGGAGTACTGATAAAATAATATGGAAACTACAATATTTGGCGTGGAAAACAGACTAAAACTTGTAGTTGAATCCAATTATTACTAATCAGATAACCGCAAATCCGCGACATACCGACATATTTGGAACATGCTCCATTAGAGGTCAAACACTATCGATTCGGTCAATATATTCCATGCTGGTAAAGTATAGGATTAGCTCTACGGAGATCACATATTTAACATTCAAAGCAACTTAGTTACTTACCTTTATCTAATTGATGCTTAAAGATTCAAAAATTTAGTCACACCATTTCCCATACGGGGACACAAGTCACGTAGAGCCAGATCAGTGCGTGTCAGGCGCTAGCCCGGCGCCATAGCTATAGAGAGAGGTACTATGAAGATTTGATCTCGATCTTCGATATTCGATAGAACCCCTGTATTAGGTAAGCGTGTAGACACAAGACACGGAAACTCTTTTCTATACACGACGACAGGCATTTAGATTCAGCAGAACAAGTATCAATCGATGATACTACTAAGAGTGGTTAGTGGTTACTAAAAATAATCATACAAATACTGCACGTGTACGACCCCCTAAGTCGAGCCATTGTCATTCTCCTGGCCGAAAAGGGAAAAATATTGACATTAAAATTAGTTTGACAGTGGGTACCAACGTCAAATTAGACATTCATTGACGTCTTGGTACCCACTGTCAAACTAATTTTAATGTTTTTTTTTATAATTTTAATGTCAATATTGTTCAAAGGACTCTTCTGTCCTTACGCGATTGGGCGTGTATTGCTCGCAATTGACTCAAATATACCTCTTTGTGAAAACGGAGAGTTCTGCTCAAATGGAGTGACACTTAAATGTCATATATGGCACTGTCAAGTCCCAGGCGAGAGACCGTTTCATCATGACTTATCCCCGGTTTCTGAGACGCTGATCAAAGGTTACGATTAGCTAACAGAGTTATTAACTAATTTCAGCCAATCACGTGCCTCTATCAGCCAATCACGTGGCGCTATTTTCAATTAATCTTCGATTAGTTAATCGTAACCTTAGATCAGCATCTTGGAAACCGGGGTCAGATTGGCCTAACAAACCCGGAATGCCTTTCTGATTTCGTAAATAAATCATTTACCTTCGCTCGGAATTGCTTAAAATTCAGCTATTTTCTAAATACATTCAGCTTTTTTCAAATCATGTTCTTTTTGATCGCTCTAACCCAACATCATCATCATCTATTGGGTTGGGAATCAATCGGAATCTGTAAGACAAGTTTCTGAATTCAGAAAGACATTCTGGCCATGTGAGGCGGGCCTAAGTGCCTTTCAATCTTTAACACATAAATAAACCGTAGCCGCAGTTCTAAGCACGTAAACACAAGTCGCGGTCACCGTTAGAAGTATTCCTGAAACAACACCGTCTGTGAGATGCGTGAACGATAAAACTGCGAGCTAGCCTCATTGTGCTGTACACAAGGCCAAGGTAGGAAACTAACTCATCACTCATCATTGCTTTTGGATAAATCTTTCAGAATCCTCGGCCTTTATTAGCTAAATATTTCGCTATTATGAACGGGATTGGTCTATACTGTTGGATTATTCGATTGAGAATCGATTGTACAAAAACTAATCTGTGAAACCGCCACACTTGATGTTTGGTTGGCTACACTGTATTTAAAAAGTTAGTTCATAGCTGTGTTATAAATGGCGTTGCAACCGCCCAGACCCTTCTTGTTTCTGGTGTGTTCTCAAGCTGATAGGACATAGTCGTATAGCCTTCCAAGTACGTAAATTCCCGCCAATATAAGGAATTCAGTTAAACTACTAAACCGTCGTTTCTCTAAATCTTAACTCTGTAAATGAGGCTTATACCCAATATATACTATCATATTACCATGTGATGTTAATCTACCATGTAATTGAAAATGCCCATGTTTAGTCTGCCCTCAATCAAACACGCTGATGTCCGGTATCTGAATAAACAGAACAGACCCTCCATTACCTCGCTTTTGCCAGTAAAACCTCCGGGTTGAAACCTTTTAACCCCACCAAAAAGCCGGAAAACCACCCTACGAGATAATAAGTTATGCATTATGGATCGTGGTAACACCTCCCGAGGGATCCATCTATAGGCCAACGGACAAGTTTTTTTTATTAGACACAGACTGGATTTATCGACTATAAACCATTATCCGTGTCCCAGTTGATATAACTATCTGCTTGGGGCCAGTAAACCAGCGATCGGGGCGTTTTATTAGCATAGGGATGCTCTACATAAAATCAACTATGTATAAAAACACATTGTGTTGAAATCGGCAAGACAATCATATCATATTACTTAAGGAAACTTAAAGTTTTCCACCAGAGATGAGCGAGGATGCGTAGCGAGGAATATGTCTTTCAAGAACCAATAGAATCGCTTCATTTACCTTGCCTCGCTCAGCAGTTCAGCACAGCTCTGGTGGAAACGGCTAGCGGAGCGAGGTTTTTGTACGTACAAAAGAAGGGAGAGATGTGTGCGAGGAATGTGTTGCGCGAGGGATGTTTTGCGAGGAATGTGTTGCGAGGTTCGCTCCCACTACACCGCACCCCCCGCCGACACATTTCACAGCTCCGCTACACATCCTTGTACGACACATTTTCCTCGCACAGCTTTGGTGGAAACCCCTACACATTTTCACAGCACAGCTAGATATCCTTGCACGACACATTTCCCTCGCACATCACTGATGGAAAAGCAGCCTAATAATGGTCGGTTTCTTAGGCGCCCCTCAAAGATGTATTTAGTGAGCTTTATGGGTCTGATCATCAAGCAGTGCCGATATCTAAGTTATAGTGTATGTAACAGATTCAGATTCACATTCACAAAAGGAGGAGGTTTACAATTCGTCGGGATATTTTTTTTTTATGTAAATCCAAGGGGTGGGGGGTGAATAGGGGTTTAATGTTTGTATTAAACTCAAAAAGCAGTTGACATTGGTTTCTCATCAAATAGGGTTTGTGGAAGTCTGTTTTTTTTTGAAGATTTACTTTTTGATTCAATTTACATTATTACGGTATACTGTCTGTGCATTTTAGATACAAATAATGAATCAGTTCACTATAGCATTTTGGGACTGCTTGAGACTCACCTTTATAATAGGTAAATAAGCAACAGCCCTCCATCAAACTGAGCCAGCGTGGTGGTGTATGGCTCAATCTTACTCGAATTCAGGTAAAGGCCCGAGACTCTCAGTGAGGACATTAATGGGCTACATTTATTTATTTTAAGTACATAATAGGAAATTTACACCCGTATGCTTAGTTGTTTACTCTTGAGTTAGTTTTATGTCAAACAATATCTTGAGGTACTGTATAAGTGAGTGTAATCATACGGGTAAGGCCGTACAAAATTGCCCAAGAGCAAGAAACGCCTTCTCCCTAGCCCCAGCCGAAGCTATCGTAATCGTAACACACATAGGCGTATGCGCAGGCCGCATTGTGAACGATTTATGACCGCCGGGTTATGGCTTAGAGTTATTTTTATGAAAACATCGTTTGTTCTCACATAAAACTCACGTTTATTTATTGGGTTGCCGTCAAGCGACACACACAACTATATTGTATGTTTTTATTAGACGTATTGATTTTGGCTTGCATTTACTTATATAGTGGCGATTCGGGAGGCGACACTAACTAAACTAAGCAAAGTAATTAAAATTTAATCTTTAAAATTGAAATTGTGGGTATTTCGCAAGAGCTGTTGGTTTAGGGTTGTCAGTTTTGTGCCTTACTTTAGTGTTAATGCCACCTCCCAAATCGCCCCCAGACTTTTACAGGATTTTAGTTGTTTTGTTTTCCTTGAAACTGGTAGACTACTAGTATTCTATACGATGCCCCCCGGAACCTTGAGGGGCAACATTTAATCGGTACAACTACACGTAAATGTATAGTAATAAGTATGCCTTGGAATAGTATGTAGTTCCCTTGCCCTTATTATAACCTACGAGTCCATAATAATTCCGGGAAGATTCCTCGCCCTACGAATTCCGCAATTAAGACATGTCCCGTCCTAAAGCACCCCTTATCTGTGACCCTTAATAGGGCCTAAGTACCCACAAATTGATATTTAAATATTATTCACCGTTCTAATGGCGAAAATGTTGTAAAAAGCATTTGCCGCTACCTACTTATATGAAAAAAAAAAACATGTTGTGGGGCGTTATACGTTTCATGTAAACGAGTACATAGGTACCTACAATATGAACAAGAGGCAAAGTACCGAAACGAATGGCGTGATAAAGAAAAGGGTCTATATCGTCTTTAAAGTACAATAAAGACTATACTTAACTCTACAAGTTAGTACATGTGGCGTAGCCGTCATTGTGACTTGGCTGAGACAGCTCTCAGAGCTGAGAGCGATTTATTAATATCTACAATTCAAATCTTCCCAGATCGGCAAACCATGCCTATTTCCCAAGGTTTTAGGGACAATTAAGGATATTTGCACCCCATTTTAGCCAGTTGTTGAACACTTTTTTTTGCCAAGATGGGTATCGTAAAAATAACCTCTGCAATGCCTACGGGTCTCGACGATTCCCAGAACCCTTCCTAGCGTGTCCGAGTAGTCGTCTAACAAAGATTAATACGTGGAAACTGCTTCGCCGGCCAGGCCCGGTGATTAAGAACGGCCGCGGAACTGGGGCCGATAAAAATTCGGGACACCCTGTAAATCAGGGCATTATACGGGCGCTGCTGCGTTCTTATGGGCGCTGGCACTCTTGGGTTATAGGTTATAGGAAACGTGTTATTTCTAATGTAAAATGGAAAAAAACAGTTGGGTGGTGCGGTTTATGCGTCAATTATAATGATTTTTTTACACTCAAAAATAGGTCAGTACCAACCAAAATACCACACGGGGACCGTTTTTTCCAGATCCGGAACGATTTGGTTACATCTGTCTGACAATATGATATTGAGGAGTGTCCGGATTCGTAATCTGGTTGCGTGGTAGCACCCCTGCCAAGTCGAGCAAACATACTACAGATTACTGAATTTACAACGCACTTCTTTCCCATAACGTGCTTTTTATTTTGGTTGGAATAGATGGTGCTGCCATCGCTTATTCTAAAGATAAGATGGTGGCTTACAGTGGTAAAAGCGGGCAAAATACACACCGGATTTCCGACATAGAACTTCTCAGTGTCTGCCATTTTGCATGCTGCTTTGCTAAGAGCCGAGATAGACTGCGTTATGAGAGTATCAGATCAGTCAAGTGTTTATGAATTCCGCGTCTGGATTCAGTAATCTGAATTCATAAAGCCTTTCAGTATGTGTAAGGCCAGCCTTAGAGTTTAAACGAAATAAGTAAATGGAATCCGAAAATTCTTCAAACTTTCCAAATCCTCTCGCAATAGGTCAAGAAAGCGATAAAATAAATGTCATTTTGCGGTCCGCCATCTTGCATTTGCGAGTTTCCCGCCATTTGTTACGTCAAATGACAGATCGCACACGGTCCGCTCGCGCGGCAAAGATGCCCAAAGTGCATTACTCATGGGAGCGCCAGTCAATGAAAGATGATGGCTTTTCAGGTCAATTCTTTGAAATCTGGGCTAGATTTTATCTACACCACCTTCTGCTATTACATCAATTGACTTCATGTGTTGCTGGCAGCAACTTGCTGCTAAGTTTGTAGTTGTTGCTGCTGTCAGTCAGTTTTAAGACCATTGACGTTTCATGCTGCTGTTTTGCTAGTATTGGTTGGTACAACGATGACGGTTCGTTCGGTGTTACTGGTGTGTGTGGGCCGTGTAAGAACACTTGATTTTGCCAACATAAGTGTCTACTTACACAGAATGTTTCAGACAAGTCATTTGCGTATGCGTCATTTCATAACCGTTATATAACGGAACCTAATGAAATGACGCATAAAATGACATGTCTGAAACAATACCCTAATTTATGCATTTCACGCAAAGAGCACAACAATTTTAAATCACAATTTTGTATCATATCCGGCAAGATTTCTGTACAGATGCGAAGGCCTGGCTTACCGCCCGCTGGCCCGCGATGACAGCCGGGCTTAGCGCAGTCTCGTGCAAATAGCCCGGCTTATTAAAAGTAATTTAACTTCTGTAACTCTCAGTAAATAAACGCAGGTGTGGCGAACGACGACGAACGGCGGGACTCGAACGTAAGATTTTCTCTGTCAATGTCATGTGATGTTAATTAGAGATCGGCTATTAGGATAACTCTTAAAAGCTGTTCTAAAGTTAACTTCATCATTAATTGTTTCGTAATTTCTTTATTGTACTACACAAGAATGAAACACAGAAAACTTATAATAGATAGACATGTACAAAGGCGAGTTTATCTAAAAAACTTGTTTAAAGAGTTTTCAAAAAGTATTTTGTGCATCAAAACTCTCGGACTCTTCCCTAGTAAAAGTAGAGCCACGCTAGTCCGGTCAATGAAGACTTATTAGTTGAATAAGTTTTTTCTGTGCCTCTTGGTAATAAATTAATTTTTCACATCACCTATACGAAAATAACTATAATTGAGCCTACACCACACACTCCGAATATGAAACTTACGCCCGTTCCCGAAAGGAACATAATAAGCTGAAATGAGTTTAACAAGTTATCACAATACCTTGTTAAACTCATGTCAGCCAATCACATGCCGCTACTTTAAATTCATCATCGATTAATCCCCTGTTACATTTGACTATTCTTTCAGAAACATGGGGTTATCCATCAATGTTTAATACGTAAAAACTCGAACAGACGCTTTACTTTACAACCCTAGTTTTTTCGCAGCGTCATTTCCTTTCCCACGCTTACATACACCCACGACGACGACGCCCCGAATTCTAATAATCACTCACATTGTCTCCAAATACCCATCTACCCGCAGCCATCACAGGTACTTGCGCCGACTTTATGGTCCCCTAGTCGATGTTACGTACCCGGCGGCGAGGTCTTTATCAGCGACAGCCGACGCGTTAACTGTTATCTCGGCTTACTGATGGTGATTCATGTCGTGAGTGACGTAGAAGGGTTTACGGCCATGGGGTCTAGTAGAACGAGTAGACGACAGGCAAAGGGCTATACACTGCGCGGTTTTGGTCCTTTGGCTCGAGTATATTTTATTAAGGATTGGTAAGTTAATGTTGGCTGGTGGGTGATAGCTAATCATAGAGGGCGCTCCAGGGCAATTTGATTCCTTCATCCAGTTGCCATTTTTAAAGATCGACATTCTAGTCTTGAATATCTATTCAATACTTTATTTTGCGATGCAGGGGCTGTTTATTGAGCTCGAGTATTTCCAATTAACTGATTTCTGATTTGTATAACATGCAAAACAACTTTTATTAAGAAACACTTACATATTTCACTTGGCAGTGAAAGGAGTCCATTTTTCCAAGGAATGATGTAATTTCCCCAAAAATCCCTGAACATTTTACTGCAACTTTCTATTCTAGTCCTGCGAGCCGAATCTGTTTCAGATTGCGTTCGCAAATGCATGGGCGGCGCAAAATCACCGTGTTATTAATTCCCATTCTATGCCGCACTACGGGTAATACATATTTTAGGCAGGTCAGGAAGTAATTTACGATCTCAAACTAGTTGCTGAAGTATACCCCGTGGGGCGGCGTAAGTGGTATATTGCAAACATTTCACTATACTTAATGCTCTCGTAGATCTAAGGATACGGTTGCGCAGGATCGTGCAGATTGGCACTATAGAGCCTTTGCTCCGCTGTGGGGTGTGGTGAGCTGAGAGGCTGTGTATGATAATGACGATGAATGTTCTCGTCATTAGTCTATTGCAGTTTACGATTCAAATGTTTATTAAAGATAATTTAAAGGAATGCTTGTAGTACACGCTCAGATGATGATCATGATGTGCCCGATTCTACGATCGGCCGCCGACATATGGAAAATTGGAAAGTGCACGATCGGTCGCTCACTGTCGCCGTAATGAGAACAAAACCTCATGCCACTGTCTAGAATCTAGTTGAGATATATCCTTCCGCCTTGTACCTAAATTATAACAGTGAAATAGGGTTAGGTAAGTAGTTTCCTAAAGCAGCAGATATAATTATATCTGGCATATAATATAGGTTAGAGTTACAAACTGAAAGCCAAAGGTGAACTGGCATTGATATTTGTGTATTTTGGATTTAGTATTTAGTGTAGAATCTAGACTAGATGCATTTGGCTCGATACTGTGTAGCCATGGGAAATGATGTAATTAACCAGGCAGAGATATTTAATACTTTAGACTTTGTCTAATTTTGTTAATTCATTTTATGTAAAATTATTGCTGCTGCGATGGGCTAGACTCCTGTCACGCAAAATAATTAAAAAGATTGGATAAAGTATGGAAAAAGGCGTAACGCTATATTTGATTGTTTGTTTGTTCACTAATAATATGAAGGTTTTCTTTCATGCAGTGCATTATTCATTAAATGCGAAGTCAAACTGCAATTTATCAGTGACCACTACCGTATAATTACATTTACATTTAATAATAATCTTACTCTCAACTGAATTTTTTTGTTTGCATCGCAATGGTAGCACAAGCCGCATAAGCCACTTTACCGTGTAATTCGGGCCATTGTCGGTCCACAAGTACCAGGCGGACATAACAAGGCAGGACGTTACAATGAGCTCGCACGTTTGCTTGCACACTGCGCTTTCAATTTAGGCGGAACGCCCAGAGACACTTTCCTACGGAGATGTGATAAAGCGACCCACTTTCCACCACAATGGGGCTTTTCATCCACCTCTGATTCCTTAGTACAAGTTTGAGACAACTTCATCATTTTTCTCGCGAGCTTTGGATTAAGACTGGCCAGTTAGAAATAGAGTTCCTAAGGAGTTTTTAAATTGGAATTGCTTATGGTACATATCGTTAATAGTAGTAGTGTGCGTATTATCCGAAGAATAATACTTGACACCGCTTTGCTGTTATTCTAATCTAACCCTTTGCTATTGTTCAATATGTCTATTGTTTCTATCTAGGCTTAGGACCTAACCTAACCGTTAAGTAATATTTTTTCACATGTTACAGTCTCTAAAACGATACTACTGATATAGACTTTGAAGACAAACTGCATTGAAATACTGCTGTAAGTTTGTAGAATTGGCAAAAGGTCCTTTTCTACCCATCACGCGATCCGGGAAACGTCCATGCAAAATGCATCTACTAAAAAGAAACATGCAAACGAAATAAGAACATGAAAACTTGCCAGACAATCGCCGATGTTCAAAAAACTTTGTTATAAAACAGCGTGAGAAATGTCCTGTATAGTGGAACATGTATAGTGGAACATGTAGTACTCACAGATACATCTAACTAAGAGGTAGCTAGGACTGCTACAGGTAATTCGCATATCGCGCTCTACCTCCGACTAGATGTAAAATTATCCTAGTTTCATTTTACCCAGGTAGTTGACTGGCTAAGTTTTATTGTGTGTGAAGAATTGGGGTCGCCTGTCATGTCTCTTTGTTAAAAATATCGTTGAATTTTACATTTCCAGTGATTCGTTCGTGACCCCATCTTCGCGTGTCTTGATAAAACTACAAATGAAACTTCGCTAAAAGCAATAAATTTCATAAAATCGATGCCATTTTGTTTGCACAATCTTTTCAAAGAACCTCTATTTCGGTGAGACGCGGAGTACCGCAGTAAACCACAGTACACTAGCCCATTAGTCAAGGTAAACCGACTGTAAGCTTTTTGTAAATTATATCACAGGTTTGAACAAATGGTGCAGCTTAACTCGCGGCCGGTTGTACTCGGCTTGCGATGGAAAGACTTTCGGATTGTTGAAACAAAGCTAATAATTTTTAGGTGGGTTTTTTTACTTAACATTTCTTTTCTATTTTGTTTACGTATCAACCTTTTTATGGTACACTGGATTGGTAAAAGCCTTTCCGTATTCCGTAGAAAAACTATGTTATTAAAGTTTCAAAGCGTTGATCTTTATTAGCCATCTTAAATCTACAGGAAGATTTTTCTTGATACATGCAACTTCTCTTCTTATTTTAATTGAAGTACTTTATGACCTCCGTCTTCCAAAAACGACTCCAAACCCAACATTCTAAATTCAAACGAGCATCTCAAAACGCAGCCCGCCAGCCAGTGCTATAATAAACAGGCAAGTCTCATTTCGAACTTTTTTTACGACTCTTGACCACTTCTTGCGTTTTCGTTGACGAGCAGCACTTAACTCTAATGATTGGGTGATAAGTTCTTTGAGGGTTCAGTATCAGGCTCGTTAGAAGCGGTTGTATTGTGCGCCTGTTCGGGTGGAGACAGACGCTCGCTCTCATTTGGAATTCAAATGCCTCGGCTTACATTAGGTGCTTACTCGAACAGATATGTAGATGCAGCATGTAGGCTGAAGCTGCTTGTTGTTTTATGTATCAGAGACACTGCATTAGACAGGGTAGTGTTATACTGGAGCGGCGAAGTGTAAGAGGCCAAATATGTTAAAAGTGAAGCGTCAATAGGCAACAGGACAGAGTTAGGAACTTAGATAAAAGACTAGTAGTAATTAAGTGCCAGTATGAGTGCTGTTTTCATGGGTTTAAATACCATGTACAGCTTGGCAAGAAATGCTAGAAATGAAATGATGGCAACATTTGCGGACCACTGCGTGTTTTTGTCCATTATGGAGCATTAGAGTTAGTATCCTTGCCATGGTGATGTTGTTTTAGAATCCTAAACTGAATTGCTGTAAAGGTTGTGGTAAGTAATCCCTCTGTTCTATTTTGCTTTAGAAAAATATGTGTTTTATTTTCTGTGACAACAAAAGCAGTTCCACGCATGGAGGCTGTTTCCCCATCACTTGGCCTGGATTCTCCGGAGCAGCCCCTTATGGGACGTCGTCACGCCACCGAAGACACGCCACTGCGCCTCCACAGGGGAATTCGAGAGAGATATCCACATACCGACAGGGTACAATGCAGCTACGGTGATTCAGGAGGCCTATGCTTTTCCGTAAAACTTTATACAAATAATTCACCAAGTTAAAAACTTAAAAAAAACGACTTCATGACCTACCACTTAGTCCTCCCCGCTCGGTACACAAATTTCGTCTTCATACATACTGACATATTAGGTACATATAAACGAATATACGATCCTAACAGCCAGAATTTATCTCGCGACAATGACTCTAAACACCAAAAAGTCTGGATGTATAATGTCATCCAGGTAAAAACAAAGTAACTTCACAGTTTTTTCATGTAGAAACCGATTCCTAATTTTCAAAAAATGTGATCAAACTATTAGACTTCCCTTTCGAACAAAGAAAGAATTTTTGAAATTGGTTCATAAATAGTACCAGTTTCGATGTAACAAACCTTTAAAAAAAATTATAAAAAAACACAACCTCTTGATATGATAACCCCCTCCTTTTTTGAAGTCGGTTAAAAAGCATTGCAAACTGTTTAAGTCCTGCTTTAACAGATGGTCGGTGAGGTGGCCAGGGCTTAGAGAATCTATCTCCAGGACTTTCTAAATACCGAGATTCAAATCCGTCACCGTCTGAAAAATTGTCACCAACGGACAAACGGACTGAGCTTGGTGCATGACATTACAGCCTTAGCTCTTAAAGGTTCCGTACCCGAAGGGTGCCGAACGGAACCTTATGACTAAGCATCCGCTGTCTGTCCGTCCGTCCGTCTGTCTGACCATCAGATAAAGAAGTACAAGAAATGCCGGAAAAGAGGGAGGTGGATGAAAATCACATAAGAATGACTCGGCAAGTCGGCAAACACACCATAGTCGCGCTGCAATTGGATAGGATTTACAATGCTTACGCCGACTACCTACAGATACAGATCAGATTGGTGCAGTGTTGCCTACATGAAATGAAAAAAAAAACTATATATGGTGCTAAATAGTGTAACTAATCTGCTGCTGTTACTTAGTTAGGAACTAGGTTAGATTAGACGAACATTAAAAGTTTTCAGAACATACATAGTTATACGTTTGTTTCAAGCAGGGAGCACTTATCCAGTGGAGAGCGCATAGATACATTTTCCTTTGAAACATAACTCACCAATTTAAGGGCGGCGGGGGACGAGGTAAGGGAGCTGTGATTGGTCAGCCGCTGCGAAACTATCTGGTGGCCCGTCATCGTACATAATACAACAAACGTTTGGCGACCCGCATTCCCCCGCAGGCGCAGATATATAGTCTCTGGTTTCAAGTTTCATATATGATTAATAATAGTAAGTAGGTAGTAATAGTAACGAATTACATTGTGAGTACCAGTAAACCTTAATACCGCACCAGGTAATTAATCGAAAACTCATATTTAATAACTAATAAAATTTTGAATTAATTTCATTCATTCAACATTCGATCTATCAGATCTTGGCAGTTCATCACATAATTTCCTTCACTTCAGGTATTTGGTTCGTAAGTTTGGACAAGTAAGGATAAATGGACTATACTCTGGGTACACGGTACGGGGTACGGGGGAGTTTCTTGCCCTTCTTTCTCCATCCCTAAACCCACAACTTCCGAACGGGCGGTAGTATACAAAAAATATTAATAGATATTATATTGAGTGTATATGAGTGTATAGTGGGTATTTGGGGTGCTGCCCTGGACTGGTTCTCTAGCTACCTCCAACACAGACCTCAGTGCATAAAAATAGGACAGAAATGTAGCTCACCAGACGCAATAAATTTTGGAGTGCCGCAGGGCAGCATACTCGGTCCTACGCTTTTCATAATATATTTAAATGATCTGTGGAAGGCTCTCTCGAATCATGGTGGTGTTAAGGTATTCTGTTATGCGGATGAATAAATGTCTGAAAATATCATGTACACCAGAAAAAACATAGGTTTATTTAAGACTTTAGGTCATAATCATAGTATTATCACTAGAAATAGAAATAAGATTGCTATGCCCGCGTTTAGACTCAGTAAGGTTGCTCACTCTTTTATGGGAGTACGTGTTAGTTTTTATAATAAAATACCTAATGAAGCAACGGACCTACCAGAAAGGAGGTTCAAAAACTATGTCAAAAACGGCCTATTGAAGAAGTCTTATTACAGTGTAAAAGAATATTTAGATGACAAAACTGCATGGTCTTTACCATCTCAGCGCACAGAAATCCAAAGAGGGGCGATGGACTGAGTCAGTACATCTCTTCTCGGTGTATTTCCTTAGACTTAAGTAGAAATGTATAACATTGTATTTTTAAGGCTCTGATATTTTAAAAGAGGTACGGGGGAGTTTCTTGCCCTTCTTTGCTCCATCCCTAAGCCCACAACTTCCGAACGGGCGGTAGTATACAAAAATATTAATATTATATTGACGTTGACTAAGTAATATGTATGATTTTATGGTCAATAAAAATATTGAACTTGAACTTGACAGACAGACAGACAGACAGACAGACAGACAGACAGACAGACAGACAGACGGACGGACGGACGGACGGACGGACGGACGGACGGACGGACGGACGGACGGACGGACGGACGGACAAAGTGATCTTATAAGGGTTCCTTTTTTTTTCTTTTTATGGATTGGAACCCTAAAAAACGCTACCCCTAGGTGGGGCGTTAGTAAATAGTTTTTGTATGAAATTGTCATTCTACTGTGTTCTTTGCAAATAACGGTAAAGCAAGCTTGAGCTCTTGCCTTGCGAACCAAGAATAACACAGTAGTTTCCATTTAAAATATGAGGCGCAAAAAAAAAAACGTCTGCTGTAGATTACTATACTTCAAGACGTTCCTAGATCGATTGAATATCATCAATAGATGATTCGATACGGCCGGTCGCCCCCGTGATTCCCTCCAACGGAAGACACCATAAAAACCGATGAACCATAAACCACATCTATCTCAAAGTCAATTAATCATGACACAACTCCCAAACAATATTAGAGATGTCAAAAACTAAAATAGATAAACAGTTGTTTGGCTTCCACGCCAGTATTGCTTCACAAGAAATAAAAATACTTAATATCTTACCTATCAAGAAAAACATTTGACAGTATTGGCCCTATAACTGCGTTATATTTTTTACGCGAACGCTTTGAAGTTGAAGAGGACAGTTAAACTAATAGGATAGGTATGTCTTTAAATCTAGGACAGTAGAGTTTATTTTGTAAAGTGACACAGTTTTACATAAAATTTGCTATTAATAGTGGGTATAGACCTGTTTCATCTATCATCTATCTTTAGTTTCCGATCGGGATGTTTTACGTGTATTTAATTACAACATAACATTAATGGATAAACATCAGTCAGTGCTAGGAGTATTCTTAAAATAATTCATGCATGGCGTCTGGCAATTAGTAAAAAGAAATCAAATCAATCATCAAGTGTTAAAGACTTTTATCAAAATAGAAAACACTTGAACGCACCTGTGAAAAGCGCGGGAAGCTCGTCTGTCAAACGCGATGACACACGACTTTCGCGCCAAAATGCGTCGCTTTTTCGTAACCATTCACGTTCCATCCACATTGTTCTTCCCACTACACATCACTGGGCTCTTATTGTTATGTTATCACTTGAGAACGCGCATCTTTTTAATGACCTATTTTTTGTTCTTTTTTTCTGCAATGGAAATTGGTTGTTCAGCTTATCAGGGGAATATTTTTGAGTAATTTGTGTGTTTCCACGTGATTTCTGGGCGGGCGGGCGCGTAGGTGCCGACCAACGCGTGATAAGTTGTAGGGCGGACTGCGAGAGCGCGACACATCTTCTCGTATTTTTCTATTCTTCAACTCAACACACAAGTTTCTTCAATAAGCTGAATTATTATTTAAAACTTGAGTCGTAGCGAGAAATAAATGGTAAGTATAAACATCGAGGGGACGGCATGGAAACAATGACCTACAAAACGCTGATATCAAGGTCAAGGTCGACGAGCACCTCCCTTGAGTATTATTTCCTCACCTGCCTTAAACGATAAGATCTGAATTCTACTACTTACTGTTTGGATAAAATTACCTAATTTCATAGTAACTTAAGGTAGCTAAACGTAACATGTTTGCAATTTAGAATATTCCGTTATGTTGTTAAGTAATCGACTTCAATATTTTGGAATGTAAACTTTTATTAATTTTAAGTAAATTTATATATAGAGCACCATGAGACATCGTGATCTTCAACCAAAATTATGGTACCAAAAATAGAGGATGCTTGACACTCGAGCAAATATGGGGGAAAGTAAAAATATTTTAATGGCAGTCAAGCACCTTTGCCTAGTGGTTTCTGGTGGAAATATGTAGGTAAACAAGTGTAGCCCAATATTAATAAGTAGAACCTATAGCATCATAATACTTAAGTATCAAAATTAACAGATAATAAACAGACCGATAAACGTTATCTGGACGATTGAAAAATCGTCTGTAAGTCTTACATAATATAGAAATCAGTATGTAGTGAGGTTTACCAAAACGTATGTAAATATGTAAATGAATTAACGCAAAATGAGAAACTACTTTGTTAGGGACATCATTCTGAGCAACTTTCATTATGAAACCGATTTGATCAGAGCAACTTTATTTTTCATTAGTATATTTTGGCCTGAGTGGGTCAGCTGGCTCAGTGCGGGTTGGTGGAGGTTTTTTTTACGACTACTACATACTATGAAGTAGTGATAGTAGCCGGGACCTACAGTTTAACGTCCCATCCGAAACACGGAGTGTCCTATAATGTACTAAAGACAATTTAATCATCACATGGGTACATGGTCAGCATCGGGTTTCGAACCTGCATCTCCTGCGTGAGAAGCAAGGTGAAATCCACTAGACCACGGAGATCTGTAGGTATAGTGGAGTGAAAAATAAATTTGCTCCGATCAAGTCGGTCCCATAGTGAAAGTTGTTCAGAAAGATGTCCCTAACAATCATCTTTCGGCTTGACATCCCTCTCTGTTACACCCTGTAATAATTCAACTAACAAAGTAGTTTCTCATTTTGCGTTAATTCATTTACACCTCGTATACAGTATCGTTGTAGGCACACGATGTAAACATGGAGATAGGTCTCCCTGCGAACGCCCGATATACATGTTGCAGACAAACTGACAAATATTTCCGCGATGTCAATATTTCCCGGAATCGCACACATTCACTCAGAGGCCGACGCTAGTTTGTCTGTCTTGGAATCAGTTGAGGATGAGCATTGGCCGTGCATTCATGTCTACAGTTGAGGATGAGCATTGGCCGTGCATTCATGTCTACAGTTGAGGATGAGCATTGGCCGTGCATTCATGTCTACAGTTGAGGATGAGCATTGGCCGTGCATTCAAGTCTACAATTAAATTAGATTAGCTCGGAGAAAAAGCTGCTCTTACCAAATCCGTTTCATAGTAGAAGTTGCTCGGAACTACGTCACTAAGAATCCCTTAAAATATTTCTTTGCATCTTTCCGTTACATACATCCTTTGTATCATTCGAGACAAATATTGTCAACAAACCCTTGCTATCAGAACTCATGAGTCTACTTATGTTTTGATAGTACATGCAGACTTATGTCAAGAAAGTACCGGGAATTGATCATTTATTTCTAATTTAAAAATCAAATCAAATATTTTTTTGCCGCTAAGATAAGCTCAGTTTTTCTCTATTTTGGCGCAGAATTTGAGAACGATCTAGAGGAGTTAATTGAAATTAGTAACACGACAGAGTAGTCTTGACAGAGTAGTATGTCACATCAACATCACACGCAACTATAGGCTTGCAATCCGTCCGATAAACCCATGCGTGTTTTAGGGTGAATTTCCTTATGTTTGGCGAAAAATTGGATATTTACCAAAATATGCCCATTTCACCCATTTATGGGTGTGTATCGGGTAGATTTCCCATCATATACACGATAGAAAAAGTCTGCTTTTGCTCTAAAGGTAATATTTTAGATATCGCCGTTTGTAGATGATAGATATTACACGCAACATGGTGGCTCTTGCCTCTGAGATTATAGATTACTTATCGAATTCACTGCAGCCAAGCTTCATTGCTACAAATAGCCAAAGGACCTTGAGTAGTTACAATAACACCATGTTCACTTAATTGTTAGTAAGTGTTATTATTAATTGAAATGAAATGAAATGATTTTATTTACTTGAAATGAGGTACAATATATGGTGGTAAATGTAAAAAATGTAAAACTGCTCAGCAACAGCAATTGTAACAATAACTGTGCCTCCCCCATGCCGGAGGGGAAAAACATTATCTTTGTTTGTATTGCTCTATGATATGTGGTATGAGGTATTTTAACTAATCCCATTCCCGTTCTCAAATACTTACTTACATTCATTAAAAATCGGAACAATTTTAAAACCGGCTTAAAACATTCGGAAAAGTCTAAAACTTGACTTTTCTGCTCTAATCGGAGTCTAGCATGATATCCCTAGCAATCCTTAAAATTTGACTCAACCTTTCTACCTACAGTACCCACATCATAATAAAGTTCAAAACCTATGAAAAAACAGAACAAAAGCACTTGGTCTTTTGTGGACGACGGCCGTAGCATCACGCCTTGTGATACGGGGTGGCAGGCACTATTGTGCCCACATTTGGCCAGTGTGTGAAGGGGCTAGCCCATGGCATCAACCATTCTATTTTAACCCGTAATAAATTATAATTATCCTCGCTCAACACACCCGCTTTGCTTTGCTTTTCAGAAATTAACCCAACGAGTGCTTTCAGGTTAAATGTCCCGAGTTTGCTCGACTAGCCGGGAAAAAATAAAGTTATGTTTATTAAAATTGCCGTTTGTTTGGTCAACTTTTGAATAAATTAATTAGGCAGCCGGTGAACCCCCAGTAATGGCGTAGGGCAGGGAGGCTGCACATATTTGCGCTTTTTTACACAGAAACATATAATAATATATTTACTGAACTAAAAGTACCTGTAGGCGTTGACGCTTTTAGACTCTATTTCACCAACAACCCCATCTTTATGGGAGCATTTTTTCCATTGAGGTGAGGGGCCACCTAACGGTTGTTTAGCTTTGACCTAAGTTCAAAGTTTACTGAGGACCCCCTAAATTGATGAGGCTGGCCTCATAAACAATCGCTACAACAACGCCAAGAGAAAGATCTAAGTGTCACCTAACTTTTGGTGAAATTGGGAATTACCCCCTTTCACGCAAAATACGTGGAAACAACCAGCATACGACGCCGACCGCAACGCCGCAGACGACCTCTGATGTGTGTGGCGGTTAAGGCTGTGATTCGCAAACAAAAGGTCCCGGGGTTCGAAAATGGGGAGGTGGCTATGGGGAGATAACTACCAGGTCTTGGCTCTTTACAAAGTTGTGAGTGATGTCTGTTTATTCCCGCGACACAGGTATCCTTGTGTAGGTCCAGAACCAATTTCTGTGCCTGATTTGAATGTTATTTATTATGTATGGTTAATTAGACATTCCATAATACTCGAAATAAAAGTTGACTTGAGATTAGTCCCGAGAGAGGGCACCTCCTGTGACGTCACGTGTGAAAGGTCCAATAGTACCAGGAGCCCAGTAAGCACTAGGCAGTCTCCCAGCCTCCCAACGCCACTGCAATGTACTTCAGACCTTAACTGCAACACATAGGATAGAGATTTCTGTCTCACAAAGTAGCCCACTTGTCTACTGCTGCAAATAAATCGCAGTGCACGGGTTAATAGGTCATAGTTTAGTGGCAAGTAGGTTGATATTTGGTTTTGAAAAGATTTGTTAAAACAAAATGTATTTTAGGCCGCCCACGTGAACTCTGCGGGCGGCGAAGGGGCGGCGCCGGCGCGGGCGCGGAGCGGGAGCGTATTCATAGGTACTTACTTATCAGCCGATCAGTCAGACGCTGATGTATCCTGTTCCTGTTACTCTATATATATATTAGTAGCAAGCAACGTATAATAATAATAAAATCATAATGGGGATAAAGGAAATTAAAAAAAACCATGTCTTAGATGCTTGGATGATCTTGTGATTCAACGTTTCTGGTTCCCACAAGGGTATCCTCGTGTGTGCCTGTATGTAAATGTTTATGTTTGTTTTATCTTTTAAAATTAATATTATTGGATAAATTCGCCTTAACAATAGAAATATGAATCGGATTGTTTGTGTTTAAAGTAACCGAGACATACCGGGCGTTAGAGCAGGACAAAGAGACAGATGATTGATCGCTGCGCTACCTACTGTCTGGACGTGACAACTAATTACGCAACGCCAATCACCGACCACTGAGGAAAATGCTAATGTAAGATGTAACGTCTTGCCTTGCCTTCCGACAAGCGGCCCGGTTTGTAAAGGCCTCGGGTTCGACTCTCGGTGATAGGTTGATAGATAGTTTGTAAGTCATTGCAGTGCCCTCACAGGGTTCATTATCGGGACCTCCTCCTTTATCACCATTACAACCACAATGTAACAATAAATCTTTTGAATTAGAATTTGAATTGGGTACAAGAGGTATACAGAACATTCATTTAAGAGTGATATTCTGAACTCCGTGGTCTAGTGGGTTTCAGACTTGCTTCTCACGCAGGCGATGCAGGTTTGAATCCCGGTACTGAAAAAACCCCTTCACCAACCCGGACTGAGCCAGCGTGATGGAAAAGATAGATAGATAGATTTCATGGTACATACACGTAAACATAATTAAAAATCAAAATGAGAATTAAATCTGAAATTACATTAAAACAAAAAATAATGCTCATGAAATAATAAAGCTCAATCTTACTCGTATCCGGGAAAAGGCCTGTGCCCCTCGGTGACCTTGGTGTTCGCAGTCGACCTTGTGTAACGGAAAAAGTCGAGATTTTTTGACATCTAGTATTGAGGTACAGATCAGATATCAAAAGCTGGCACGTTCAACACATTTGACACATCGCGCTTGTGTAGTGAACAATAGTAGAGTCTCTGGCACAAAAGCCATTGGCACTACCGTTTTTGGGCCCGCGGCGAAAATTTTCTTCTGGAAAATCCACTCACTCTCTGAAAGATTTAACATTACAAACTTTATTATATTATGTGCAAGCGCACCCCCGTGCACCCCGCTGCGCTGCCGAAGCCCATGTTGGTTGGAAATCGTGTCCTTAAAAGGGCTTATCAAGACATTGGAGAATGTTCCAAATTCGTGTCCCTAAGAAGGGGATATCAACCTTATTTCAGCAAGGGTGCCGATATGAAAAGTAATATGCACTGTGCGGGCTTCCTAAGCCGAACTTACGAAAGTATTAGTGTCAGGGTGGTGTCAGGCGAGTGTGAGGCCCTCTTTACACTCGTAATGAAATCTTAACCGACTTTGCTTTTGCTTTGCGGGGTTTGTTGTAAGAAACTATAGGTAAGTTAGTAATTAGCCATTTACTTTGACTATTTGTATAATATTATAGTATCTGTGCTTTGACAACCGAGTGACTCAGTACAGTTAAGCAGTACCTAAGTATCCAAAATGCGAAATGAAAAAAAAATGGAATTAACAACAGTAGTGAGCAGGTTATCTTGAATGTTTCTTTTCATGTTTCTAACTAAGAATACTTATCTGTGTCAGTCATATTGTGAGCCTAGTCATGAGTTATGATAATAGTCAACAAAACTATCTTTTGTTATGTTATTTTTATGTTTTTTTTTATTTGTAATGCCATATACGAAAATATGCTAAATCGAATTTTTATTGTTTCTATTAATTAATGTATGTTATTGATAAATGCCTTTTGAAATCAATTTAATACCTACTAAACCACAGATACTATAATATTATACTAATACAAAATATGACACCAGCGTAAACTGAGATGCTACGGAAGCTTCTTTAGTTCGAGGCCATTATCGCTTGGTGCAGCACCATCGAAAAATTGCAAATACCACGAGATGGCGCTAAGAGGTAAGGATAGGATTTATTCTAAGATTAGCACCACCTCGAAGTATGTTAACTGAAACCAAGGCGTTTAAAGTACAAATCTACTCCTCACGCCATCTCTTTTTAACTAAGGGTTACTAATTCTAATTTGTATGGGATGACTAAACTAATAATATCTATTCATATTCTGGCGTAAACCAACTAGTGCCATCTACCGGAATTTCACTGTATCAACAATCTTCAAGGTGGGCGGGAAATCGGGAAAGTAATAAAGCGCCATCTTATGGCTTTTTCCTGAACGAAATATGGGTGTACCGCACAAGCAGAGAAGAGGGATGATCTTTACTGATATTTTCAGCGCCAGATGGCAGGACCAATGTTTATAAATAAACTTGAGTGTTTTGTTTCGTTGACTGGGGTAGTCCATGGGCACAGATATTATAATACTTCAATGGGGTATATTTAGAAAGGCGTAATGATATTGATTTCAGTAGTTGCTTTGCCAGGTACCTTGTGAGTACGCAATACACTTATTCAAATATTATGTACTGTATGTATTCCAATCAGATATTTATTCTTTCAACCTACGAGTACGTGCAGCGGCCGTGTAGTGTAGGCTGAAAGGTTGAATATCTGTTTGCATAGGCTGTTTAAAAACGAGCAGTAAGTATAATATATTATATTATATATTGATTGATGATATTTATGCAGTCTGATGAATATGATTTCTAGCTATTTACTCAGGTTCATGGAATGAAACTTCGAGCTCCTCTAACTCAGTCCGGACTGAGTGAAGAGGTATACATGTCATACTAAGTTTTATTTGTTACACTATTCTGCACTAGAAAAACAAGGTTTGATGGCGGCCGCGTGAAAAAAATAATTTAATCATATGATTTTTATCGAATTTCAATAGCCTATAAAAACATAACTATGGAGGAAACAGGTTAAGTTCGTGTGTTCCTCAGAACAATAATTGTTCTAAGGTGTATTCTATCCGAATATATATTTTTTTTTCTGGCCGGCACTTTTCCTTTTGGCCCATCAATGTATGGACCGTGAATGATCTCCTTTGAAGCTGATTGTAACGAGCATATTATATCACTATTAGATATCAAACTTCTTTACATAATTATTATCTATCAAATATCAAAACAAAAAACTGAAAATAACAGATAAAAAATCACAATTGACGAATTAAATGCGTTGAAGCTGCACTAAACGGGATGACTAGGATGAGAAGTAAATTAAAATACGTTAACAACAAAGTTATTCATTTATATGACATTTTAAACCTCATAATTAATTCAATTTATATCCAACTAGATATCACCTACGTTCAAATGACGAACTTACCTCCTCTATGGAAAAACTACTTTAAAATTCAGGCTCACTCCATGATACTGACCATGCTGAACCATTCTACCAAACTTTCACACATAATATCGTACTTCCTGACGTTGTCTATCTCTAGTTTAATCTCCTCCACCTCATCAGGACAGATATTACTGCCAAAATCAACATCCGAATCCCCATAATACTCTATCGAACTAAACATATATTCGTCATTATTATCATCACCAATTAATCCAGAACGCTTTCTAAAGTTCTCATTTGTAGTGTTACTTTTCGGTTCACCCTTTTTTTGTCGAACCTTTTTCGGTTTGTTTTCATCTTCTATCTGTTTGGACAGACGACACTGGCTGGCAAGCATATCTTTTTCATCAAGAGGCAAGGCGTCAGCTGATACGTACTGCAAGTAGGCTGCGTCATTAGATGTATCCTTTTTCGGCTTTTTGTAGTCATCTGCAGTACATTGATATGGTTTTTCACTAGTCGTTTTCTTTGTCAGATCTGTGTCTTTCAAGGTTGTCACTTTAAAACCTTTTTTACTGTATTTTTCTATAACATCATCAGGGGAATCTGATTTGGGGGAAGATATTTTTTGTTGTTTATCTGAATCTTTTGGGGTCTGTTGTGAAACGACAGTAAAAAATAATAATGTCAAAACGAACAATTTAAAATAAATGCCGAAGTGTTCCATTTTTGAATATTTATTCGGAGTAATCAATGAGAGTATCGGAGAGAAATGACATTGTAGGTAGTAGCAGTAAGTAGAATAAAGTTAATTAATTAAATTCTTACGATGTATTGATACGCTGATAAGCTTCGATTCGTTTGGGTTGTTTAATTAATAGAGAACAATGCTATGCCAAGTCCTAGTATTCTGTGAATACAATTTAAATATATAAGTATGTATTGTATCTATGTACAGAAAGTATTTATTGTCATTTTTCCTTCTCTATCTGCGCGTTTTTTTCTGGCATACAATACAATATTTATATTTAAATGATTCGTTTTTTGATCCCACTGACGCCAACTGTCTAATTAAACCTTATTGTAACTACTAAGACATTAAGTGAAATGACAAAATCAAGCGCTTATCATATATATCTCTATTATAGAAGTCACTCAACGAAAATTATAGCCATAATCGTAGTCTATTCAGTACAAAATTACTAACAACACAAACCAATCTGTTGAATGAACCACCGACCAACCAACCCACCCATTAGAGGCTTACTCGTAAGTGGCCGATCGTTATCTACAATCGCTAACTAATCCATTCAGCGCTTGAATCGACACAAATAACTCCCGACTTCGGAAAATACTCCAATTATTTACCCCACCCTCCCCGATACCGCACTCCACCCCCGACTACGGACCACCCGCGGAGAGAGATCAAAACAGCCCAATTACAAGACCCACCCTTTAATAAACTCGCGTTTGTTCAAATCTGGTATAAAGTCGCAAATAAATAATCACGATTTGAAGCGAAAAGCCCCGAAATTAGCATCTCAAATTGAAAGATAATGCGAATTTATATTCAAGACCCCGACAAAGTTGACTCGGTATTATTTACCACTGTTGTGTATTCAGCTTACAGCGCTTTACTGTTGTTGATTGCTTAGTACAGTAGATAACGTTTCTGATTGTAGCGCTGCGCTGTAGCGGCTGTATGGTCGGGTCGACGTTAACAAGACGGTAACAGATGCAAATTGACAGCGGTTGGCAGCACTGATTCGAAATGGCGCTTTGCATAATTTGTTTTGAATGGAAAATGTTTGCTTAATATTACAGGGGTTATTGTTTTGATGAATAAAAGAGTAAGTATTTCTTACTAATTTGTACTCAGCATAAACTTAACACTGATTGGCTCTATTGGCTATGAACATGACTAGATAACTTATGTAATTTCTACATTTCTAATAAAACCATGAAACTATGTACATGTACAAGTTGAAAGAAAAAGAGGAAAGTGAACATTATAGCTATGGTTTGTATTGCACAAAATGACTTTAAACATTACCCCTACTTGTAACTTCATCATCATCGGCAGCTTGTTTCCCCCCACTGCTGGGCACAAGCCTCCTCCCTTTTGTGTCAACTTATCCGGTCCTGTGCCAATCGAATCCGGGTCTTCCCCGCAATATGCGTAATTTCGTCGACCCATCTGGCTGCCGGTAACTTGTATCTTATAAAATAAATATAATTTGCATCAAAAAATTGGGTCATACATATCATATCCAAGACAGATAAAAAAACTGAAGCATAAAAACTGAAACATTAGCATAAAATTAAATTATATCACCATTCTAATGTTAGAAAGTCTAAGTAGTCCTTGCACTCTCAGCCGCAACGACAAAGTAGTCCTTGCACTCACAGCCGCAACGACTAAGTAGTCCTTGCACTCTCAGCCGCAACGACAAAGTAGTCCTTGCACTCTCAGCCGCAACGACTAAGTAGTCCTTGCACTCTCAGCCGCAACGACTAAGTATTCCTTGCACTCTCAGCCGCAACGACTAAGTAGTCCTTGCACTCTCAGCCGCAACGACTAAGTAGTCCTTGCACTCTCAGCCGCAACGACTAAGTAGTCCTTGCACTCTCAGCCGCAACGACTAAACGAAGCAAAGATTGATATATCCCAATGTTATGGTATATATTTGATTGAGTCGTAAAAATATAACTTTTGACACAATGGCATAGCCTGCGAGGCCGAAACGCCCAGTTAAATAAAAATTAATAGGTACTTGTCTGTCTGTGAATTGATACAATTTTGAAGTAAAATATCGTGGACACAATGCTTGAAACTTCAGACCCGTTGTTACATTTATTTCACTACCCATCCCCTATTATTCATGTCTACTACTAAGCACTGACAGCCGTTTGCACAAAAAATAAGAATCGCCTAAATTCCTTCTTGTTTATGCTGCTCCTAGCAAAAAATAAAATTGCACTAATCTTAAGCCTTCTCTAAGCTATAATCTATGATTAGGCTGTTCGTAGCCTGAGGTGTATCTTAGCTAGGACAAGACTAACTTACGTTTAGTGCAAATGGCTGTGAGTCTACCAGGCGCAGTTCCCGGAGTTTACCCAG
Source organism: Argyresthia albistria (assembly GCA_963457715.1). Lineage (NCBI taxonomy): Eukaryota > Metazoa > Arthropoda > Insecta > Lepidoptera > Argyresthiidae > Argyresthia > Argyresthia albistria. The sequence continues at coordinate 12,144,210 of OY735262.1, forward strand.
GGGATCCACGTGACTACTGCGCCTCTTTGATCTAGCTAGTCTTAAGAGGCCAGTCGTATCCGGTTATAGGCCTGTTTCTCTTGACGGGACACAGACATTCATGGGGTTCCTACATTTTATTTCGAAGTCTACAGATGTACGCCGGATAAGGCAGGAATAAAAGGCACCTACTGTGTCTCTAAGTCTACAGATGACAATGCATATATGCCGGGTAGGGCGGAAGTAAAGCACACGCCAGCGGCAGTCCGTGCGACAACTCGTGCTCCCCGCCCTGCGCCTGCGCACGCAGTTGTTCCAGGCGCAGCTGGTTTTGGCGCTTCCATTTTGTTCTGAAATAATTCACAAAGTTAAAAACTTAAAAAAAAAACGACTTCGAGACTATTACTTAGTTTTATTGTACGCGCAATTCTTCCCCTTACCTATCATCTCCGTCTCCTACCCAACATGGTTTGCTGGAAGAAATCTCTTATTAGAGATAAGCTCGCCTTTGTACATATTTTTCTATGTTAAGCTATTTTTACTGTCATGTGAGTACAATAAAGAAATTACGAATTACGAATTACTCAATCCTCTCTGCTCGCGTTGCGAATGTCGTCTAAATACACGAAAATGAGCCTACAACATCTGTGTTCTGGCTGTTAAGTCCACACATATTACACAATATGGATGAATATCGGTCCCTTCAGTCAGCCCACAGTCACAGAAAGGAAACAATAGGTAATTTAGTTTACCTTTAATACGTTACGACATTATACTTTTCAGATATTTTCATGTTGTAACCAAACTACTGGACCGAAACCTTATTTTTAAAAAATGGGACCAAGCTTATAAGTAACCCTTTCAAACAAAAAGAGAATTTTTGAATTGCTTCTGGCCCACACGATGAGCCAGCTTGCTTTCGTGAAATTGAGTAACTGGTTTTGCGAATATTTGAAGTTGGCACCCAACGTCGTAATTTTGGCGCCCAAACAGGAACATGAAGAAGAAAACCAAAAAGTTTGGTTAGTAAAAAAAATATATTTATTAGTGTTTCCCTGATCCCTGATTCCCCGCAGACAATATAATATGTGTTTTGCCTTGTCGTCAACGGGGTGCCGAGACGAGACGCACCGCGCGGGCTACAAACAACCCGGATTTGCCCTCTTGCTATAGCCACTGCCATGCCATACCAGAGCCTCAAGTCTCGTATCGCTACAGCCTCCCAGTGGTGTAGCAATTGCTTCAAAAATACAGAAAATGACACAATCGGTAGTCTGGTAAATAAAAATGGCCGCCTTCGACGCTATCGGCTTCTCAATAGCATTGGCGTGGCAATTTGTAAGTCCCGTGTGCTAATGGCTCCACGGTGGCTGTGGCATGGCAGTGGCTGTCAAAATTGATATTCTGCAGCAACACGTATGCCGAAACCCAAAGACAAACCTATCGATCGATCGATTATAGAGGAAAGTGGCAAAGTAATCTGTGGTGGAGGGTGTGTTTGTGTCTGTGTTTCATTCTAGAGCCATTCTGTTGATATTTTATTGAATGTAACAGTGGACTAACACGGCTGGCAACTAATAGCCATTTTATAGCCGTATTATATCGATGGCGTGGCGATGGCTTGAAACTTTAGAGTCTTGACAGCCTGTACGCGACTCGCGGCCCTGATTCCCTGTACACTGTAGTGCACAATAGAAAGGAAGTTATTTTTATGGCACCCAACGTGGTCTTTTTTTTGGCGCCAAAGCAAGTACCTACCTGCGTTAAGACAGTATGTCCTTAGATTAGAGCATATAATAAAATAATATATTTTCCCTTAAATATAATGTAAAATGATGCCGATAAATTCGTAGTAGTCAACTACTTAAGTGCTTAAGTTTTGTTGTACGATGGTACGGTACCCTTCTTGTGCGATTCCGACTCGCACTTGACCGATTATTTTATAATTTATTGCACAAACCCGAGGACTCAGAAACACAAAAATATAAATACACGTGCAATTGTAGGCTATGCTCTAACAGAATATTTCTACCACCAAATCTAAGATGGACAGATACAACAGGTAGACCTTATGTGTATATATAAAGTTACATAATCACTAGGTACCTACATAATCAAAAGACCACATCACATCACTCACCGTCGATTCTGGTACCAAGTCTTGACCTGAGTCTCGCTGAGGCTTAGTGCATCTGCCACGTCCCCTCTATCCGCCACACTCAGGTACTTCTGACAGCGGAACTTGCGCTCTAAGTATGCGAGCTGCGCATGCGTGAAAGCGGTTCTGCGCCGACGCGGCTTGCGGGCTGAACTCTGGTTGGAGCTGTTTGGACGGTTGACAGACGGCTGGCGGTCACCTGGCAGATGGGAATGGCATTTATTAACCGACTTCATGATTTCATACTAAGCAGACACTCCATACAATCACTGAGAGATGACACCACGACGGCTGTTAATTTATATTGCAAAGAAATGATAACTCAATTTCCCCTAATTTTACTAGGAGAAACAAAATTTTAATTTCAAATATTTTTCCTATGCGGCTAGTTTTATTTACAATCTGGCATGTCTTTATATAATAGAGTATGGAGATATATATAATTTCCCTAAAACATGCACCTTCAGTAGTTTGATATACCTAAATGACAAAGGCAGCGGCAGGCCAGTGTTAGCGAAGTGAGACAAGCAGTAATTTTAGGTCTGTTCTGTTTGAATCCAAGCTTTTATATCGCGAGCGTCATATTTCCGATTCAGTATTTACCTGTATTTTCTTGCGAATCCCTCTGTGTGTTCCCGGCTATGACAGAAGCAGCAAAGCCAGCGAACAGTTGCGAAGAGAAAGAGTTTTTCGACAGATCCATAGATCTACCATAGATACTTTCAGAGAGAGATCCAGAGATGTGACCAAACGCTGAAGCACCTTCTGTATTGTCGTCCTTGTTACCCCTATCCTCCGATCGGTACAAGTGAAAGAGACCGCTGTCATACAATTTCATTCGCGCGGAATCAATCTCAGACCTGCTTTCAAACTCGTCGTTCCCATCCTCCTTGAATGGAGAGTTGTAATTAGAATTCAATATTCGATTTGTATTGTACTCTTTCTGTGAAGAACGCTCAGCCTCTTCATCGAGAATGTTCGTTTTGTAGCGTTCCTTTTTTGAATCGAATTTTGAGTTCGGCGAGGATGTTTCACTACGATTGTCTCCTACTGATATGTCATCTTCTAAATCTGAAACTTCATGGTTCGGATTGGTATTTGGCGTGGTGCAGCCAACAGTTTCTTGTTCATCGTCGACAGCTCCTGTAACAAACGTAAGCCTTTGAGATACGGACGACACAATAAACTAAAGTCTTCACTTAGACAAGTCGAGGCCACAAACAACGACTAACAAGGGCGCGAAAATAAAGACGTCCGTTTGTAAAAGCAAAGGGCATAGCCCGAGTTTTGTGTTCTCTGCTCTAATTAATGCCGTAGGGCGTTTCGCTTGCTACTCGACTAGAGGCGAGAGCGCGCCGTGAATGGTGTGTTTTAGCAACGCGGGAGATCTTGTCTATGGCCTCGTTTGTCTCTTTTAATTTGCGTGAAAATGCTCAAGATTCATCCATTCAACTCCTACCCGCTTTTCATGTTTATAAAAAAGTTTTCTGAGGGCAGATTTTAATGGCGGGATCGCTATTACTCGTTATTTCGTGGACGGTATGAAGTGGCGGTTTGAGAATTTTTCTCGTTAGTATTTTGCATAAATATGGGTTTAGCTTGCGTCCTCTTTTTTGGGAGGCAACTTGTGTCATCATTGTTTGGTGGACCGTAATTTTTTTCAGTAGAATGATTTTGTTGGGGCAGATCTTAGCTAAACTCCTAATTTATAAATGTATTTCATTTTTATGACCATGGGGAGACTTGCTAAGAACCAAAGGTACCTTCTAAATTACGATCTTTTTAACACGCTTTTATTAGCTTCACCTGTATGTTTGTTTGTATGTTTGTAACTCGCTTGTTCCTTCCTTGGATATGGTAGCCGTTTCTTAGGAAAGAACATTGAACTAAAAAGTAAAAAATAAATATAGTTTTAAAAAACTAAAAAACCCGCTTTTAAAGAACATCGATCGAACTAAAAAGTTAAAAATAATTTTTAAAATAAGCTTAAAACAATAATGAACGAAAAATACTAGTATTATTGTGAAAAATGCGTGGGCGCTTTGTAACATATTATCGTATATCGAGCGCCCACGCTTTTTTCACAATAATACTAGTATTTTTCGTTCGTTATTGTTTTAAGCTTATTATAAAAAATATTTTTCATGGGCGTGAACTGTCAAAACGGGCCTTTTATTTTGTGAAGACTGTAAGTGCAAATCTCGAGCGTGACAAATCATCGTGTATACCCCGCGGGGCCAAGCGTGGTGATGCTGCTATTGGCACCCTGCTGATACACTACTTACTTCGCTATTGTAAACTTGATATTTAAAATATACAGGCCCGGATGCACCGCCAACAATGCATGGAGTGCTGAAAGAATTGCATATCGCATAATGGCATAAATACGGTATTGGCCTCAGTTTGGAAGTAGTGTTAAAATAAATGTTATTCTGAGTGGTGTCACGCTTGTCAGTGTCCATGACGGCACAGGTCCGTGTCAGTGAAAAATATTGTATTCTGTCACAGAGAATGTATGAAAGAATATTTTTCACATGGACCTGTGCCGGCACCGGTGCCGGATCGGTGGAAGCACTGATATCTGTGAATCGACCTTTATTATAGAAGAATAGTAGTTTCGATAGTTTATACATTTTAATACCTAGAATCCGCAAAAAAAAAACATATTTTACTCTAAAATATAATGAAATATAGATTTCTACGCTACTATCGGATAGGATTACCACATTTTGTCGAATATATTTAAAGTTGTCCGTATTGTCCGTACTGTAAAGTTTGATTCATAGATAATTAAAAGAAATACAGAGAGACAGAGCTGAGCTTCTAAAAAGAGTTTTCATATAATTGAAACAAAAAGTAAACTTTAGAAAAAACCGACTTCCACAAACCCTATTTGATTAGATTGAGTTTAATACTAACTGTAACCCCTTATCCCCCCCCCCCCTTGGGGAATTAATTTTGTCAAATCCTATATCAGTGCTACCCCACGCGACTAAGGAACCCCTGTACAAAGTTTCATGGCTCTAGGTCCACCGGTTTAGGCTATGCGTTGCCTGCCCGTCAGCCACGCATTGTATTTGTACCTAGTATTGAGCAGATCTGGTGGCCATATGTGGTCTTCATCAGCAGTTCCACATCACAATATTATGCTATGTGCAGTTGCACGAGTTATTATGAAAAACACAAAAATCACTATACGTCTGCCTATAATATTTGAAGAGTTCTCTCGATTTCTCCAGGATCCCATCATCAGATCCTGACCTGGTGTCAATGGGACCACCCTTGAGGTATTACCTATACGCCGAAAAAAGATTTGTTCAAATCGGTTCATAATTGGCGGAGTTATCGCGTAACAAACATAGGAAAAAAAAAAACATACGGGTCGAATTGAGAACCTCCTCCTTTTTTTGAAGTCGGTTGAAAATAGGGCATAAATCTCAAAATCTTCGCATGTACCTCGACGGAAATGCGACTGTAATGTAGAATAAGGCACGAGCGCACTGATTATTTATCTACGATTATAATCATAATCAATAATCATTCAAATCATCGCCAATCGGCAAGTGTACCTCCATATCCACTAAATAATACTTTGCCTACCCATACGAGATTTACCAGATCCGGATGATTAAATATTAATCATAATGGAATACCCTACTAATAAAAATATCCTATATCTAAGAAAGGCTAACTATCGTAAGGATCAACACTTTTAAGTCAAGCTACGGTCATTAACGATTGTCGTCCCCTATTTATTTAGGTGGTCGTCTAACATCACGGACAATTGGGCCGTTTAGCTATTTCCTAACAGGGAATGTCACCTGACCTCTTGATAATGGTAATCAGAGGACGTGACTTGACATCAATATGTTCCACTAACATCGCGCTATATCTTCACTATAAAGGTAAAATCAATTTAAGACAAGCTGAGTACCTACGTAATTAAATTATCTAATAGTTAAGTAAAATTTTACTTAATTAAATAAAAAAGCAGGTTACATCATGTCGAACAGAAATAAGGTACATATTTTTAAGACCCTGTGGCGTGATTCCCGCGCCTTCGATATACGGATATCGAGACCTATATCGAGTGATTTTGTATGATGTAAACCATGCTTATATCCAGTTTTTTTATCTATTATTTATTTTTAAGACATTTTTAATTTAAGTACTTACAACGACATTTACTAACATTTATACAAAGTGCCTTAAATTGCTTCTGGCCCCACACTAGGATATCCAGTATCATGGGAACCAGAAACAGCTTCGTCTCACACATTTAAACATTCAAGGCCTGAGATTGGCCTTGTCATTCATTAACCACACCATTAATTCCCAAACAAACTCCACCGAAAACTAACAATCACTTACAAAACTACTCACTATTCTTCATTCGTTAAAAATCACCAATCAATTGACTTCCTATAACGAGTCAAGTGGTTCAAGGAGGGTCACGTGACCGTCGCGTGCGCACACAAGGGGCGCCATGCTGCGCTCGAGAGCATATGCGAGTTTTCACATCTACTTATACTAGAACACAAGGTCAGAGGGGTTTTTTAAGGTTAATGACCTAGGCTCTACTTTATTATCGGGCATCGTCTACCGACGCTATAGGGAAGCGAGACCGAAGAATAAAATCCCTAGCTAGGCTAGTTAATATTGTTATATTTTATATTTATGTCTAGTTTTAAGGTATATATGGATATGGGATTATTATGTCCTGAAATAAAGATTTATTGTATTGTATTGTATTGTATTATTATTATTATTATTACAAGCCTGCTATATTCCACTGCTGGGCAAAGGCCTATTTCCCCCTTTTCCACTCCATCCGATCCTGAGCGGTCTCCCTCCACTCCGTATCCCATTGACCCAACTCGTCACTCCTTCTCTTCCTGGGTCGGCCAGGCTTTCTCTTTGCATTTTCTGGGAGCCCATTGGGCATATAAGGGAAAAGCTCGTTATTAAGGGTCACAAGTAGGGTTTCTCATCGAGAAGTCTCGAAGCGGGAATTCCCGGGAAATCTGGCCTTAGTCGAGACGGGAAAAAAAGGGTCGAGTACCCGGGAAGTCGAGAAGTTTTAAAAAAAAACAAAAAAATAGCAATTTGACGTTAATTCATGTGTTACTTATTAGAAAAATTATATCCTCTATCTCCTCTCCCCTTTCCATCCTTTTACTACCCAAAAAGGAACCAACCTACCGCTACCGCCCGGCCCGCCGCCCGCCCCACCCCGTGATCTGTCTGTTTGTTTAGTTCAGTCAGTCACTCCACTCGCGACTTTTTGCGACAGAAGCGAACGCAGAACGCAGTTCCCAGGACGAAAGTGACAGTAATGTGAGTGATGATGTTCACTCGGCCACCGATGACAATACAGAATCTCGGTCCACATCTTCAGTGCAAAACTGTTTTGATAAAATTTACAGAACAACTCTATAACCGACTGTTTCCAAGCGTTTCTAACCCTGACAATTACGAGAATGTCCAAGAAGTCCAAGATACTGAAGGTGACTCTCCTATCAATTTTGAGATGCAATTAAGAATGGCTATTGAGACCGCATCTACGGGTACAAATACTACTGAAGCCCAGTTAACCAAAAGCCTGATAAAAAAAAAAAGAATTTCATTTATTTGAATCTACCGGAAAACGAACGCCAAATCTGGAAAATTTATACAATGCCGTAATGACTGTAAAACCTACGTCAACAGAAAATGAAAGAGTATTTTCGTTATCTGGTAACGTCGTTACAAAGATTAGGAACCATCTATCAGACAAATCAATTAATGCATTGGTATTTTTGAAATTTTATTATAATAGATCCTGCTAGCGAATTTTTCGAATCAAAATTGTTGCTCTAGTTTTATAAAAAATATATTTTATAAACATCATTTTTTGTTATAAATTTATAATCAAACATGTTGACATTAGGTATATATATCAAAGCTGTCATATTTGTCAGTAATAGTAAGTTTTAAAAAAAATGTCTGTGATTATAAAGGAAATTAAGATTATTTTATTTTTATTGTTATTTTAATAGTATCTATATTTTATTATTTGACGAAGACTAATTAAAATGAACATATTGTTAATTACGAAAATGTGTGTTTTATTTTAAAACCTTTTTCATACATTTTTTATTGAGGTTAATGACATTCCCGACTTCTCGGGAATTCCCGGGAAATGGTACTCGAGAAGTCTCGGTATCCGGGAACAAAAAAAAGTCGGGAAATGAGAAACCCTAGTCACAAGTTTAGTGGCTAGTAACTATTAACCATAAATTAGTACTTTTTTTTCTGCATTAGTTGATTGTAGGATCACAAAAAAATGTCATCTATGGACGAGACTTTTTTAAGAATTTTTAAGATATAATTTTAGTATTCAATATCCTCAAGTCAACAATTGTAATTTGATTCGGAATGCAAATTTAACGCAAGATTAGCTTTATAAGTAACTCGCTTTCTGTCAAACCAAAGACACATCATAGAAATAACCTTCTTTCCTCCTAAACCTAAGGAGGAAACCCGCGAGGAAGCCCTTAAAAAGTGAAAGTTTCAATGCGTGCTCCACACTGTCCAGTCGAGAGTGTCAAGTGGTCGTTAGTATAGTTATTGTAAGGCACTTGAAATGAGAAATAAAAGTCGCTAAGAGCAAGATGGGACCGACCTTTGCGATTTAGGAGCACAGACTTGGATAGGAGGGACACATAACTCATAATTTCTTTTTTTCACACAAAACAATACAAAAAACAAGACACAAACAAGAAATACTTAGTACCTAATAGTGTTCAAGAGAGAGCTTCCTCTCGTCAGTGGAGCTGGCCTGTATGGGAAATGTTTGTAAATCCGTATCTGTGGGCCGGTCGTTTTGGGAAATTTTTGTCAGTTTTTAAAGGTCGAGGAGTATTGATTGTAACTGACACTGTCTACAAATACACATCTCTTTCTATCTTGTGACAAAGCATTCAGGAAAGAACAAGCTAGATAATGAATGAATAATTATAAGCTCCTTGGTGGAACTTATTCGGTAACTAGAATTAGACTAACGGTAATTAGAATCCAAAAAGGGGGCCCAAAGTCTCCATCTGTGAGCCTGGCCTTTATGGGAGTATCACAGACGCCATTTTGCTGTCAAAATACATCCCACTGACGAAAAGTACAGGAAACCAAGTAGGGATGAAACAGATGGATGGTTGTGGGTAGAACATGGCTCGCTTGAAAGTGTTTCTAATTGAGAAGAGCAAAAATTGTTTTCGGAGTCTATTAAAAGTATGAAATGATATTAGTAAAGACGTTGCTCATTGTATGTTGAATGACCACATATTCCATAGTTGAAACAAAAAGTAAACTTTAGAAAAAACCGACTTCCACAAACCCTATTTGATTAGATTGAGTTTAATACAAACTGTAATCTTATCCTTATCCCACCCACCCTTGGGGACTTAATTTTGTTAAATCTCATCTCAGTGCTACCCCAGGCTACTAAGGAACCTCTGTACAAAGTTTCATGGCTCTAGGTCCACCGGTTTAGTTACGCTATGCGTTGCCTGCCCGTCAGCCACGCATTGAATTTGTACCTAGTTAGATTGAGCAGTTCTGGTGGCCATTTCGTCAGCAGTTCCGCATCACAATACTATGCTTACCGTGTGTAAATCCACGAGCCTATAATATTTTAAGAGTTCCCTCGATTTATCCAGGATCCCATCATCAGATCCTGACCTGGTGGTCCATAGTACCAATAGAAAGGTAAACCCTTTCAAACAAAAAAATAATTTTCCAAATCGGTCGGACAAACATCCGGACGAATTGTAAACCTGCTCCTTTTGGGAAGTCGGGTAAAAAGGGGCGCTATTCTTTGTACCAAAATAACAAGAAAGTTAGTTCGCGAAGGAACATCCTATATTTATATGCATTACATCGCAGCTACGATCCTGCCTACGCAGCCGCTGCGTAGCGTTACGCAACTGCTACGGAGTGCTACGGAGTTTCGAAGCGAAACTGCTACGGCGCTTTTAAGCCTAGAGTTAGGCTACTCTAACTTGGACGAGTGCTTTTATATAGCGTTTATATTAGTTTCGTTTTTAGGGTACCGTACCCGAAGGGTGCCAAACGGGACCCTATTACTAAGCCCACGCTGTCCGTCTGTCTGTCCGTCAGCTGGTCCTAGAGCACGAACCGTAATAGCTAGAAAGTTGAAATTTTCACAGAATGTGTAAATCTGTTACGGTAACAACAAAAAATACTGAAATACGAGAGATATTACAAATTAAAGTGGGACCCCATACAAGAGACGTGCTTTTAATTTTTTTTCGTTTTTGTTTTATTGTTTTGAATGCTTAAGTTGTATTTTACGATGGTACGGTACCCTTCTTGTGCGATTTGGACTCGCACTTGACCGATTATTATATTCTCTTCATGGTGACATTGATGTCTAACAGACCCGCCAACTTCACTGTGAAATGACGGGTGTCGCTAGTGGCTTTCTGTAGAACGACGGGATCACATACTTTGCCGGCAACATAGAATAGCATACACGGTGTTACAAGCATAAGAATTTAGAAATTTGCCGTGCTTTGCGATGTTTTTCTCTAACTAGACAGACTAGCTACGGCAATTACGGACAAATATTGTAATAAAAGGCATAATAGACATTTTACGTTTTGGTTGGTTAACAACATTCTTTCTATAAGATCGATCGTTTTTAAGCTTTGTAAACGTCGTAAACGTCGACGTACCGGCACGCACGCGCGGCACGCAAGATATTTTGATAGTTCGTATCGTAGTGAAACATGAAGAATATCTACCGGTAATTAATGTGTGAATCGTAGTATATGTATAAGGTCAGTATGGTTCAAAGTGCGGGGGGCAGAGGGGGCCGATGAAGCGGGGGAATATGGATGCTAAATAAATGAAAAACAGCTTAACCGGCACCGATAGGACGGGAAAAATTATCTAAGAAATAACTTGCCTTGCCCATACACACCAGTGATGACATAATACTTTAGTTTTTTTATGTGGAAACCTAATTACACACATGTCACATGTTACGCTCTCGATGTGTGATTGGAAAGCTTGGTGGACGAGTCCTACTTGCACTTGACCGTTTATTTTAAATATCGATACTTACAGCACTTCCCTAAAGAGGCAACACTTGTGCAAAATTACTTGTCAAAGTTCTCGTTCGGATATTGGATTAGAACGAATGTTGTTATTAACGGCCGAAATTAATAACCTATCTTCTATCCATAATCTGCAGATTTCAGATTGCTAGTGTCAATTTTGACATAAATAACATAGCGCAACTGTCAAATGTAACGCGTAATCTGCAGATCACGGATAGAGATAGGTTATTGGGATCGGCCGTTAGTTAACATGGCTTATGTAAAAAGATACGAAGATATTAAGTGATCAATCGTTCGCAAATTCATACAAACATTAAACAATCTAGGTCCACCTCTTGCATTCAAGAATTGACGCATATTAATTATTAAATTAAAGTAAATAGTGAAACATCATCACAGGGTATTCTAGTGTGGGGCCAGACGCAATGTATGTGCCTGTATGTAAATGTTTATTTTTATCCTGAAAAACGCATAGCTAATAAAGTCTCATGAATATTAAACTATTTACACACGGAATGTGTTGATTACCGAGCAAACGTGTTCAAGTGTCCGCCGCCGCGGCGTAATAAGCAGCCAATCTGCAAGTGTGCGTCGCCTCTTATCATGTAGGTGCATAAATTTTAGCAGAGAACACTCAAAGGATGCTGTCTTTATAAGTAGCCTACTGTAGATATAGTTTGCAAGGGTTGGTGTGAATAATTTTATTTTTCTGCATAATATTCGTTATGGGAATCAGGAAACTAACAAGGTAATACAGTCAGCTTATGACACCATGAACACGCAAGCTCCGCGCATAAGATAGTTACGCGTAGCCCTTTAGTCGCATTTTCCCCACTAGCTTTTGTTTTCGTTCATGTATGTCACCTCGCTAAACGCATAGGCTGACAGGCGTTTTGTTCTATGAGTGCGTCTTCGTTTAGAATTAGAATGCGCGCGGTGAGAAGTCGAACTAATTTGGTAGGTTGCCATTATGTCGTTCTATGATATTGCCAAAAGTACTGGCACGCCACTGTTCCACTTTGCTCGGCTCCGGGTGGTTCATAAAGTTGTGTTCTAACATAACCTATCTTTAGTATTAGAACAGAAAATGACCTAAAGCAACCAAATCGGTTTTGTGGAACTGAACGTGGCCGCAGATAACCACCTCACCCGGAGCCGAGTGAAGCGAAGCGGAGCGAGGCTACCCCATACAGTTCCTAATCGTTACACGCTGAATATACGAGGAATACATTTTACCACCTCATTGTTTAAAGAACTGCTTAGAATGAGATTTCTTACCAACCATTTTCGATTTGTCAACTGCCCACTCGGAACTGCCCATTTAGCCTATTTTACTGCCCATTCCATCATTTTAAACTGGCCATTCATGAACTTCCCATTCCGTCATTTCTAAACTGGCCAAAAAATTATTTCCCTTTAGAAAATAGGATCTCGCTTGGCACTCTTCGGAAATGAAAATATTGCCCATTAATATCCCCACCGAGGGGTACAGGCTTTTGCCCAAATACGAGTAATATTTAATTTAGCCATACTTCACCACGCTGGTTCAGTGCGGGTTGGTTGAGGGGTTTTACGACTACTACACATACTACCTATTTTCGAAACACGGAACATATCTACCTACTTAGGATAAAAATATCTAAAATTCTTCATATCTTTGGATATGCTCTTCGGGCACGGAACCTTAAAAATAAATAGGGCAGACTTACCAGAAACCAACCCTGGATGCAGCACATCACCCAGCAGGTCTTTGATCAGGAAAGACTTGTGGCTGTCCATCCTAGACTCCATAGTTCACCAGCACCAGAAACCACTTCACATCATTAGTTACTCCCGCCACAATTATATTGCAAAATCTGTTGGGACGAAATCTGGTGGCGCTCAATAACGCCAAGGAAGGAAGAGATGCCTTTGCCTAGCAGGGGGACAGCGCGTTCAATGTAAAAATAATGTAAAAGAAATTCTGATTTTAAAAATAAATTTGTATTGGACCGTATTTTGTATAAAGTTTTAAATGTCTTTAGACACCCTGGCTGAAGCACCAGGTGCGACAATTTATTTAGTTTATATTTGAGATGAATAAATAAGTATAAATTTTTACAAGACAATTTTGCGTTTGCCGCCACCACCGCCCGCCACCATGACGCAAGCAAATCGTGAGTGATGCACCACACTAATATCTGCCTATTAGCAACGCCCCTAACTCTTAGTACATACATTTTCTTGCGGTTTTACGCCAAAATACCGCTTAAACGGCGGTTTAAACCGCGTTTAGCATGCGCGGAGTCTATGGGCGGGGCATAAAACTCCTCCCAGGATCGATCCACCAATCAGGGAGCAGGAGTGAGTTTACTGTCCACTGATTTTTAAAGTGCCCAGTAACTCGAGGGCTTCGGTCGGTGGAATCGAGTCCTTTCTAAAAGGCCGTTTTGAATGTAAATCGAAAAGTTAACTGCGGTTAAGGGGCGACTCGCGGCGTCCAATTATATTGATAGTTCGAGGCAGTGCTGAGTGGAATCGGGCTGTTGGTACAGTCAGTGTCAGAGAAATATGAGCAAGCAAAATACTCAAACTACTTCATATACATACCTACCTAACAAACACATTTACACAGCCAAAGTTACGTCACCACAGCATCCTCTGTGTAAGGCCGGGACTCCACCAAAGCGGAGATGTGCGAAGATGTGGAATATTTGTATGGCGCGATGGAAGCGGAGATGTGAGCTGTTTCCATCTCGCATACAAATATTCCACATCTCCGCTTTGGTGGAGTCCCCGGCCTTAATATGGATGTTGGCAATTTCACATCATTTCCGAACGTCGCTGTCTGCAGCTTTCCAACGATGTTTTGGCGCGCGGCGATAGGTGGAACTAACGCTTGATGACCGATGAAAGGTGTTGTGCTGTGTTGATGATGATGGATGACAGGTTCGTTGCATTAAGTTACGTAGAGCTGGCGCCCCCTGTAAACTCATCGGCAAAAAGATTTGTTGGAAGACTATACTTACTACGGAGCGGGGCTGCACCGGGGCTGATATTATATATAACTGATATATGAGACAGCTCCGAGAAACAATAGGACAGCTCTAATTCGAAATACAATATTTGGTTGCAATGAGGCGAAACCAATTAAAACATTATGGCCATGGCCATAGAATAGCGTATCTCGCCATAGCAGTCTTAACAAGCGTGTCGCGTTGTATGGACACCACTATTAATTTGTGAAAATTTTAATATAAGGTGTTTGGAGTATGGGGCGACAAATTTTTTGGGGAGTAGAGGACATCATTCTGAACAACTTTCACTATGAAAGTTGTTCACTATGAAAGCGATTTGATCAGAGTATTTTTTTTTGACATCTCAATACATTTTAGGCCGAGCGGTTATCAGATGATTTGTATAGAGAAGTGAAAAATATAGTTGCTCTGATCAAATCGGTTTGACAGTGAACGTTGTTCGGAATGATGGCCCTAACTCCCCAAAATGTTTGGTTGCTCGATACTACAAACACCGGTATTTGTTGCGGTAGCGGCAACCGATATACTCGTTATGTGAAACTTTTAAACCTTCTTATTACGGAGATGCCGCGCCGCCGCCTCTGGAGCCCGCTGACAGATGGACGGACGGCGGAGGCTTTGTTACAGGGTCCCATTTGGCACCCTTCGGGTACGGAACCCTAACAAATAAAGGAGTCCCCATAATCCCATATACCTACGAGAGACTGGCTTTTCTTGCTCGATGGTACGGAACCTTTGCTAGCCGTTTGACCGCTGCGCGCTGACGCGTAGCGTTACGCGACGCTACGAACCACTACGAATGTTGGCTACGCGCTACGATTATCCGCCTGGTATTGTATGTGTCGGCGGCCGATCGTAGAATCGGGCACATCATGATGTGCCGTCATGGGCCCCGCCATTTCATGACATGCCCAAGCCATTACTGGGCACATCATGATGTGGCGTGTTTTAACGAAAACATGTCTTTTTAAAAGCATTTTTATTCAGCACTACGTGATGTTTTTTGTGTGATACATGTCAAACGAACACGAAACTATTCGGGGGCTTCGCTGCGCTCGCCCCCTTTAGTCTTCACCTAAGCTACCGCAGTGTTTGCCTTAAGAGATTTTATCGTTTCATGATATTTAACGTTTGGGCATATCATTAAATGGCGGGGCACATGACGGCACATCATGATGTGCGCGATTCTACGATCGGCCGCCGACATATGGTTAGAAAGAACGAGTTTACTTACCGCTATGATTAGGGGCTTCGTTTCTAGTTCATTCCATTTGTCTCATCTAACACACCGGTAGGTATCTACTACCTACGCTCGCAATCTCGCACACTCCATATGAAACTACGCTAGCTGTCGCTCTCTCGCCCTGGCGACATGTCGTCTGCAGCTGCCTGCGGTCGGCTAAGAACTTGCAACACCTCACTTCTTAATAGGTACCGAAAAGGTTTTTTAGATTCTAATATATCCTGGTACAGGCTGCGTGCGTCTTCCACTCTGAGCGAGTGCCTCATAAGTTAAAGTCATGGTGGGGCAAGAAAGGAAGGTGAATTTGCCCAGAGTAAAAGACACTTGGCGCTCACTTAATGTAATAAATTTTTACGAGATATGCTGCTAAAACACTGTTCCGGGTAATCATCATCTGTACTAAGATACGGAGTACTATTATCTCTTCTGTGACTAAGAGCCATCTATACGGTATAGGTATTATAGATGGCTATACTCCTGCTGAGGGGTGACAGAATATGAGATGATTTTGATTGTGGGTAATAATCAAAACTCGCCAACTATACATACATGTATTTAAACACCCACCGCTGCGATTGTTAAATTACAGTCTATTTGTGATAAGAATGCAGTGAAATTTAAATTTGTTAACACACACTCACAGGACAGGACACAAGCTTCGCGTTCGAAAGTTTGCCTTCAACTGGTCACTGTGAACTAAGCTTGATAATTGTAAACGATTTAATTGGTTACGGGGCGTGGCTAGGCCGCCGGACTGTGATGACTTTAATGCATTCTTATCACGAATAGACTATAGTGGCATGATTCTCTTACACGGTACGTGACGTGACGTCTCACAGGTCTGCAGACCGTCAGGACGCCTGAGACGCCACATCACTAGTAAAGGTACAGGTCGATCAGACACTTTTCAGCCACGCATTTTGGGTCAATCTGAGTTACTGGCTGTCATAAACACCTCGGACGAGGAACCGTGCGAGCCATAAATACAGGTTATATATTATTTCCTAGTTATGGCAGCACCTCTATTTTTAAGCCTGTATGTACAAATTTTTTCATGAATAAATACTATTTGATTGATTGATTGACTGGCTAAATAATGTATTAGAAAATTGCTCTACTATGTCATATACCAGCGTCCACAAAAGACCATGATCTTTTGTTCAGTTTTTTCATAGGTTTAAAACCTATATACTATATACTTTATCTCGATGTGGGTAGGATGTAAATCGAGGGCCGTGGAATTTGGACGGACGAGCTATTAGACTATAAAATTCGTGACAAGGCTCGAGTTGGACGCCCATGGCCCCTGGTATATCTACGAAATAAAACAGTTTAAGTAAGTTTTAAAGCACGTCCATTAAATAAAATAATTTAGGTACAGGCAATGACAACGAGGCATTTATCCATCCCTCTTTTTAATACAATTTTACATAAACATTTACAAAGTCGACGCGATGCAACAACATCTACAGCTTTATCCAAAAGAAATAGTCGTTTTGTAAAAATCTGACTCTTTGGTCCGGATGCACAGACTACCACCCAATGTTTGACGGGCATTCAATCAAAGTCATGCTGTCCCTGTCTCTCTCTCGAGAACTAACAGCGCCAACATGACATTTAAGTGGCATTTTTAATAAGTAGTGTGTGAATCCAACCATTTCTCGCAAACTTATTAAATATTTGTCGAATTTTACCATGAGAGATCACACAAAAGCATAACAAAAATATACAGGATGTAACAGAAAGGTGCGGTTATATTTTAAGCTATAGTTAGGGACATCATTCTGAACTGTCACAATGATACCAAAAATTAAAATTGCTCTTATCGAATGAGTTAGTCTTAGTGAAAGTTGTTCTGAAAGATGACCCTAATAATAATAACCATAACCTCTAAACATGACTACACCTTACTATTACACCCTGACTTACTATTTGACTCTTGGTCCGACATATAGCAATCGGCAGAGCAGGATAGAAATACTGACAAAGCAAATAGACTTACCCTCGTTTCTGAAAGAGTCAAATATAACAGGCGATCCAAGATTAATCCAATACAGCGGGACATGATAAGCTCAAGAATTTGACATGAGATTAACATATGTTACATTTGATCACTCTTCCCGAAACCGGGCGACACATGTGATAAACGGAGTTCAGATTTGTCAATGGAAGCGTATTTAATTATTCAGTTCAAATAAATTCGGATGGAAGACGACAAGTCTTCGTGTTTTCGAACGATACCTTAAAACTAAAACATTAAGGTTGTACATATGTATTTGAACAGTTCGTGTGCCGGATTGTTGTCAATATTACAGATAACTTAAATAGTTGGTTTTGAATCACGGAATGATATATAAAATACTGGGTTTGACTGATACAATATTCAATATACAATGCAGCAGGTTGAAACTTTGTAAAAAAAATGGTGTAGATACGCAACGAAGGTAACGCAGCATTTAAACAAATATATCTTAAGTTCACACACACACTGACTAATTCGCGAAAAAAAAACAGCACCATTTGTGTGAGCACTTAATTGTTCAACCGGGTTCTGTATGTTCGATTAATGAATATCACTAATCCAATCCAATAGCTTCAATCTCGTAGCTCTATTACAGTTCACACAACACAACACAGCATCACATCAAGCCTTTCCTGAGGCAGAGGTGTGGGCGGTGTGGTCGAGGTTATACCTACTGCCCGTACATTTGTATTTGTATCTTTGTTGCTCTGAGAAATCGAATAGTGGCCCAGTTGACACAATGAGTTAAAATCTTTTCTATCCTTTATTCAAATATTCCAATAAACATCCTCAACGGATGATACATTTTTAAGTAGTCGATAGTATAAATTCCGCAGAATGGTAATGCGCCTGGCAGTTCCAAACATTTGATAGAATTTGATAAAGCATTCCTCTTATTCCTATAGACATAGTGTTCATGACACTATCAGATCTTTGACGTCACGCGCTTCACAATTCTGCGGGACTTATAGTAATCATATTGTTTACTGCACGGTAATTTACATTTTAGTACCACGATTGGGACAGGATGGCAAATCCCCTCTTACGAAACTTAAGTCAAAGTATATTTACAATAACTAATATAAAAACAAAACTGCACTTAATGCATAGTAATTTACATTTATAATACAACACACCTAATAAATATGCGACGATGAGACATCCAGAAATTACCTATCGTAAAACGGTTCTTGCAGCAAGTGCAACTGTGGGTCACTGAAAACTCTTTTCCATATATCCATATCCTGCTAGGATCACGTTTTGCAAAATGCTGGTTTGAGAAAACTACTGGACACACAAATCTTGCCAGCTAGGTAAACATTAGTTTGTTTGTTATTTGTGTGGATTTTTTTTTTTCAATTATCAGACCATTTGGGAGTTTTTGGTAGTATCCATTAATTATTAGCAGATTTTTCGAATTGTTGGTCAACTTTTCAGACACCTATGGATTACAATGTCTGGGAAATGCCCTTGCAATGCCATCAAATCATCTGCGGCCAGACTTTTAGAGACCTCTCCATTTCGCATTATCAGTTAAGATGATACTGTTGATGTTTTGTGGCTACTTCCTTATACCCTAATTATTATAATAACAAAGTAAAATAACAGTTCCGATGTTACCGCTTTTTGGTAGAAAATAAATAGTGATGGGGTCAAGAATGATTCAGATCATTCTAATGTCTCAATATAGAATGATATTGATAAAAATGATGAGAGCTAGTAGTGCTAGGTGCATATAGCTTGTTCAAACTGAAATGACGCGCCCCCTCCTTTGTTTGCGAATAATATGTTAAGCATTTGCAATCGCTCACAAAAAGTGGACACATTTTGCTTATGCCACCTCAAATGGCAAAAAGCATAATGCTTTTGTCAGATTAAATTGTGACAAATATAATTGTAAACTCTATTAATTTTCATTCTATTTAGAATGAATGAGACATCACTATCAAACTGAACATTGCAACATTATTTCAAGAAGTGACGTTTGATGTTGTCAGTTTACTTCGTTTTTTTAGTAATTAGGGTATATATATTTTATTTCGAATACCCAAGGGCACTTATGACAAAAACCGTAAATAAATAAAGCACAGCGATAATTTCAATTACACATTTACCATTTTATATCTTCTCTATTTTATTTTATTACACCGACTCACACATACGAGGGAAAGTATTCGTATATCGTACATAATACACAGTTACAATGTCACCCGAATTCACTAAGCCGAAACTAACGACAGAAAGATAGAAAGTGAGTTAGCACTAATCTCGAGTCAACATTCCATACATTTTATATGAAATTGCATTAAGTAGATAATAAAGTTGACATGAGAGGGAAGCAGTTAATCACGTCCGAAAGAAATACTTGGATTATTCACGGGCTAACAAGGAACGGAATATTCTCAAGACATCCCAGTTTCTCGATAGAGAACCTGACCAAATTGTGATCATTCAAATAATTGGCATTGGCAAAATTAACCTCAAAAGAGGTTAGCACGATATTTATGTAAACAAAAAGACGAAGATTGAGTTGACTCGAGATTAGTGCTACCTTCTTCGTTTTCCATTCATCGTGGATTAATGACATAGTCTGAAGGCAGAAATCCAGTTGCTTATGTAAGACTCGGTTTAGTGAAACAGGGGGACATCTTCACTGTTTAGCTAAGTCCTCGAGTTCGCCGCGCGGCGATTCCACTGTTCGTTTACTGCCATGTCGCCGGCGATCGCTGACATCGGGGCAGTGAGAGCACAACAACAGGCAATCAATAGATCAAACTATAAACATCACTACAGGTGCCGCCATCCACGACGACGCGTGACGTAGCTATCTTCTATTCTTCTGTAAGGGGGTTGAAGTGCCTGCACGTGGCCCACATGTGCGGGGCCTTTGTGCATGTCCCCTTCTCCCACTCTCTTATCTCAGCCAACCCAACTCTCCACAAGTTGGAGTAGGAGGCCTGGATGTTCAAGGAGCTCCCGGGTCGATGATGCTTCTCCCAGAATCGCCATCCTGGTTTCAATTGTGACGTAGCTATTTGCATCTTTATTTTTCATCGAGGCGCTCTGCTGAAAGACAAAGATGCAAATAGCTACGTCACGCGTCATCGTGGATGGCGGCACCTATGTATGTTAATTAAGTTGTTTCCCATTTTCCGTTGGAGGGTTTAATTAATTCCATCACGGCGCAACTGTCTCAGGAACCACTTCGTGATTGTCGGTGCGCCCTGTATACTATACAGGGTGTACCGAGCCAGTACCAGTCTTACACAATACTGCATTATCATCGGTGATGTCTCATCACATTGACTGGCTGACCACCTCTCAGGAGGACTGGCTTCAGTAATTCAGTGTACCAGAATGATGTAGTCAAATTTCTAAGGGTTGGACATCATTCTGAACAATTTTACTCTAAACCCGACACAAAATACCAACTTTACTTTCTGTTTTCCATACAAATCGGTTGTTGGCTCGGTCCGGATTAACCTTTTGAGATTCTACTACACCTTTCTGATACACCTATAATTTAGAAGTCACACTACCTACTGTCACACAGTTCCTCTGTGGTCCAAATTAAATATCTAAATAATTCATTTACAACACGCCTGACACTGTCCGAAGTCTGTCGCGAAAAAGAGTTTAATTACATATCACTTTAAAATATTTAATCAATATACAAAATCAGGTAATCTTTGTACTGTCCTGTCATTATACATGAGGATATAAAAGTATTGTGAGCCGGGCCTAGAAAAAAAAATACATTGTGGTCAGAATTGTAACAAGTGTTTTTTCTGTAATTTCTGTAAAAGTACATTTCATCCTTTGCATTGTTGCCGGGTTAACCCGACTCACGCCACAACAAATCTTGCGATACCTCTCGCTATAGTAAGGATAAAACTTGAGGCATCTTGATGCACTAATCACTATAGCAACCAGCGACAGACTCCCGACACAGAACGGTCGCGCCTAGCTCCATTTACGCTCCATTTAGACACTGCGTTGTACGTCTCGACGTAATGAGACACGTACACGACGTACACGTACACGACGCGGCATAACGTGACGCGGCGTTATGCGACTAACCCGCAAGGTGGCTCCCTCGGCGCGAGTGACGACAGACGCTCGACGCTCAGTCGCGCTCTTGGCTACCTGCGAAGACGAAAACAAGATTAGTCTATGTCGTGTATTGTCAACGGGTGACTCTGGACTGTCTGGACGCAAAGTAAAATAGCCCACTAGGGGCGAAACGGGCGAATCAACTGACTCGCGATGTATCCGAGCGTACCTGTACCATCGAACCACCGTACCGTAGCGAACGGGCGTCCAAACTAGCGTTCTGGATCGCGAAACGGAAGTACCTTCCGAACAAAAGAACATGTCCAGACCCAGCTAGATGGTACTGAACGAGCGAGCCGAAGGCGAGCGATTGTCTGCAGTTCAGGTTGGGCAAAAATGTTGCTACAGACCCGCGTGTCGGCCGCCGTTGCCGCGTGCCGGATCGGTGCCGCATGGATCCTAGTCACCTGCGCTCCCTGGCGGTGGGCTGCAGGTCGACTCGGACGCGCGTGTCTCTGGTGTCGCTCCGCACCGCCGCCGGCCGCCGCTGCCGCGTGCCCAGCTCCGTGGTGCCGTCCGGCCGGATGAACAGCTGCAGCTCGCTCGGCGCTAAAGGGAGTAAGGCAGTGGTTACTGGGTCTGTTGGTTTATAAATATGTTTGATTCATTCATTCAACCGACTTCGTCGGTCGGATAAATTAAGATTCGGCTAAAGGACCAGTATCACAAGCCGTAAAATTTAAAAAATAAAAACAATCAATCATTCAATGAATTCTTTATTTATTTATTTACGAATTTAGTCATTCATTTATTCACTCATTCATTCATCATGCTTGCAGTCATTCATTCATAATAAGTCATTCATTCATAATAAGTCATTCATTAACACGCCGCCGTTAAGTTTCTGCAGCCAAATAGTCGCAGATATTTCAAACCGAACGCCTAGGAGCCCGTGCGCACTAGCGATTTTAAGTTGGCCGATATAGTTTGATCGGTCATAGGATCAGTATAGAGTTATAAATCTTCAACTGCGCGCGCTGCCATATAGCTCTATACTGAATCCCCGTACCGATCAAACTATCGGCCAACTTAAAATCGCTAGTGCGCACGGGCTCTAATTGATAGTTATTGGTACGTACTCTCAGCCGCATAGTCGTCAGCGGTGAGGCGCGTGGAGGCCAACAACTCCTCGATCAGCTCGTTGGGGTTGACGCGCGTATTCTCGATACCCACCGTCGGCCCGTGCTGAAAGAGAGGCTATCTTATACTATGTTCCTACGTGCGGTGGCAAAGGATTTTATAAAATGGATGACATGACATGGGGCTTGTCCAATTCCGCTTTGGAGATATGATGTATTAACTTTCCGAGAAGGAAAGGGTGTAGGATTATAGAAATATCCTTTATAAGTGGATGTGAGTAGGGCCATTAGGTAGCCAACAGGTGCGTTTAACACCTCATCATAAAAATTCCAGAAAGTTACCCTGTGACGGTAACAGCACTTAAGTATCGTAATAAAATTTCAGCATTTGGTTCAGCAGTTCGGTTTACCTGGTTGTCGTCGGTCGGCGGCGGCGCCACCGGCGCTTGCTGCGCCCTCTTCCGTCGCTCCACCGACCCGCTCTCCGACGCTGGCGCGGGCAACGACCCGGACGATGGGTTCCTGTAAACACAGATGGCGTTAGCATACATAGGAAGTTTTTGGCTGGCGTTGGATTTGGATTACTTTTGTTGTGGCCGAAATAGAATTATGTTGATACGTGTTAGAGCCATATTACTTGCTTTGAGCCTTTTGCTATAAAAACGAAGTAAACTAACAACATCAAACTTCACTTCTTGAAATAATGTTGCCATGTTCAGTTTGATAGTGATGTTCTCATTCATTCTAAATAGAATGAAAATAAATAGAGTATTCTTTACAATTAGAGTTTGTAATAAATATTTATCACAATTTAATATGACATTAAAAGCATTACGCTTTTTCCCATTTCAGGTGGCAGAAGCAAATTGTGCCCACTTTTTGTGAGTTATTCTATTGCAAATGCATTATTTTTCTTACTTATTATTCGCAAACAAAGGAGAGGGGGGGGGGGGCGCGTCATCTCAGTTTGAACAAGCTATATGCACTATCACTGCTAGCTTTCTTATCTTTTCTATCAATATCATTCTATACTGAGACATTAGAAAGATCTAACTAAATCATTCTTGACCCATCACTATTTTTTCTACCAAAAAGCGGTATCATCGGAACTGTCATTGTCAAAGATCTATTTGGGCCGCTTAGAAATCTTGTAGAGCAGATTTATTAAAGATGCTCTTCGGCATTTAGACACTTCCGTGAGTCGGTCATATACAAAACAAAACCGATCGTTTAGTGAAGCTAATTTTGTCATTTTAGTTTTAAGCCAAGTTAGTGAATTAGAGCGTCAAGCGAGTAACGATTACACTTTAGTAATATGCGCTCTTGGTAGTAATGCATTAGTCCTGCAGCGCATAGTGATAGGGTTCTACGGAGGAAAAGGAATATCCACAGTCCTAGTGTGGTTGTGGTGTAGGTTGTTTTGGAGAAAAAGTAGAAACGATATCTGAACAACTTCTAGGTTGGTTGTTGTCCTTCTTACAAATATTCTAAATGGAATCTAATTTCTCAAGGCGGAGACGAATCTAACTCAAATAAATTGATATCATTGAGTCAAATCACTTCTTCTGGGCTTCTTTGTTACGACTATAATATACTTCATGCATTTGGCACTAGATAAAAGAAGTAGTAAGAATTTCTCAAAAATGAAGTAGACAAAGTATTTACAGATCATGCAAAAAGTGCAGAGTTAAATAGTTTTGTGCGACTATCTATAAATCTACACTATTTGTACACGCGCGTGTGTTTTCTTCTAAAAACAATACACAAATCAAACCAAAGGTAACTGGTAAAAGGTACTCAATACATGTTTACAAAGTCACATTCCAAATGACATTACATAGACAAAACGAACTTGATGACAACGAAACATAACATCTACAATAACAGTGCTTATTCGAAATTAAATCTTATTACAGCGGCATGACATCGACAACCGTGCAAACTGCACAACAATCCTTGTGCCCTTCGGCCACATTATCGGGCTAAGCCAAAGGTTCGCATTGTGAAAGAGAGACAGAGCTATATAGGCATACTATCACTCTCTCTTCCACAGTGCTCTATCTACGCTGTAACCCAAGTTATGGTCAAGGTGTGCAAAATAAATCCTAAGCGCAATCGGCCGACAATCGTGCAACAATAATGGCGCAACAATGGTGTCACTGACAAGGCAGAGCTGGGCCGCCGAGCTGGCACGACCGCTTCCGGAGATTCCCGAAGCGCGGCGCAAGTACAGCCCTCGTACGATGCCGCCTCGCCGCGCCTGGCCACCATAGAGGGTAAGTCATTGGACGCGCGAGCTGAACTTACTTAATCATCACCTTGACAGTGTGATGATTTTCGCTTGAATACTGTTCCACTCGCAAAGGAAGTCATAGCCTATTTCACAAAAGAATAAATAAACATGGAGTCTTTTCCCGTACGGATTGGTAATTAGTATTTTACTCCGGATGAATATTGTTATTTCAGATCAGCATACGAATGCCGCAGACATACGTACGTTGTATATGTGCCACTCAATATGTTCTAGTGCCGTAAATAAAAGTGATAATTATAAACCCTCCATCGTATATAAATCACTGCACTTTCTAGCGTCCCACCCAATCATGTCAAAATAAGCACACCTTATTCATTAAACCTGTAATACACAAATACTCTTATAAACCAACTACATACAATACACCTGCAAATTAGACAGCGCAAAGAAGACAGTAAAAAGCACAATCGACAATTAGTTAAGACCCAAACAACCCCAACCCGGATTAGTAGGCGACGGACATTAAGGAGAGGCGAGGGACCGCGGGCAAGCAAGCTGGTCGACAGTGGGACCACTGGTCCACGCTGGTCTTACCTGGGACAAGATACCGTATGAGGCCGCGTCTTAACCCGCTCCGATTGGAAATAGTTCCGTTGCATCACCCCGTCCTTTTTGACGCAGACAACGTCGTTTTTCGGCGTCGATGTGAACACGTCCTCTTCGGTGGCTAGAGCCTGGTTGGAAAGGCTTCTGAACTTGTGGCGAATGTCTATGTGTTCTGCGGAACCGAAATCCACTTCGGGATCAGACGGGATGCAGTAGAATTCGTCCTCGATACAACCGGAGAGACGGGTCGCGTTTGATACAAGAGAGTTCTTTCTGTGAGCCAGGGGCGTCAGAAACGGGAAGTTATTGAAAAGTTCCTCGTTCTTCTTTATCTTCTCCATGAGAGCCGGGATAGTGTTCAGGGATTTCTGCTTGAAAATCTGGAAGTTCGTCAGCGGTTGCACGGCGGCGTTCAAATACTTCGCTGCGGACATTTTCTTCTTGTCGAAATACGTCGGCATAGAAAACGAGCTGTCGTTCCCGTTCTCCATGATCGTGCTGTCTGGCGTTCTGTACTCCTCGCTAGATGGCGACTGCAGCGCGTGTCGCGGTATGACGTCAGGCTGTGACGTCAGCGTGTTGTTGGGCGTGCGGTAGTCTGACGCGTCGTGTGTGTTGTCTAGCTTCAGACGCGAGAGAGGCGCGCGGGGGGCGGGCTTGGCGCGGCTGCGCGCGGGGAGGGGGGCAAATGAAAATTAAACAAATTAATAAAGCGGTTACCGTGTCCGCGGTTAGTGACGTAAGCGAACACGCAAGACGGGTCAGTGGGTGCGGCACGACAACGAATACGACTAGAGAAGAATTTACAGAAGAATAGTCGAGATAAGAGTTTCGAGGGGTACTGTATTCCGCGATACGCCGCGGACACGATGCCTGCTTGCACTGTCTAAACTCAGGAATAAAACACCAGTTACCTAAAGGATATAAAATCAAAACAGGTCTACAGTAGGTAGACGAGTAATAGCAAGTTTCTAAAAGTATGTAATCGTGCAATATGGCCATCACAATACCCATCCCCTTACAGCCATGTCACCTCAACAGATTATTATGTATGCAGATGACCTTTGCTGACCATAATATTATGATTCCCCGTCGCCTCTCAATATATCTAATGCTTGATGTACCTACATTGTACATGCTTGCCAAAGTCCGCCACACTCCCGCAATCCACAAGCCTGAACTGTGTGGCGCAACAGACTCGCGAATGATAAAATCTTACACAGTTGAGCCTATAAACCCGCCGTATTTGAACAACAAGTTCACTTTAATACAAACGCAATTCATATACGAGTCAGACGCAGTTCGTAGATTTTAGCTGGACAGGCACTGACCGACACGCAACGCTGGCAAGCAACGGAGTTTGACCCTTGTCTATGGCTTCCTATGGATCTGACCTCAGGATCTGACATTGTGACAGATACGGGCGGTAGGTATCTTAGTAATTTAAGGGCGGGGGGCCCTAAGCAATCAGAACTTAGAATTTCATCCTTAACTTATTTTTAGAAGATATTAAATTAAAAAAAAGGTTAAAGCCAAGTTAAGCAAGTCTAACTGAGGAACATACTGTGCCATTGTTATAATGATTAGATAAATAACAAGAACACAAATTCAGATGCGGTGCGAAATTGTAAAATAAACCATTGTGACAGACAGATTTTCTGGCAACTTCAGGAGACTTTTCTATCGAGCAAATAGAATAAAATTATGTTTTTGGGAAAGCGAAGTCACGCTGACACTCGTGATAAACAAGCTAGTGAAAAAACGTACAGCAATAATACTCATCATTCCGAGCGATTTGTGTATTGCTAAAAGCTGTTTTTGCCTAGCCGTCTTAAAGACAGCAATCAAAATCCGTTGCCTTCGTTCCAGTTTTTGCAGCGTCCTATGCCGCTACACACGAGGACAAAACAGCAGCGAACGGTAGGGACAGAGCTATGCGTCAATATATCTTCCTTTTCTAAGCGAAACAGGGAGAGGTAGTACGACGCCTAGCTCTGGGTGGCGAATCGCGTACAGGTATGGCTTGGCAGTGTCCATAGTGAGAGCGCAAAATTGTTTTGTTTGTAGCGCGCGCGCGGCGGGTCTCCGACAAGTCCAAATAGGTTTTTCTGTGCCCTCGCTATTAGCCACTGGCACGCAATTACGTACGCGACTCCAGGGCCAGACGTCAATGGCTCAACAAGCACGACGTTCCATAAAAGTGGAGCTCTCGCTAGTGTGGCAAACCTTGGCAAGTAAGCCAATCAAGTGTACCACAAGGCCGGTGTATGGGAATTCTAATCCCATACAAATTAGAATTAGTAACCCTTCGTAAAAAAAGAGATGGCGTGACGAGTAATATTTGTACTTTAAACGCCATGATTTCAGTTAACATACTTCTAGGTGGTGCTAATCTTAGAATAAATCCTATATATCTTAGCGCCATCTCATGGTATTTGCAATTTCTTTCTGCACCAAGCGATAATGGCCTGGAACTAAAGAAGCCCCCGCAGCATCTCAGTTTACGCCGGTGTCATATTTTGTTCTAGGTGGTCTATCTGTATCAGTATAATATTATAGTATCTGTGATATCAGGCAGGGGTTATAGCGTACCTGGTGTGCACGCGGTGCTGCGACTCGGCCGAGTCGCCTTCCGAGCTCTGGCGCGAGTGCTGCGACTGCGCAGACGCGGAGCTGCCGTAGCCAGACGCCTGGAAGTGGGGGAACTTGGTTTCAAAAGAGTTAAATAGGCAGCAAAACTTTACACTCATTGGATATGAAGCAACGCGGTTAAATGAATAAATGGAGTAGCTGAGTTTAGCCCTCTTACGTCCATTTGCAATATCCTATGTATCCATGATTTTCACATTACCAGAGATAGATTTGACAGTTTTGCTAAAGAAATTATGTCAAATTCGACCGTATATATCGGTCGATTGAGGATAGATAGGTTATTGAAAACGGCGGTTAGACAGACGGACATACAAACATGCCTGGTTCCGAAAGGAAAATTTACTAAGACAACTCTTGATAAACTAATTTGAGTTGATGGTGTCATTCATGACGTCATGGCAACCATTTTGAGCTATCGTTGTCGCGCTAAAACTGACTCGGAACGGCCTCATAGACGATATCGATGATGGCGCTCAAAGTCCTGACTCGGAACAAGGACACAGAGGAAGGGCCCGGAAGCCGCGCCCACCTTGCTGCTCATGTCGCCGGAGGTGTTGGAGGAGTTGCGCGAGTGCGTGTGCGCCGGCTGCTGGCACGTCACGCATGACGTCGCACCCGGCGCCGACGTCAGCGTGAACCCTGCCGGACGCGGGGAATACAGATATCTCAAGGGAGTTTGGAGTATCAGATCCGCGACACAGGTTAAGAGCTTATTACATTACGCTGTCGGCAGGGCACGATTTGTATAGACGTCTCACTCATATGGAACGACTAGAAAGAGACAGTGAGTCAGACAGGGCCCTGCCGACAGCGTAATGCAATAAGCTCTTTAGCCTAGTGCGGAGATCGCAGTAACTATAATTAAAAATTCTAAGTAGGTACCCACACATTTTAGTAAGTTTTAAAATTGTACTTTGTTTGGCAAAATAAACGAATTTGTATTTTTATCGAATATCTGGGCCGTGAGTCACGTACTAAATCGCACAGCAATAGCTATAGCGAGGGCGCTAAATCCCGGTTTGTTTGTAGCCGCAGGGCGCCTCTCGGCACCGGCGACGAGCCGAAATCGGCCTTCCGCGCCTTGCTATATCTATCCCCGTGCCATTACTGTACGCGACTC
Source organism: Argyresthia albistria (assembly GCA_963457715.1). Taxonomy (NCBI): domain Eukaryota; kingdom Metazoa; phylum Arthropoda; class Insecta; order Lepidoptera; family Argyresthiidae; genus Argyresthia; species Argyresthia albistria. The sequence goes on from OY735262.1 coordinate 12,173,573, forward strand.
CCGGCCCTGGTTAAACAGAAACATAAACATTTAGAAAGAAAGAAACGTTTATTACAAGGACAGAAACACACCAGACAAAAGAAAAAGAAAGAAACCAAACAAAAAGTAGGACACACACAATATCATTGAAACACCATCAATGACACGGTCGTGGTGTGTCACTGTCATTATAAATGGCAACTGACTCAGCGATATGCTGAAGGCCGGGCCAGCAGCGCTGATTTTCAGTCAGCGCCAGGCACATGCATTGCTTCTGGCCCCACACTAGGATACCCTGTGTCGTGGGAACCAGAAACAGCGACATCACAAACATGTGGGCACACACAATTTTGCCTTTGTCACCCCGTATGGGAAAAAGCGTGGCGCTGTGTGTGTTTGTGTGTTTGGGAGAAAAATGTATCGATTTATCCAAATTTCGCAAAATGACGTATTCAGCAATCAGCCTCCAAACTAATTAGCGCTGCTGACAAGCCAAATACGGAATTTTGAGCTCTTGGGAGCAATTGAAGCACTATCGGAGTTTCTTTGCCCTTCTCTCACAGTTGTGCATAGTAGAGAAGGGGCAAAACATTACATACATGTTACTATGTACATTTGTTAATATCTACAGACTCTTTGACTTTGACTATATAAGATAAGAATCCATTTATTCACGGTTAAGATACATGCACACAGATACAGTTTACAGATAGTTTAAGAAATAATTGAAATTAAGTTAGTTAACTATCCATGAGTATAATGGACAGTGAATAGGCCCGGCTCAGCAAGTCAGCGGGTGTAGGAATAAGAATATATTTATTTAGAAAGCAAGACTTAAAGCTAGGTTTACAAGTTATCATTTGTGCAAAAACAATATAAACAGGAGCGACTGCGGCCCCACACTAGGCTGAGCCTGCATCGTGGGTGCCATCGTATGCTTAGCAGAGCGGGAATTGTTGTGCTTAGTAGTAATTTACAAATGTCGCAAATAAATTGTATCTGCAACGCTGGTAATTCTGCCAAGACCCATCTTATCGCTAATCCTGTATGTGTGCAACGTGTAGTGTTGTCTCGAGGACATTCTTACCTGGATGGTCGACGACGTCGGTCAGCGAAGGGGGCTCCTCACAGTCGGGGGAGGGCAGCTCGCGTGAGGGGAGGGAGGGGAGGGGCGCGATCACTGCCGGCTCTGAAACGATAGAGTGCAGGGTATTGTAGGCTATATTACAACCCTGAACGTACCCATACTATACTCTATCCATGCTTAGATTAAGTAATTTAAATCCGTTATTGGCTTTTGTTAAGTTTAAATTTAGCCGTATAAAAACTATGTGATTTAGCTTTGGTTTTTAAGACAAATAAAATAAATAAAATAAAATGCTTAGAAGCAACTTGACAGCTAACATAAAACTTCATAAAATCCATTTTTTAAACACTAGGGATGTTAAACTAACAGAAGAGTTGTCATCGTCATCACTGCTATCCCTACTAGGGATGTAATTGTTCATTTTTAACTAAATTGTCTATTCTAATGGCTCTTTGCAAATCTTGTAAAATTATTCCCGATTCACAAACGTTTAAAGGGTGTATGGATTCTTTTGATTATTCGATTTTTATGCGCAATATCCCCTCACTAACAGGCTAAGAGTGACACCTGTCAAGTTGCCTGTTATATTAGATACACTATATACGTGACCAGTTTAGGGAGGTCTTCAAAATACCACCCTAGCACAACACCAGTCTTGGCTCATACTACAGTGGTCACGGAAGGGGGGTGGGGATTCAGAAATAGCAAGAAATGGATCACGTAATTTGGGTAAGTTCCCTAACGCTTACACGGGCAAGTTGAATTGCGCGATTCCGAGCAACTATGACGTCAAGCCACTTATGGCTACATTAAGCAACTTACGGAAATGATAATAATAGCTATTGTAGCTAGTGATACCGCCACACCATAGATAAGAGTAATTGGAAGCTATACCGTGGAAACTAATGCGGCATTTTTTTAAATTACAATCTTAATCGTATCCAGGTAAAGGCCTGTGCCATTCGGTGGGGAAATAATGAGCACAATTTACTACAACTACTACATACTGTTACAATTATTGCCCGAGTAAGCGTTCTCTTATGCCATTGTGAATCTGTTGCCAATCTATATCTATCCAGCCTTCGGCACCCACTGTGATGTGAAGGCCTCCAGATTTAAGTACTTTCTACTGCAGTATGTTTGATTGATGATGATACAAAACATAAAGATAAGATAGGAGAATAGAGATAGACAATACGAACAATACATCGCAATACCTTCCTTATCCGTATATTAATCCAATGAATCTGCTATCTAACTAAACACTAAATACTTCCTCATTACAAACAATAAATAACAAAGATAGACAGCAAAACCATCACCACAACCAGCAGTATCTTAATTTTAATGCTCAGTAGCTAATTTGTAAAAAATTGCAAACGATTTCCAAAAGATGTCTCTACTGTGCTAAAAACGCGTTTACATACAAATCTAACTCGCGCCACTAAAAAAATTGCGCGAGGCAGGACAATTTACAAATCGGTTTGCACCGCTTACCGAAAGGCGCCTTCTTTTTGGTGAGACTGCCGAAGCCTTCGTCCTCGGGCGCTCCTTGGGGCAGAATCTCGGTCGCGCTGTCCGCCGGGCCCGTCGGCTCCGTTCTCACTTGCACCTCTTGCTTGCGCGTAGGACTAGAATGAGAGAGAGGATACTGTTTAGTTATCATACTACAGGATTATTTAATGGTAATTAGGATCTCGCTGGACGCAGATATACCAGTATATCGATTGTACGACAGCCAGCCCCACGCCCAATTGGTGACCGCGAGGCGAAGCCGAGCGGTAGCCTTTACCTTTAAACGAGGAATATTTGTATTTAACGATATATGTTTTGAGTTCTAGAAAAAGGCGCTGTAGTTTTCGATAAATTTTGCAATATAGGGGTTTTTGTGGGTAAAAAATCGATCAAGCTAGGTCTCATAACTGAAAATCGCGTTATTTACGAGTTTTCATGCTCTTCTCATAACTCATTGCGACCTCAGATCACGTGACACTTTTAGGCGCATCTTCGGAAAATTCACACAAAAGGTTTCGTTCAAATAAGGTCGAATCTAAGTTCATCATCTGTTATTCAACCTTCTTGCTTGCTATAGCAAACAGGCACTTTGTTTTCCTCGTGAGTGTTAGGAACAGAATTCAATCTTTCAGCCTACCCGTAATGAAAAATGCCTGTTTGCTTCTCGTTTGCAGCTGTTACAAAACAGAGCAGCATATTAATCGAGGTTAATGCAGTCTGATGATATGAATATAATGTTTTATTGCGTTTGTACCACAAACCACCGAGCAAAGCTCGGTTCCCAGATATTGTATTATGAAAACTGGAAAGCGTATTATAAGTGTGTACGAGTGCTCCGACACGCAATGATTCACGGATCTCCGTGAAACAAAAGGCAATCGGGAGCCGGCTTGTCAAAACAGTGCGATCGCAACGCCCGGGGAACTCCAGTTTCAAAACACATTCTTGTTTCCATTTTTGAATGGCTTTGAGAATACGAGTTTTATCAACATCGATGAGAATTACTAACGAACAAGATTTCTTACCGGTGTATTCAACTAGGCTACAATGTAATTAAATTTTATTACTCACACTTTGAATAGCGGGTCGCCTGAGATCATGTTCATCCGTATCCTGAGCCGCAGCACCGCATTGTCCTGTCGCTTGTTCTCGTACCTTTTGAGAACACCGCCGTCTATCCAAATACGTGTGTGTTCAACTAGACTACACTGTACTCAACTCACACTTTGAATAGCGGGTCGCCTGAGATCATGTTCATCCGTATCCTGAGCCGCAGCACCGCATTGTCCTGTCGCTTGTTCTCGTACCTTTTGAGAACACCGCCGTCTATCCAAATACGTGTGTGTTCAACTAGACTACACGGTACTCAACTCACACTTTGAATAGCGGGTCGCCTGAGATCATGTTCATCCGTATCCTGAGCCGCAGCATCGCATTGTCCTGTCGCTTGTTCTCGTACCTTTTGAGAACACCGCCGTCTATCCAAATACGTGTGTGTTCAACTAGACTACACTGTACTCAACTCACACTTTGAATAGCGGGTCGCCTGAGATCATGTTCATCCGTATCCTGAGCCGCAGCACCGCATTGTCCTGTCGCTTGTTCTCGTACCTTTTGAGAACACCGCCGTCTATCCAAATACGTGTGTGTTCAACTAGACTACACTGTACTCAACTCACACTTTGAATAGCGGGTCGCCTGAGATCATGTTCATCCGTATCCTGAGCCGCAGCATCGCATTGTCCTGTCGCTTGTTCTCGTACCTTTTGAGAACACCGCCGTCTATCCAAATACGTGTGTGTTCAACTAGACTACACTGTACTCAACTCACACTTTGAATAGCGGGTCGCCTGAGATCATGTTCATCCGTATCCTGAGCCGCAGCACCGCGTTGTCCTGTCGCTTGTTCTCGTAGCCTTCGAGCAAGCATCGTCTGGTCACCTCGCCCGCGCCCGCAAACTCAGCCAGGTTCAGATCGCAGTACCCGTGCTTCTCGTAGGACCTGCCGCCTGGAGTCGGAAAGTGGAAAGTGTGACTGATTAGTGATTACTAATGGTGTAGCGAAAAGGTAAATGTACAAAAAGAGACAAAGAAATGTCTTCTTATTCTTCTTCTTTTTATTAATGGCGTCCTCTTTTGATAAGGTTAATTTTGCCAGTGTCGAGTGTTAGATCATAATTTGGTCAGGATCTCTTTTGAGAACCTAGAAATTAATGTCTTGAAAATGTTTTGTCGCTCGTTAGCACTACCCGGGAAGGCCCTGAAGGGCTGTAGGTTCCAAGTAATTCCTTCGGACGTGAGCAACTGACTCCCCGACAAAAAATGTCATCGTCAAAATCGGATACGGATATCGAGACAATTTACAGATTCCCATACAAAATCACTCGATATAGGTGTAGCGGATACCGGTGTAGACTGGGTGCCACAGGACGGATACCGGTGTAGGGGCAGGCCTAAACGGAGATGGCGGGACGACCTCGACAAGTTTTTGCCGGGGTGGCCGGAGGTGGCACAGACCAGGGAAGTGTGGACGAAAGAGGGGGAGGCCTTTGCTCAGCAGTGGGACACTTTGATGGCTAAATAAAAAATAAAAAAATAGGTGTAGATATCGTATGTCGAACGCGCGAGAATCATGCTACTGAGTCGGCCCAGCCAGGAAACTGTATCCTATCCTACTGTGGGTGGGACAAGACGGCCAGATATGTTTTGGCGACCTCTGTGACGTAGGTCGAGATTCTGGCTCACAAGGATCGATATTATTCCCCCCGGGTTTGAATGCCAGGGAGAAAGTAAAATGCTAGGTATTTCGGATGTCTGTCTGTTTGTGACGTCGTCGCTGGTTCCCACGACACAGGATATCCTAGCTTGGGGTCACAAGCAATGTATGTAATGCAGTGTTAGGCTGTTATCTATGTTTAATATCGAGCAATTTCAGTGGAGGTCTTTAGTCACTGCCTCTCCCGGGAAAAATAGCGTGTGTGTTATTGTGTGTAATAGCTGGCTACAGACGACATGATATCGGTGGCGATATCGGGTGTACAAAGGCGTTAAACTGGAGCCGCCTGCTGTGTACGCTTGTAGTGCTGTACTCACACGCAGGCGGCTCCAGTTTAACACCTTTTTACACCCGATATCATGTCGTTTGTAGCCCGCTCAAGTCTATGTTTGTTTACCTTTGCACTCTTTTCTGACGGAGACCCTCATCAGCGCGGGTTCCAACACTCCCGTGTTCGCGTTCGCGCACATCTTGCACACGAACGAGAACTGCGCGTTCCACCGGACTGCGTGGTTGTGCACCTCCTCCCTGGAATGTGGGGAATGATGGGACTGTTCATATGCTGTATAATGTGCTGTGGTTCGGACAAATCATTCATTTCATCACATTCTGGTATGCTTGTTCTGTCTTTGTCAAGAGTGTAAATGTTATGTGTGTGTATGTTAAGGTGTCATACAAGAGACACTATGATGCATGTCAACTTATTAATATTTTTTTCGAAATACTCTCCAGTGTTCAACAACCCCACTTTCGCTTGAATTTTGCTTCAAATAAATCCGTCGAGTCGTATGTTCGATGTGTGCACCGAGGCATGCCTTGTCATCTGTATATCTGGTGTGCCGTGTATGTAGTCATTAGGTCCCTTGTAAAACCACCCTGAGGCACCAAGCACAGAGTGAGTTGTATAAACTTTACAGAAGAAGCCACCATCAGAGCACAAGAAAAAAGATAGCAGAAGTCGCTGTTGTCTATACGACGATAAAAACCTCATCATCTTCATCAAAATAAACAAGTTTTTTTTTATTACCAATCCTTTGATTGTTACAACTTAAATTGCAATACGTAAAAGGCGCCCATTTCAGATAAGATAATAAGATAGATATATTCAGTACGTAAAAAATAGCTTTCTGGCATGTGATGCGCAAACACTGTATCGCTAGATAAGATTATGTAGAGAGGAGTTGTACTTGAAACTTGGTAGATGTGCAACATTAACATTAAGATAATATTTATAACAACCACAATATTTCTGATTCGTCAACTTCAAATAAAATCATCAATCAATCAATTCATACCAAATAAGCGTGCCCACAGAATTCGGTTTCATTTCGTGATCAAAACCACAAGATATTACTAAAATGAGCTAGATTCGCAAACTGGCGAATAGTTAGTAGGTTTACGGTCATAATCGGCTTTGTCGTGTTTCGCAAATATTATAGTAGGCATCACAATACCGCGGCCGGTATAAAACGCTAATTGTTCAAGTCCTTCGTCAGTTATTAAGCCTGGGTACAAAGTAATCCTTTTAGTGGGGTGCCGTCACCGTTCGTGTTTTGTTTGGACTACATTTGCCATGCCCATTACAATAAAAACATTTTCAATAGGCTATTGTGGAAAATTTTACTTTCAGAACCATTGAAATGAAACGTATTGGTACTGGCTCGAGTATTAGATATTATATTATGAACAAGCCGAACAGATCGAATTTTAGAACTCTTTATATGCACAATAATAGTAGATTGTTTACCAAGGGAGTAAAGAACTATTTTTAGGGCGAGAGTGTTTTTTGAATCCTGAGCGACCGAGGGATTCTAGAGTTGAGTCCCGAGTGTAACGAGGGACTCAAAAGTAGAATCCTGAGGGAGCGAGGGATTCAAAGTACATCACTCGAGCCAAAAATAGTTTTTACTCCTGAGGTGGACACTCTACTTTTCATCACCCTCTATGAGAAAAGTAGTAAGTAATCAATAAAATAACATACATGTACCTATACAGGGTGTAACAGAAAGGGGTGTACAAGCGGAAAGAGGGACATCATTCTGAACAACTTTCACTATGGGACCGACTTGATCAGAGCAACTTTATTTTTATCAACTCAGTACATTTCGGGCCTAGCGCTGATAGTATGGTGGAGTCAGTCAAGTCAGTCCCATAGTGAAAGTTGTTCAAAATGATGTCCCTAACAACCTTCTTTCGGCTTATACACCCCTTTCTGTTACACCCTATATTTATTTACACAATTGTCGTGATATGTCGTCGTGTGTAATGGTTTGTTGGAAGAAATCTCTTGTTATCTATTATAAGTTTTCTGTATGTCATTCTTGTGTTAGTACAATAAAGAAATTACCAATTACGAATATGTCCCCCACATAGTTAGAGCTTGTTTAGGGAATATAATAAAACGATCTACTAAAAAATTAACTGAGCAACTAAATTACTGACTGAGCGACGAGTCGCCCAGCGACTTGTGGCTCAGTTAGTAATTTAGTCGCCCAGTTAGTTTTTTGGTTAGGTTAGGTTAGACTTTTTTTGCCGCTCGTTTAAATACTACCCCTTGTTTAGTGTTGGCTAAATCTTGAAAATTGGTTCAAAAAGCATTTTCAGATAAACACTTTGTTCCTCTTGAATTTTTCTACAGGATTGATTAGTTTTTACATACCTATATTTCTCGTGATTTTATTGGTAACAGATCTTGTATTTTTCATTCGCGTTTGTTGTTATCATCTGGAGTTAGACACTCACTTTCACTCATAGATATTCTTTACTCATATCCGAAAACGAAATTGAAATAATTACATACTTACAGCATTCAGATTTGGCGCGCTTTGTTTACAAATTTTCCACAACTTTTTAATTATTTGGTCGGTGTTTCGATACCAATTCTGTAAGGTTGTTTCTCTGTTGTCACCAATCGGTGTCAATCGATTCGGTCGATCGGATTATCTAATCTGTGTCGAGTACGCATTTTAGTTCAAACTTTTTTTTTATTGGCTGCGTTTTGAATCGATCTCTCTTTTAATTGGGTCTGTCAGCCTGAGTGGTAGTGAAAATGATTAGTGACAGCATTTTTTTTCCTTTGTACTGGCAATAAAATTAAAAAGCTACTTTTAGTCCCTAGGGACTAAATTACCTACTTTAGTCCCTGTTTGCCGGGACTAAAGTAGATCTTTTTGAATAGATGTGATGAAAAAGTATTCTCTATTACCTACAAATAACACTACGTGGTTACACGTAACTCCTCTTGAGTCAATCAGCTTATAAAGGTTGGTTGCCGTCATACTTATTTGTGTTAGCTTGTACCTATTTGAAGTCTCCGGATCCGGAGTGATTGACAGAGGTGAAATAGATGCAAATACAACGTTTTACGACATTTGCCACACCGTTTGGCACGCTAACAAATATGCGCCTACGCTCTAGAAGCGGTCGTGATTCTCATCAAAGGCCTGATATAGGTCGGTCACCGCAATCGGCACAAGGGCGCTAGATACCAGATGTGACTGACACAACCTGTGGACTCAATTTACTTCACAGCAGTTGCAGTATGCTAACGATAAGACCAATAGAGCTTTGTTCCTATGACGTCAAGGACCGAACCTTTTGCGTGTTAAAAGTCCTGAGCGGCTTTACAAAGGGCAATGCAGTTGCGCTCTTAAAGGCGCCGACAAATACAAAAGACTGCGCTTTTCGGCAGGGCGGAAACAATTACTTACTTACTGATATTAAAACCTTATTGTCTAATATTTACAAAGTCTCTGACAGCATCATTCGGAACGTACCCACAACATGTGCGCAAGCCGTTGTTAAACGCTCTTTCGAAACTATATGTTGAATTACCGCAAGATTTGGCATTTCGTGGTCAGTGGACTCAATTCTGAAAAGGATTCTTTTAGTTTAAAGGCATCTATGTTTATAAACGTAATATGTGGCCAACATATTCAATTAATTCAAATAATAGGCAAAGAGAAGACCTTCTCATCAGTAACATTTTCTGTGTGCAATAAAGAACTATGAAAGTGAAACCGTCAATTTATGGCTTCTTGCAATGATAATAAAACGATAATAATATATGAAACAACGGCTAATTGGTCATTTTATGAGTTCAGACAATGACTTTTGAAGTTCATAAAAGTGATAACGAAATTAACAAGCCTTAGCAAATACGATTCTCCATTGCAATTAGCACACACTTTGTTCGCAATGATGATTTCAGTATGAAATCATCGGCGGCGCTCGCTGATGATCGCTGATGTTTGTTTTCCCGTCTTCTTGCAGTCAGAGTCGTGTTCGCAAGAGCAAGATGACGTTAAATACAGTCATCTGTTGCTTATGTGGAAATTTTTATATAAACGGACAAACAATTATTTAGAGACTCTTATGAGAAGTTGAATTTTACAGAACATTTTGATTTTAGACTTGTTTTAAAATGCTTGAAGCAACGGTCATATTGGTCGGCATTATGGATCATAAGTCGTAGACTGCATTATAAGTCGTTTCAATCATCATTTATGATACGCCGACAACTTTCCATATATCGGTACAAAAAGACAAGGCCGTCTTGACTTACATTACCAACTTATTCAATTGAATTGAATGGTCAACGTAATTACCAGTATTCATCACCGAATCCTCCGATCATTGCCAATCTTCATGCATTCAGACACATTGATTTCGTTGTCTGAGACGTTAAACTTATGAAACCTCAGCTAGCTTCAAAGACGAGTATTCGTCGATATACGCTTAGCGTCAGGCTGCTTGTAATTGAACGAACGAAGGTGCGAATCAAACGGAATGGAAAATTAGTAACTGTACATTTACCAACTGTTATTTTTAATATTTTATTTTATTAGCATTGTTTGAGTAAAGCACAATACTGCATTGCTGGGCCACGCTATGATGGCCTAGACCTTAGCTTTGCTACGATCTCGGTCAGCATTGCAACCTTTGATGTCCGCGCTATAAAAGCCTCGATCTTCGGTCTCGGCCTTTATTCTAGCTTGTCCATTAAATGCTGACCGCGCTGTATAGGCCTTGAGATGCACTACGCTGCGCTTTCGGCTACCAGCCAGCTTCAGCGCGGCCAGCAACGGACCGCGGCAGTCATGTTGCACATCATACATTATGATTATGTTATGACACAGTAAAAAAGCAAACCTGGGATAGTTTTAACACTTAAAGCTGCCTGATTTCTGTTCCAAAAACTTTGTCTACAAATCATCAGGATAGACGTAGAATTCGCTAATAGTAGTTACCTACTTATTATTCAGACATGTAGAGTGGTTAACCATTGTTTTATAATCCCGAGTCAATAGCGCAAAAACTATAGCAAACGACTATTTATTTAACTGCCAACACAAACGCTATGCAACCATAAATAGGTAGGTATGAGCGCCTCGATAATATGCAATAAATTGGATAGTCAAACGAACTTACCTGTAAGTGATGTTCGACTGTAATTATGTGAGTCGTTATCCTGTCCGAAGATGATAAAGAACAAAGGTGTAGTCCCGGCTTGTCAGTCTCTGGGCGCCACATAAATTCAAAATCTAGAAATAAAAAACACTGCCCAGTGCTGCCATCTACGGCCGCTCGAGCTAACTTCATTTAGTCCTCTCCAAAGCCCAAGTTGCCCGGGCGCCAGGCAGCCAAAATCCCAGGCATATTTGCGCGCGCGCGGCACGCGCGAGTCGCGCGACTTGACTGACATATCAAGTGATTATGTCTGAATGGTAACTCTTAGAATTATGAGAGTTGTACATCTGAGTAGCTAATGAAACCCTCTCTTACTCAATGCGAAGAAAATGTTACGATCACCTTAGTTTATTTTTGTACCGACATCAGAATCACACTTCTAATAAAATGCCTCTCGTCACAAATGTAGTCGACATGAGTAAAAAACACAACAATTTCATACTATTTCTGCAAAAAACAACAAAAAACTTCTTTCTTATCATAAAATAACAAAGACTTACCTCAATTCTCCAAAAACAACACTTATTTTAGCACTCGAAACACAAACACAAACTGCACCACACCGGGCGAACGTCGGACTGATTTTTTCGAGTCATTGTACGGTCTTGAATTGAATGAAATGAACCATAGACCATACCAGAAATTGAAGATTAGTTTATTGGGCGTGTATGAACCCTAAAACCATGTCAATACGAACACAATTGGCTAATTCATTCGGTCTTAAAAAATGCAGGTATATCTGACGACCCGGTTAGCTTGGGCAAATGGCGGCCCTTTTTTTTTTCATACCCGGTTGGCTTGGGCTGTCCAGAGGAGGTTTAAAGTTTCCCAGCCCATTTATTGAGTTTCACAAAGGGGTTTTTCATGATATGAGAATCATTAGGGAAAAAATATGAGGAGGGAGGGAGCTATCATCTTCGGACAGGATAACGACTCACATAATTACAGTCGAACATCACTTACAGGTAAGTTCGTTTGACTATCCAATTATGCTCGTCGTTATCCTGTCCTCAATGATAAAGAACAAAGGTGTAGATGTTTAAAGACATAAGTGAAAATCAATAAAGTCAACATTTATTGTTCCAACAACATTTACAGGAACTATAGATTGTAAAAATGAAATTATTAATATCACTAATCTTAGATCATTTTGACACTAAATATCCCAAGATATAAAACTATTTGTGAAAAACAGCTTCAGCAAACTGTGTATTATTAACAACAGGTCTATTGTAAAATCTAGCAAATGTGGAGGACTCTCCAGTCCAACCAGCCGTTCGACGGATTTCGTCTATATTTACCCCCTTCAAATAAGCTGCGGATGTTGAAGCATGCCTAGTACTGTGGGCTGAAAACTTACTTATATCTATCCCACTCTCTTGCATTGTTTTCTTTATCCAACGGCTGATCGTATTAGAGGTTATCTGTTTATGGGGTCTCTTCACAGATACAAACAGATTATCAGTATTTCTTATATCACTAGTCATCTCTAAATATCTCAAAACCGCTCTTGCCGGACAAACATTTTCTCTATCTCTGAAGAAGGGTAGAGTTAAAAAAGGTTGGCACCTATTTGGAGCCGAAGTCTTAATCAGCTTATCAATATTAATAGTTATACAGTTGTCACTTATTTTAATATTCTTAGTACTAATTAATGAGAGTGTTTGTGCTCTCTGACCTGTAGCTAAAGCTAATAGAGTAACAGTCTTTTTAGTTTGCTTATCTAAATCACAATCTTCTTTGAAATTTTCTTCAATATAATTAAGCAGAGTGGACACATCCCAAGTATTATTATATTTTGGCTTTGTAGGTCTAAGTTTAAAAAATCCTTTAAATAACCTCTTGATTCTATCACTATTTCCAATCTGGGGGCCTATTATCAGGGACATGGCTGATCTCAAAGTATTTAAACTACCATAGGCTAAGCCCTCATGAAATTTTTTGGTTAAGAATATTATTACATCTGAAGTACTAGGGTTATGTATTGAAATGTCATTATGTTTACAATATTTACCCCAAGAAACAATACCTGGTAAATATTGCTTGATAGTGCTCTCAGATATAGAAGACATCATGACTTCAACGGCTTCATTGCTGATTCCAGATTTCAGAAATGCTTCCCTGATAATCGACCTGCCATCAATGTCAGGTTCTGATGAAGAGGATGTGGCATTCTGTAATTGTGTAATAAGAGTAAGTCTTCTGAAGGTCTAAAGATAATTGGTTCACCACATAGTAATTTTTTATATATAGGAAACCAAGGTTGAGTGTTCCATAAAGGAACTACCACAATACCAGTGGCTTCATCCATGATAATCTTTTCTAATGTTCTCAATATAATAGAAAATGGGGGAAAAGCATAGAACTCCCACTCAGACCAGCACAAGGTAAAAGCATCCACTGCAAATGCATTGGGGTCAGGTTGCCAAGAAACATAACAAGGACACTTTGTATTAGTTCGGGATGCGAATAAATCTATAGAAGGTGTTCCAAAAAAGGACACAATCTCTTCAAAATATTTGTCTCCTAATCTCCACTCAGTATGTCCTGGTTCCTTTCTTGATTCAAAATCTGCAGTGACATTTTCCTTAGTGTTTATATAAGAAGCAACAATCCAAAGATTCCTAGCCTCACACCATTGCCATATATCTTTGGCAACCCTATGTAGATGGGGGTACTGCACTCCACCTAGTCTATTAACATAGCAAACTGCAGTCATATTGTCCACTCTGAGAAGTATATCACAATCAGAGAGATCTCTAGTGAAACACTTGAGTGCAAAATAAACTGCTAAAAGCTCAAGAGTATTGATATGAAGTTTTTGTTCCTCCTCTGTCCAAAGACCACTGGCTCTAGCAGCCTCATACGATGCTCCCCAGCCGCTGGATGATGCATCAGTGAATATTTCACAAACAAAGTTATTTTTTCTGATATTATTCACAGAGTCAAGTATGTGTTCTGTCCACCAAATAAGGTCTGTTCTACAGTTATTATTCAAGGTTGTTTGTGCTTCAAAATTATCCTGATTATTCAAAAGTGCTATATATTTGAGACGTTCTAGTTCTTTAGTGTACAGTAAACCATACTTTATTGCCGGACAAACAGAAACTAATTTTCCTACCACCTGTGCTAAAAATCTGATCTGTACAGAATTCTTTATAGATAGTTCCTGAATAAGTGTCAGACAACTTCTTCTTTTCTCATCTGAAATGCCTATTGTCATTGTCGTTGTATTGAAAATTCATCCTAAAAATTTGCATTCTCGAGATGGTGTAAAGCTACACTTTTCTTTGTTGACTATGAAACCAAGTTTTGTTAAAATATCTATTGTAACTAGCATGTTATCTAGGCAATCTTCATAGCTGCGTCCTATACAAAGGATATCGTCAAGATAAATTACTGAAATATATCCTTGCTGTCTCAAAAAAGCCATTACTGGTTTCATTATCTTTGTAAAAGTTAATGGTGCTGAACAGAGTCCAAAAGGCAAGACATTAAACTGATACAATTTTCCTCTAAAATAGAATCTTAAATATTTCCTGTTATTACTCTCAATGTTGACCATATAGTATGCGTCTTTTAAATCTAAAGAGACTAGGTAGTAATTTGGCTGTAAAATTTTACACACTGTTCTATAGTCTTCTAACTTAAAATGGCCCACATTTACAAAAAAGTTAAACTGCTTTAAATTTAGGATAAATCTGAAATGACCATTAGGTTTCTTGACCAGAAAAATTGTTGAACAGTACTGTTCTTTTACTGGAGAGCAGATCTCTATAGCATCTTTTTCCAAAAGAGCATCAATTTCAGACTGAATCTGTTTTTCTTCTGTCTGAGAGAATCTATTGTTCAACGGTGTTAGAGCTTGATATGGTAACTTAATCAAAGGGATTTTATATCCATTGACCCAACCAAGTATCGTTGGATCACTTGTAATAATCACCCAGTTGTATATGAAGAATTGTAATCGACCCACCTGGGCTTCTACCTGCGGTAGTGACGAAAGTTCCTGTCGTCCGCCAAGGTTCTCTTCTTGTCTTGTGGTCTGGCTTGCTGCTTCGGCCCTCCCTGACGTCCTCTCTGGCTCCGCATCTCCGCTGACCGTGGAGGGCCCCGCCAGTTTAAAGCCTGTCCTGCGACATTCTTCTTCATGGCCTCCTGTCTTGGGGCCGGGGGAGGTTTTGAAGGAATCTTTAAAGCATCACCTGAAGTTTTTACTTTCTTTGCTGCACTGATCTTCTCAAAGAGATTTTCTCCGAAGAGGAAATTTTCTGGCTCTGTGTGGACTAGAGCTGGAAGGACTTTAGTTCCTGACCTACTGAAATTGACCTTGGGAGGGGGGAAGGGGGGAGGGGGGAGGTGGGGGGATGCCCCCCCTACTACTCCCCCCGAACGGAACTGTATAGTTTCTGAGTTATGATTTTTTTAATTTTTGGAGGTTACATAATATAAGGACTTTAGATCCTGACCTACTGACCTTGACCTTGAGGGGGAGAGGGGGGGAAGGGGGAGGGGGGCAGATGCCTCCCCTACTTCTCCCCCCCCGCGGAAGTGCCTAATTGCTGAGATATGATTTTTTAAAGTTTTGAGTTTTGAAGTTTTTTTGCATTGTTGGGCGGGGGAGTTGGAGGGGATGAGGGGTTGGAGGGGGGGTTGCCAGAAGTAGGGGGTCGCCTCGCTCCGCTCCGCTTCGCTCCGGCTCCCGGTTCTGCTTATAAGTGTGTACCTAACAAACCTATCTTTAGTTTTCAAACAGGAAGTAACCTATAATTGATCCAATCGGATTCAAAATGGCCGCCCAACCAACAAAAACTCGGACAGACAACACCCCAAATGCACTCCGTTTCAGAAAAATTACAACTTTTAATTTATCAAAAGTGATATTTTACGTTTAAAATAGATTCATCTTTTCAAATATGCATACAACGAAACGTAACTAATGTATTTTGACCACAGACCATAGATTTTGACATATTTTTTGCGTTTTGTTACATAATTTTACAATATTTTCAGATTTTCAAAAAATCATATCTTAAAAACTACTAATTTCCGTTACCTGAAACTTTCAGGAAGATGATTAAATGACCCCAACTATACGCTAAAAAAGTTTTGACAGCCTAGTCAATAGGTCAGGAACTAAAGTTGAGCCCTAGAGCTTCTTTCATGTCTCTATTTATGGCAGACAGTATTAATGACCGTCTGCCTCTCGTGTCTAAATAAATTGAGTCGCACACCAGCTTAGATGCCTCATTTATTTTTCTTATGATGTCCACTTTGTTGGTGGCGGCATCAGCAAGGCATAGATGTAATGCCGAGCCCAGGCATGCCAGAACTGATGACAGCTGTTTTTGTCTACTTTCTATAATAGAATCTCTATGTTTTGCAAGTTCGGTCATTGTCGAAGCCGCCTCTGGGTTTAGCTTTGGGATGCCAGGTATGTTGTTAAACACTGAGTTGTCTTTTTCTATGCTTTCTTTATCTTCTTTTTTTAAGCCTTTTTTGATAACTGCAGTCCACACTGCGGCTATCTCCTTCCTCAGGGGTATGGGTTGTATCTCGGCAATTGTCTGTACACCCAATGCCTGGAGGATGTTGTCATCTAACTTGACCGTCTCTGATGTTTCTTCGTCCGGTGTGGTCGCGGCCGGCTCCGGTGTCACGGCTGACTCCGACGCCGGCGCGGGCGCCGGGTCCTCGGCAAACTCTAGGACCGCATCGTCTACATCAGGCAACTTATTCTCCTTATCCTCCCTGGCCGTTTCGGCTACGCTTTCAATTTCTGCAAGGCAGAAAAAAGAACTGCGTTTCACAACCACGTACGACGTACGACACAAAACAAAATGTCAGACACACGTCAGAAAACACTAACCACCGTGTGTTCCCACAGAACACCCCTCGGGTTATGAAAATACGCGAGATCTGTGCGCTCCCTCAGAGCACCCCTTGCGATCAAGCAATTTTTTCATGAAAAAGAGGAATAACAACACTTTGTTTGTAAAACAAAATGCCGGTCGGCGCCATTGCACCGCACACGCACTAACCTGAGTCGGAGTCCGGTAAAATCAAGATTTTCTTTTCCAATCGACGAATCTTCCTAAATATCCGCTCCCGTTCCACTTTTATCAGCCTTTTTCTGTCCATATTAGCGCACGAAATACACTTTAGAGCGAATCTTCAGTAAATAAATCCTTTACAAACAGAAAAGGCGTGACGCCATGTTTTAGACATAAAAACCGAATGAAGTTAGCTCGAGCGGCCGTAGATGGCAGCACTGGGCAGTGTTTTTTATTTCTAGATTTTGAATTTATGTGGCGCCCAGAGACTGACAAGCCGGGACTACACCTTTGTTCTTTATCATTGAGGACAGGATAACGACGAGCATAATAATTATTTACAATGCTGCGTTTTTTGTTCAAAGACAGCAATAATTAATTTTATTAACAATCAGCTGTAAAATATGCGATAAAATTTATTTCCGACGTACATCCAATGTACCTATTAGTATGTTACAGTTAAACCCAGTTTTTACATAGAACGCGTTTTCCCTAGTTAGAACTAGTTTTTACTTAATGCCTTTGTTAAAACTAGAAATAACTAATGCTCAAAACTCAAAATTGATATCAGGTAAAACTAGTTCTTACTATACAAAACGCGTTTTTCCAAAGCGAGTCAACTAAAACTGTTCCGATCAAGGTTAAAGTTCATCGTACCTTATCATCGTAGGTACCCCAAAACACTTGTCCCGTTCGCGTAGTGCTAGACTGTTGTATACTACCACAGACAGGGGTTGCTCTGTGCTCGCATGTAGTTTGCTCTAATTAATAGAGAACATAGTGCATGTTTTTATTATGTTTTCTGTGCAATAAAGTATAAGTATAAAGTATAGTGCATACCGGCACAGACAATGTCTGTGGTCAAATACATTTTGCTTTAGAATATTGGGCAAAATACATACAAGTACAGACAGCCCAAACGCTTTTTAGTCTGCTACATAATATGGCTTTGTAAAATTTATGGTTTTGTGAAACTACATGGGGTCGCCTCGCTCCGGGTGGTACATAAAGTGACCTAACACAACCTATCTATAGTATAAGCACAGAAAGTGACCCAAAGCATTCGCTTGAAGACATGCTAGAACGAGTTAAATCTGACTCTACATTCGCAAAATGCATTGTTACTGACGATGAGACAGACAGGTTTACGAGTTTGATATTCAAACCATCAACAAACTTCGGAACGGCACCCGTTTTTAGTCCATAGAAGACACAAAAAGAAAATTCGCGGCAAGAGCTGAAGTTGATTCCGGAAAATGCGTTTATTTATTTTTTGACAATTGGATCATTCGTTATGTGTATTTTTTTTTATTTTTTTTTTTATTTTATTTATTGCAAAACACAACAGATATAATACATTGCGTTTCTTAATATAAACATCTTATTTTAAAACATGTAGAATATCCTACTGGGTGTTTTGACAGCATCTTTTTATTTGTGGACAGTGTATTTGTATTTAAGTAAAGTAAAAACTAAATTAAAAGAAAGAAAATTAACTAAAGGTACTATGCTCAAACCGCTTATTGAGTGTTATTAATTAATTAGGTAAATTAGCCAAAGATTTTCGAACTTTATGTTTGAAGGTTGACAGTTTCATAAATATGTCCAAGTCGTGTTTATTAGATAAGTTGTTGTAGAGACGACACATATTAGGAAGTGGTTCATGATAAGCTCTTTGCGTTCTATACAATGGTAATTCGAATGTAGTTTTTTTTCTGGTAGACCTCTGAAGAATTGGTGGAATACATATTTTAATTTCTCTCAAAAGTGACTGGGTATTTATAGTTTTAACAATATGTAGAAACTAGTTCTAACTCATTGAGCTACCATTACTAAGTAATAGTAGTACAATGTTCTAACTAAGGAAAACGCGTTCTATCTAAAAACTGGTTTTAACTGTAACATATACAATTTGGAGAGTGGGCGGATGTGATGGTAACTGATACTGTGTACAGATGTCCTATCTCACCATTGCGATGACCTTGTTTGTGTGCGTGGGGCATGAGTTCGGTGAGAGATACAGACATACAATCTACCATCGCATGATCCCTCCTTTAGATCTCTAAGAATGACCTCAACCTTCCTTTGAATGACCATGCATGCTTTGCAAACTAAACTGGAGTCTGTAGATGTATTCTGTATCTCTCTCTATCCCAATCCTATCTATCTCCTTATTAAAGTTGACCGATCAGAACGCGATTAGTTCACACGAGTTGTCATTGAAAGGAATTGTTATTTGAAGCTACTGAACCAAAATGGGAAATTAAAGAATTGATTTGTAACTTCAATCTCAGTAAGGAGCTATTGGTGCAGTCGAGTAGGTAAATGGACAGAAGATATCAAGTCACAGACAGACAGAAAACTGTACAGAGGATAAACATTACAAAAACTACAATCTATGAAATTCGTTCATTACAAAATCAGGTTTTGATGGCGACTGTAGTTTTCTTGTAAAGAAACCCAATGAGTTGGGTCATAAGAGCGGTTTTGGAGTGGTAGGAGTGGCTTGTTGTTGTATGGCGGAGTCGCGGGCGCGAGGTGTGGCAAGGTCGCGCAAGGCCGGTATGCGCGTGCGGCGGTTCACGTGGCGAAATCCCTTATCTGCAAATGTTGCGGATGGTGGCTTGCAAGATTGACTTATGTGGATTGGTTGCCGTCTAAGATTCAAATGCGGAAACAATTACATGCCACCTCAGAGTAATAGGAAAATGGAAGGTTGAAATATCGCGATCAATCTCTATGGGGGTGATCTGTGTTCTCTATACTGGACTGGATGTTCGGATGGTAGGTTCTGTTTTTCAATTCCAGTCTTTAAAAACCAGAGTCTTATTTTACAGAGGCGTCTTATACACGAGATGTCTTTTCTGGCGATGCTTTTGATCAATTTCTATGGTCGAAAAGTATTGCAATTGTTGTGAAATTAGTGTTGGGGATCCTCACAGCCTTGGGTAGGGTTCGTGAAATACAGCACAAAAGTAAGTCCCGAAACCAACCATTCGTGGCTGTCGAATGTAAGAAAATGGACCAGTATGGCCGGCGTCGAAGACCTGTTCCGCGGCGAAAGACAGAGAGGGGTACTCAGAGCTGACTGCCAACCTCCAGTACTGAAAGAAGAAACCAAGATTGTAGCGACCGCGCAAAGATTTCTCATTTACTGTCAGACAAGTCCAATTAAAGTGGAGACGAGATTGATTGTCTGGTCGTTCACATTTGATGTGTCGGTGTCTCGGCGAGATACGGGAGCTTGTACTGTACGGTACAAACCTATAGGTACAGTACCTACGTATTATGTCTGGATAATAATAATGAAGAAAAGTAGAGAAATCGCGAACGGTTATACATATCCGGCTTTATTTGCTAACTGTTTCTATAGCTTGGACTTGAAGTGATCATGGCTCAGTGTAATTTTTGCATCAAAACGCAAAGGGATAATCGCGAATCTAAATGTAATGTAGTGCATTAGTCTTCCTTTTCCCGCGAAATAGCCCAACCGATGTGTATAAGATCGTATTCCGAGGTTTTTATTTTTGTCAGTCCGGAGGAGGTTTAGGTAAAAAAGAAAATGAGGAAAAACGTAGAGAAAAAGCCAAAAAATCTGAATAACTTTTGTATGGGAAGTTCTCTCTTTCGCTAGACGGCGTTGGTAGCCATATATCTAGTATCACTCAAACTTCTTCGTTCAACCTCTTTGTTGGAAGCGGAACTCACGGAACCGGAACTTATGTTTGACAGCTGTGCGTTGCGAGTTGCGACCGACCCATACAGTTTGTACATAAGAGTTTCGTAAATCTGAGCGTAATTGATGCGTATTATGCCCAGTTGGCCAACCACGGGTCGATGGATTTTCCAAATGATGAACGGATCGTTTTGTGGCCGGGAACTATGAGAATATCTAAAACGCGCTGCGAGTTAGGAATGTGCCGATCCCATCCGATTTTTAGGAAAATGGGATCAAGACAAGATTAAATATAATTTATTAATTTCTTTCATTCGATTTTTGGTCGATTTTTAGGAAATAGGATCGACGACATGCGATCCGATCCGCGTATCGGATCGAGGAGTTCGATCTTATACGATCTGTGAAATCGGATCCTAACTGTCGGATCGCACATCCCTACTGCGAGTTCACGCAACGGGCAGCTATTATTTTAATTAAAACTGACCTTTACTACAAGGTAGATAACATTTCTCTAATTAAAATGATGAGAGAAGGAGATGATACAGAACGATAAATAGAAGATGACGACGAAAGTATATGACATCACCGAGTACAAATGCATGAAAAACATCTAAGACATCACACTTATTAGAGTTATTAGTTACATAGCGTCCAAATAAGAAAACACTTTAACAACCAGTGTTTATATTTCAGACACCCACACACGTGTGCAAGCAATTTATTTTTAATTCGTCACAGACAGACTAACACCCACAATTATATAATGACGACATTTCTAATATTCCTTACAAAGGCGTTCGTATAGTAATGAATGCGAATGCTGTACTATTTTTGCTGTTAGGCCAGTAATACAAATGGCAACGACCTTCATTTTTAACCGACTTCCCAAAGGAGGAGGTTTACAATTCGTCCGGATGTTTTATTTTTTTATTTTTTATGTATATGCCCCAGATCGCCTAGACGGATGGATCGATTTGGAAAATTATTTTTTTGTTGAAAGGGTTTACCTTCCCATTGGTCCCATTGACACCAGGTTAGGATCTGATGATGGGATCCTGGAGAAATCGAGGGAACTCTTCAGACATTATAGGCAGACCTATGGTGATTTTTGTGTTTTTAGTAATAACTCGTGCATTTACTCACGGCAAGCATAATATTGTGATGCGGAACTGCTGATGAAGACCACATATGGCTACCAGAACTGCTCAATACTAGGTACAAATACAATGCGTGGCTGACGGGCAGGCAACGCATAGCCTAAACCGGTGGACCTAGAGCCATGAAACTTTGTACAGAGGTTCCTTAGTAGCGTGGGGTAGCACTGAGATGGGATTTGACAAAATTAATTCCCCAAGGGGGGGGGGGGGGATAAGGGGTTACAGTTTGTATTAAACTCAATCTAATCAAATAGGGTTTATGGAAGTCGGTTTTTCTAAAGTTTACTTTTTGTTTCAATTATAACCATAGCTTTACCGCTGTAACGACCATGGCATGCATATAATTCAATCAATAAAGTTATCAGTCCACTGAATATCTGAATGCATTTAACAGAACACACAAGGTGATAAGATATTTATTATTATTTTATCATCGTGCGCCACACTTCAACAATCAACGCTAGACGTGAGTTGCCTCCATATTCATTAATTTTAATTTTCTAACCGTTAACAGCTGACGGTTTGTTTTTGAATTCGGAACTTCAAAAAGCTGGCAGGCAAACTCGGCAGGACGTTTGATTTCCGGGCCGCATTCAAATATGGAACGCGACGGTTTCCGGCGGCGTGGCGTCGAGCTTTATAGACTGTCATCCATGGAGGTCCCCATTCATCTATGCAACTGATGCAACCTCTTTCAACACATTCAATTATATTGACGCATATGTGTTTCATTCAAACCGGGTAGTTTTAATCCCCTCGTAACCCATTTTCAATTGCCTAAAATGGTAATGACTGTTGGAAAGACCCTTAAAAGAAATCTTTCAATTAATAAAGCCAAAGAAAGAGCCCAATCAATATACGTTTTTGACAGTTAACACTAAATCCATACAAACTAAACAAAGAACAGTCCCCAAATAGCTTCTATTATTGAAATATTTCGTGCTACAAAGCATAAGTTCAACGGCCTCAAGCCTGAAGTCTTTCAGTTGATTTGACTTACAGTTATAACACGTGTTGAGTGAGTATAGATATGAATCTCTAAACGAGTGCACTCGCGTTGCCAACAAATCAATCTCCTTTTATTTTTTAGCGATGTTTATCACGTAGCATGGTCTTGTAATGGGTCGTCAAATTGCTAAGTATCACGATTTTATGCACACGGTAAAGCTAAAGACACTTGGAAACATAGATTAGTTATTTTAAATGTCAAAGCCGCAACGCAAGCAAATTAATTCTATACATCACCAATTCTAATAATTGTGGTTTTCCCCTAAAATTCCGGTATTCCACCAGTTTTTCCCACGCCCCCATCCCGATGCGCAAATGCGTACGTTACTCCGGAATCTCCGAATAGGTTTCAGGAAAAGAGGAAAAATACCTAAATTTCATCAGCAAAGTAGGTGTAAATAGCCTCTTACCAACCCATGAATGTGTATTTAGCACACGTACTGTTATCATTCGGTCTGGCGCAAGCGTGTAGCGTTTACTTTCGCAATGAGAAAACGCTTTGAAGATAGCTTCTCTCTGTGTACCGCCACTTCTGAGTATCCCAAATCACAGGTGCCGATAGGCTGTTTGCAGAAGTCTGGAGCCAGCGCAGGCTACGGAATTTGCGGAGCGATAAACGAAAATTTCGCGTCGCAGCATTCGGAACTTCATCGATTTAGTCACGGGTGGCCGTTGCAAACGAGAAACTCGGTCGAGTTGTGATGATGATCGATTCTTGCGCAAGCAAATGTGAGATGGACCTGCTGATTGAGTAATCTTGTGTATTGACATGACGAATAGGAAGATGCAAAGTCGTTGTTGTAAGGCATAAGTAAGGCAGACTACAACTAAAATGTCCATGTCTCGTTCGCTTTACAGAATGTGCTGAGAAACTTGAAAATCTCTTCACAACAATAAATCCGCAATAAGTGGAATGCGCAAATCGGGGATCGATCGAAGCCGCCAGTTTCGTAGCCATTCGCTTCAGTCAGTAAACATTGAACGATGCCAAAACCCACAACACGTTTTGTTTCCTGCTGTTGTTTCCTGAGGTATTATTCCAACTTTTTTGGCGATTCAGATCCAATACAGTTTAGTTACATCACCATGGCAACCATTGTCAATCGAATACTCTACATTGAGCTTACCAAGAGTTGTTTTGAGATGGCATTTTTCGGATCAGTTTAGGTACCAAATCAGCATCGATAGAAAGGTTGGAGCACGGCCCCTGTCAGCATAATTGGGAAAACTCGCGAGAGAACTTGTCTGTTTGTTGGCTTCGGCAAGCGGATGCGGGATGAAATTTTAATTGGATCGAACGACGAAGACGGTTTAAGACGAGCAATCACTTGCACGGCGTTCCAAAGGTCAAGTAGAAATTTAATTTAACTGATTTCTTGGAATGTCTCGTCGTTTACATGACTTGTACGATTTTCGAGTCAATTCTCGAAGGGAAACAATATCGTCTTGGCAGTTTGAAATTATGTGCAAATACGTAGATAGTTTTTTTATGTAGCCTATAATGTGTCCCACTGCTGGGCAAAGGCCTCCCCATTTCGATCCCACACATCTCTAGTCAGAGCTAGATTGACCCACACTGGTTCGAACGTGTCCAGGTCGTCCCACCATCTCCTTCTGGGCCTTAATTATGTATGTATTATTGTAATTTGTCTGTAATCATTAGAAATGTTGCAGGGTTTTCAATAAGCAATTGGCCTCAGACCTCAAGTCGTTACAGACACTCCCGATTGAAGATCAACACCAGGCAATTTATGAGAGGTCAATTATACTGCCCTATAAGAATGAGCAGAATTGATTGAGCGTGCAAAGGACAAAGTTGCAACTTTAACCGGTAAAAACATTACACTAAACAAATGATAAACGAATTAAGTGATCGATACCAATCCTTCAACATGAGTATGACAAAATGGTACTACTAACACCAACAAAAATAACCCTAAAATTCAGTTTTTCATACAAAATTCGCACCCCAGATTTAGGGGTTAAAGTTGTGGATTTCGGAGGTTTTAAGGGATATGGGTGCAAACATGTGTTTGCATACCAAATTTCAGATTTTTAAGACTTCGGTAAGTACCGCAAAGGTTTTGATGACAAGCGAATTGGTCATATTATTAATATCCGATGGAATTGGTAGTTTTGCCTTACATCAAATGAGGTACCTACATATTTCTATTTTTTTTATAGTTGGTAGTGATGAAACGGGTAATTTTCCGTTTTTTACTTTTTATCCTAAAACCGTACATACTTGTTATAAGACAAAATTTCGCGTCGATGACATTTTTTTTATTAAAATTGGTCCAGTAGTTTGACCTTTGTGGGTGTCCAAAATTCTCCCAAAACAATCAAGATGGATTTTCAGTATAGAATCAGTATGTGTTCCATATATTGTATTTACCAGGCCACATCCGCATAGTAACTTTTGCGACGCAATACTACATCCGTACTGCATGCTCCAGATTATCTTCAAGGTCCAAAAGGTTTTGGGCCATACCCGTTCGGGGCTTTGAATACCAACTTTATTTTCTACTTTGGACTATGGATAAGAACTATGTCCAGGTCCCGTAAGGCTACTACTGCATGTTCAAGAACACAGTCTGGGTCCCAAAGTTTATCGGATGATCTTTTCAAGCCTTCGAAAACTTACCAACCAGTTTAAAAACCTTAATATTTGCTACTTACGACTATAGATAGATACAACTATATCCAGGTCCGGCCACTCCTGCCATGTCATCTGGTAAAAAGTGCCTACCGCATGTTCTAGTTCACCGTTTGGTTCCCAAACTTTTTCAGAAGATATCCTTTCAAGGCTTCGAAATTACTTAGAACTTCGTTGCTTGGTTTTCCGGTTTGGTTGGTAGGTTTTCGAAGCCTTGTAAGGATATCTTCCGAAAAACACAATCTAACTGTATTACACGTGATGATGTCGCTAGTTCCAAACAAGTTGTCAAATATTTCTGATATCAGAACCAAACAGCTTGTCAATCTAGCTAACGACCTGCCTTGATTAACTAGGCCGTGAACCGAAGGTATGCAGAAGCGGCTGACCATCGACCGGCAAGGACAGGAATGTTGCAGCACAAGCCTAATGAGAGCAGCAATGTGCAGCAAACGCGTGTTGGTCAACGAGGTCGGAACTAGGCCCGGTTTATTTTTAGGCTATTTACCTAGAATCGGATTATTAAAGGTTATTAGCCTAGAGTGATATTGGATCCCAAGGACGCAGAAATCAATGCCAAGCATTAAAAATCAAAACACACGCCTCGAACAGCAGCATAAGCCACATTAACCTGAATTTAGCACCCAACCTAAATACCCTAAAGCCAACGTAGCAAAAGTAATAAGATAACTCAGCCGCTGCGAAGCAAATGAGCTGAAACTGAATGAAAGGTCGACAAGTCAGCCGTAAAGACAGTGGGGTTGGCGCCGAAAAGTTACTTTTATTACCTGAGTCTAGCGAACGAAGCACTAGCTAGCGAAAGTCTGGCACATATAAAAGATATGTGTATTCTGACATTGGATACAGGGCGATACTAAGTAGTAGGCAGAGACTGGGAGGCACTATAACCAGCAGGGTGTGAGTGAATGTGATCAGAAAGAGGTCGATATACAAATATTACACTACTACTACTACATCATATAGATGTATCAGCCCTGGTACCTATCTACCATTGGCTAACTTATGATTATGATGAATGACAGGTGTGGTGAAGTTAGGTACAAACGTGGCCCCAGAAATATTACCGGCTTTTGCGTTTTCACCGATTTATCTAACACAAAAAGACGAATACAGTCGAATAAGATACGTCACCATGCTTATAAATGGATGCAAAGCAAATCAACAACTGCATAGGTCAAACCCCTATTCTCATAATACTCTTTTTACGTCACTCCTCAACACAAGTAGGCGTGGGTGGGCCGGGTGACACAGCACGCGTTGCGTTGGCATATCGCCATGAGATCGACCTTGGACCACTGCATTGCAGGACTGTTTTCTGCCAAATGCTGCCCCTTAAGTGAATGAGGCAGGTAGCGCGATTGTAAGCACCGAATAATAAACTTGGCTCGGTAAGATTAGAAGGAAGTTTTGTTACGTGATCTATGTCTAGGCAGAAAACAGCATCAAAGGAATTGGCATTAAAGCAGGTCCACCTGTTTGTACGACATGCTGCCACAGACATACACACAGACAGCATTAGTTGTGCTTCAGTTAAAGCACGTCAAATGTAGATTACAAGAGCATCCAAAAAAAAACTGAAAATTACTTATATTAAGATTGTTAGTCGTAACTTCGTAAGTACAAATTACAACTCAAACCACAAACGACCGAAATGTAAACTTGGTCACAATTAAATGTAGGCTAGACGTAAAATTAAATCACGTGACAACAGTTGCTGTATCATAAAACAAACGTATTTCAGTAGAACATAATAAAAATAACAATATGTTTTCATGTTCGAATGATTCATGAATGCATGGCGGTGACGAATTTTTGCAAATATTGTGGCGATAATTTAATTCTATTATTTGTGATATGTGTAGAGCGCAAATTCTTGCAGATTTTAATGGAAAAGTTTTTTAATCTTCAACAAACAGTCACATTGCTCGCAATGCCCTACATCAAAATTGGTACATAAGAGTTAAGAATCTGGAAAAAGAGAAGAATAAGAAATTTTATTTTTCATCGATTACGAGCAAAGCCCCCTGACATGAATTGGAAAAAGACTCTCTCATAGTAAAGCATATTCTTAGTAAATCCTCTACATGGTCAAGACCTCAATGGACTTGTATGTTGTATTGTGTTTACGGGCTGCATTTATTATCTTCATTATTTCTTTGCAGACGGATGCGAAGTCGTGATAACTTCGATTTTGTTATTATTAATTCATGGAGCCAAAGATCACGAGAGTGTTGTGAATAAGGTCATTTCATGGGCATGATGACTCGAGTAACTCGGGCACTAAAATAAAGTTTGGCACCTAAAAATGGAGGCTACAGATCGCCTGTGCTTAGCAAGGCTCAAGTTAAAATTACACCAAGTGAATTCCTTTACTCTATTTTTACACACGACATTGTTTTGAAAATTCTCGGTGGATCAGAGAGGAGTATCACTTCATTGCCGGAAGCATCTTCCTGCCATGGCTTTTGTTATATTTGGCGTCCCATTTATACAAGTGCCTCAATCAAAGTAAACTAGTTAGTAATTCATGTCACTAATCATATTTTTTTAGGTGTATTTTAGCCGTCTGAAGCGCAAATGCATCCAGTATTAGAGATCGAACAGTGGATCATACATGAACGTGAATCTAGAACTCGTAACTCTACATCCACGTCGGGAGCCGTTTCCCGCCGTCAATCAGCTGAGCGGACGCCTCCGCATTCCCGGGCTCCCCTACCGCAACAGGGTCTAAACAACTAGCACGCTCCAGAACCTAACGTGGAAATAGACCGAATGGCCAATCAAACCGGCAAGAGGCCAGCTGTGGTAGAATCGCGTGTACGCATCAACATGGCGGGAAATAATGGCCAGAATTGCTGTTATATGGTGTAAATCGTAATTACTAGTGCGCTGAACCTAAACAGGAACACAATGTCGTATTTTCGGAGTAATGGCGAATTTATGGCAGCGGTTATAGCGGTTATAGCGTTTAGGGATTTTGTAGTCTTGCGGATTATGCCAAGAGTTCTAGTTTGTGCAGTGAAGCCGGGTACTCTATTTGGAATGAGTTTGTCGAAAGTTCTCCCAGCATCAATACCGAAATTATGATGACCGAGATTCTGGCAACTGCAGTCCCCAGCTAATGGAATAAGCAATATAATCGACCATTATTTTGGCTCGGTTCCTCCCGGATCAATAGATCGTATCTCATATGTATAAGACAGATGCACCGGAATGTTGATAGCGACTGCTATCGGAGCGACGTCCTACCGGGGCTAAAGGAGCGTACAATCGTTCACTGCAGAGACACTTTATCACTTGGCTCGTGGATCGAAAAATGGTCTGCATTTCATGCCAGATCCATTTCTCATATAACGCGAATTTATCAAATGTCTTGATATAGAACTTAAATACCAATATAGAACTTAAAATACATCCCAAACACTGTGGCAAATCTCGATTGGCACTCACTTTTGAGCCACTACATCACAATATCAATAATACAATCAACGTAGTTTAAGAAGCACTGACCTGCTGGAGACCTCCTGGAAGTTCCCGCCGTCCAGAAGCCGCACCTTCGCGAAGAACACGCCATACATAAAAGTAACCTCCGTCAGTTCCTCCAAACAACACTGCACATCGAACTTATACCGTTTCTTCTTGATCATGAACGCCATGACGCTACCGGCACCATGAGCGAAAACCGCCACTTACCGGAAACAACCGGTTTTAAAAAACACTTCACTTCACATGTGTGTCACGGAAACGCACTTGTAAATGAATCCTTCTATTATGATTTGGTGGAAGTCATTTGGGAGACACTGTTTGTATTCTGCTTCGTCAGTCTCATAGCTGCCCTGTTGCTGGCATGTCAGTTTACCTGTGGGTACGAAATACTAGTTTAATCGATATATCATGGAGTAGGTGCGTAGGGACCGTTTTGATGGTAACTATTATTCATCATGACCTCTTTTTCAATATTAAAATAGCACTCATATTGTGGCATTACAACGTAGTATCGGCGTATAAGGATGATGTTATGATAGAGGTAATATTGTTAGGTAATATTGTTAGATAATAGTGCGCCTTTAATTCAATAAACAATAAAGATATGGCAAAGCGATCAGATAGAAAGCCGATACGCGACTTCAGTCTGATACCTGCGGTGCACCAGGCAAATATAATGCACTCACAGACCAAAGTACTGACATCCGCCTCAGATCATTTGTCAGCAACAATATTAATACTGTATTTTCTTATTTGTATTCAATGCTTGCTCGATGCTATAGATAGATCACTTATTAGTTAATTTCTAGAAAAGATTATGTTTAAATGACGCCAAGAAACTTTGATCTAAGCACAAGTATCAAGAAGACTCTTTAGATATTATCAAAATACTAAATGAACTAAATAAACTAAAACCTTAACCTCATATCTCCCAAAATGGCTGCGAGTTCAGTCCCTAATTATTCGTATAGTATGACCCAATTCGTTTGATGTGCCATGGGGTGATGTGATAGCGCATGCATGACGTCAGTTAACGATATTTATCTATAACCTGATCATTGAGGCAATCAGGTCAGATAGAAGATGATTTGACAAACGTTTAACGTCTTTTGATCACCAAAGCAGACTTTCGGCTTTCTCCAAAACTTAATCAGCTGCTAAGCGCAGGATAAGTGTAGTTTAAATAGAATTAGCGAAAAAAATGACATATCATCTTGCTCCACGCTTATTTCCCTGCTAATTACGATTATCCTCCATTTCACTCATACTCATATATTTATTGCGTCATTGTGGTACATTGCGTCATTTAAGCTAATTCTAGTATATTCGGCCAAGTTTGAGCGATTAAACTACATTTAGTGGCTGTCAAAATTCCATAATAGTTGCCATGGTTACCAACTGACTTGACGTTTGCTGAAAATTCGCATTACAAGGACAAACAACAATGAAAGAAAAAGAGAAAGAAAATAACAAACCTGCTTTCTCGCTCTGTTTTGTAACTTTTTTCTGAGCTTTTTTCTCTGTCTCACTCACTCAAAGCACAGAGTAAACCGGAAGTCACGCGAATCATTCATTCTTTTTTTTTTCTTAATAATTTACTGCACAATATTTTACAATGGAAAGTGGAGAGCACATGTCAAAGGCGAGATTCTTCTGGCTAATTAGTATTAAAAAGAAGTGGTGCAAGAGAAAGGCTTATTACGATTAAGCTAATTGTGTTAGGGGAGTTAATTGAAATTAGTAAAACACGATATTATCACAATTAAGCACATTTTCTAGCAAGCAACCCTAAGAATAGTTCAATCAGGAAGAAAATTCTGCTTTAAGTGTATAGGTATAAGAGGTTTTTTTAGTAAGGAATGAGTGTGAGTTGTAAGAACCACTGAATTTACACATCAAACAATCACAAGAGAGAAAAATATACTTACATTCGTACTAAATCTCAATAGACTAGGAAGAGTTTGGAGATCACCAAAGTCATGGCTTCAACCTTCAACGGAAGACAGCGCTTATCTGCAACAAAAGAAATACAATTATTGTTACTGCTGTGCTGCTTCCTTAATTATAAATAAGGACGGGTCTGAGCCACTCTGAGCGATTCCGCGAAAGTTTGAGCCTATTTGAAAATGTCTCTTTTTCTGCAAACGAGCCCTTCTTTTCATGACACATTTTTTTCGTCACAATTTTCAAGATGATTTGTATGATAGTCACTAAGTGGAAACAAAAATATATATGGGATTTTTGGGACATTTTTTTCTCCATAGGGGTAAGAGTAAGAAGAGTGATTTTGAATAGAAATGACGTAAAAGTTGCAGAAAAAGAGACTTTTTCAAATAGCCTCAAATTTTCGCGAAATCGCTCGTCTACGAAAAACATCTCCACGATAGGTACTATACTGTTTATTTTTTTATTGTTTGTATCTTAAATATACATATATGATTTCATAAAAAGTACTCTTAAACCACTGAGGTTTGTCTGAGCACAGAACATTCGTAGTTGTCAGTGCGCACTTTACATAGACAAATTACACTACTGCACATAACTAACCAAACACTGCAAATTTATTATTCTAGGTAGGTAGACGTTCGGCTTATTTGATTTGGGCTCAACTAATAAATGCTCATTATAAGTGAAACACAGGTGCAGCAACATAATGCACAATCAGGTGCACACTTAACATGAGATAATGATGACGTATCATGTCATAGAAACTACTTAAAAAAATAAGGTGTGAAAGACAAAGCCACAAATGTAATCAAACAGAAAATATTCACAACGACGAGAAAACCGCTGTTGCCTCGCTTGAGTTGATCTTGGATCGCATGCAAGGTGGCGAATAAGGGAGCCAAGGATCCACGGAATGACACGAGTGTGACCAGCTCAGCACCGTAATTTAACTACTAACATTGTACAAATACAACCCAGCTTCTTAACATTCATCAGATTATTCGTACATAAATATTTTAAAGCCAGCGGCGTCCGTCACCTAATAATCCGTCGTCACTCTCAGTACAGACCTAGGTATTAATAAATTCGGCACCTGCCGAAATTTCGTTCAAAGCTTCCAGATCTACATAGTTGGTTCATCGATTGTCCCTCCAAGTTTGGCAGCCTGCCAAACATCAAATGCTAAATCACCTTGAATCTTTTTACGGATGCTGTTCGTGTAAGGGCTCACAGCTTCGTCCGCTATAGGAGCTCAGTGTAATTTATTGCTCGAAGAATGTTTAATTAAAATAGTATTTTATTTGTAGATAAGTTTACGATGTAGATATGTCATGTACCGTTTGATGGTAGTGTCTGTATTCTGTTTTTGTGCAATAAAGTGTTAATGTTAGAGACTGTGTCGTAATTATTGGGACGACTTGTTTTCCGAAACTTCATATTAATAGTTAACGTGAACTTCTTTCTCAAAAGCACTTTTACACAAATCAACCGAAGGTAATCATTTCATTGAAAAATACTTTAAGAAATCTCTTTTCCTAGTTTGCCAAGGAAGCCGGTTTAAAACAATTACCGTGTTGCAAACTCCATATTGCTTACACGTTCTCTCACAATCATTATCTCACCTATTACGTTAAAAGTTCGCTAAAAGCCACTTATCGTTCAGCCTATCGCAAGAAGGCTGCCATTATCTTTCCTGCTTGCATTTAGATTAGATTTGACGGTAGCATCTAATATTGTTAAGCAGGTTCCAGATTTTGCGACCGGCCGGCGGCGGCGCCAAAAGAGAAGCGAAAATACATACCTAAATATATAGTAAAATATTGATGCTGAGTTTGCTTTGCTTCACTAATACATGCTAGGAGTCGGGCGGGGGGTACCTTAATGCTCTTCCTCACCTCATCAGTATGCAATTTGGCACGGCCCGCGTGACTAAGCATTAGCATGTCATCAACGCAGATAGTATGGCAATATCGGCGCCAGATACGGTGCTATCAGCGACGCTTGAACCGGACCAATTTAAGTCCTTATCTCGTACTAATAGAGGTAGTTTAGTGTGACGACATACGAATGCCTGTCTATGGATGCGTCTGGCCCGAAACGATAATTGAACAGACGCCATTCAAATGGTAATTTTCCTTCATTATTCACGGTAGGATATTCCCAACACTAATAATTTTTCTGACAAAATACAATTCTACAAATCAGCACGAAATTAGACACGACAATTTGATATCACAAAACGTATTTAGTCCAAAGACACGTAGTTGAAGCAAACATCATAAAAGGTTTTATTGACGTTTCTCAGAAGATACAAGTCAACGATCTAAACAATTAGAGCAAAAACCGATAAACCTTATTCGTGCTGCTATTACACAAGATTACACAACTTTGCTGAGACGATCGGAGTCAAAGTTATTTATTGTCATTATTTCAGTATTTATTTATTTATTTTTATTCTTCGACTCGACATACCTTAGCCACAGTAACTCACCAAAACGGTCACGGACACCGGCCTAACAACTGGTAATAAGGCGTAAAAATGCTGTGCAAAAAGACTGATCGATTGGCATCAGTTAAGTCAGAGTCCGTCACGAATTAAAGACGATTGCGTCACACCTTAATTACAAGTGGAAAGAAAACTTTGTCTTCAGCATGACTAGACTAGGCTATTTGACTTTATTTGGGAGGTAAGGATTTAACTGGACAATGATATTGGATGCCTTCTCCCTGTCGACATTAACAAAGTGGGGTGTAAGGTGCAATGCAAACGATATTGGATCTGGTTTCGTCATATTCATCCGAGTCAGAAAATAACGTTTAGAAGCGATGATAAGTTTATTCAAGCCTGGGCTCAGGTCAATCATCAAGCAGTATATTTTCAAAGATACCCATGGAAAATTACTCTTCCTTCGTATATTATTCTTATAAATAACTTTTTCTGTGTCAGTATCATACGTCTACATTAACTCAGTATCCCATATCGCACGCTCGGCCATCAGAGTATCTCATTAGCGCCGCATGTGAGGGACTCGGTTACCGCCTCGACTGTGGCCTCTCAAGCGTGGTTTATAGCGGAGGGAAGATAAAAGCGAAATGGGGCGTTCCCATAGCAACTCTAGTACAACTTAGTACCACGGTGTCACTTGTTGTTACTAAGGACTAAGGATAATGCACAGAAGCAATTCCGTAATGGATTCAGGAAATTAAATTGCGGGCGCTAGTTCCGCCTAATAATACCAAAATATCAATATCAAAACAGGTGCGGACAAAAGAAGAAAGAAAAGACTGATAAAAACAGCGCTTTACTAACTTTTAACTGTGTAGTTTTCTAATACAGGAACGTACATTTTCCGGTGAAATGGAGAAATTCTAAGAAGTTTATGATCATTCCGTTCCGGCGGCTATGAAAGTTTACTGTCATCAGGAAGTATTTTGATATTGTAAAGCAGTAAAAATGTTAAAGCATTACGCATGAACATGGGATATTATGGTACTCCATAAAATGCTCAATGTTATTCGCTTCCTTGTAAAATCACTTCTGACTGACTGATGAAATGTAAAATCCACTGATCAATGTTGGCTCTACTGAGGAACATTTTGATTTGCTAAAACAATAAAATACAAGATCAATGTAATTATTACCACAACGTAATCAAGTTCAAAACCTGTTCAATTTTATATTTTTTTAATGACTAATGTAAAATGTTTGAACGCCATAAACTGGCAGATCATAGAGAAACTTTCCACGTACACCTTATAAACCTATGTATCGTCAAACAATAAATATCTTTATCTTTGAAAAATCAGAAAAAAACTGGGTCTTTTCGTCCATTGGATGACCTAGTAGATAAGGGAGCACTATCCTTGGAATTCCCCCCTTTCGATGTAAACCGAGGTAAATCACGTGCTCGAGAACTAGCCGGAACTGGGCATGCAATAAGCGACTTCGCGGAATGAGAGGTCGTCTGGCGACCTCGGAGGCAGAGATGACTACAATACCACCATGTACGTGTACTGGTTTATTGCGTTCATGTCTGTCGGTGCGCCCGCAATTTCGTCTGCGTCAACGATCTCATCAAGTCGACACGGGATTACATTGGATACGGTTGGCACAGGATAATGCGGATTGGCGCTATAGAGAAGAGCAGAACATCATTGGGTCGATGTGGTCACATTTTCTATGCCTAGTCTTCTCCCCTAATGCGCCACAGTTGACGGTCCTCCGTGTTCGTTTATCATAAACAAACAATCATGATGAGGGAGAACAGCATTGGATCGATGTCACTCATCGATCCAATGCTGTTCTCCGTGAAGCGCCAAAGATGAGGTTTAGACAGTAAGTATCCCCATCTGAGAAAGGTGTAGCACTAAAGTAGCTATAGCTTATATGTACAAAACTATTTATTACAGTAAACACACCTCTAGAAATGTTATGTTTCTTAATGCGCCTCGTTTCCTCACGTTGTTTATCCTTCGCCGCTGGCAAACGGTTCTAAATAACACACACGTACTGGCATGTATAATAGAGGCCTACAGGTAAGTGATGAAATCATCGACTGCATTAATTCGATTAATCAAATGCGGAGTGGAATGGAGACTCACGGTTAGATCGATTTGCTGCACATTGTGGGATTCGTAAGCGAATCAGTATTGATGAGGTAGCTGGTAGATAGGGAAAACCCTTATTGGATGACGGAGGTATTGATGGAATGGTAATGATTGAATTGTGGGCAAAACCTTCTGGTTACTAAAATACATCATTGGGGTACATGTGTGATAGAGGTAGTATGAGCCCACTTGGGAAGTTACCTACATAAAAAACTTTGGGCACCAGTATAGTGATGCATCAATCGGGACAGAAAGGACCATGTAAGTATTGAAGTGAATGCACTTGAAGCAGCCGGTGGTGGAGCAATTCTTGTTGTTATGTAAAAGACAACATTCACTGATATCGAAACAGCTACGTAAAAATCCGCGCACAAAAACCGATGTCCTAATAACAAACCCAGTGAGCTAATCTCGATTAAGACTTGAATATAGATCGAAATTAAGAGATTTCAGCATCATTATACGCAGAAGGATAAGTATGATTATGAAGAAAGATCGTTTAGAATAAGTGTAGGTAGTTAGTTCTAGTATCTTTTGGGGTTTAGATGCAGAATCCAGTGTATCAAGAAGTTGTAGCTTGTGCTTACGTGAACATAGAAGACATAATAATTATTAGGTTACAATAATAATTATAACCACAGCCTGCCTCAGTCTGCCGTCTAGACTTTATCGTATGTGGAGATCAGAAGAATGCAGAAAAACATCAATTTCACTTTCGTTTGCAGAGCAGATGATGTACACGCAAGTCTGGTGTAGGCACGAATGGGATTATAATCACACCTAGAAGTTCCAAATGCACTACTGTCAACTTAATTTTCTAATTAAGTGTCACTGTATTCCGTTGAGAAAAGGCACCGGCCGGTAAATGATTTAAGTTTCATATTACTTAAGTTTCACAACTTGGCACTTGGCCACGTTGGCCACATAATTAAGTCAAAAATGGCGTTTAAAGTAAGTACATGTTGTTGCTTATATTTTTTTCAGTAATAAACATTATAGTGCATAAAGTTGTCACAAGCTGTTCTGCTGATATACGGTTGTGGCAACAACAATAAATACAAATCAAATATAATCACAGTAAACAGACATATCGATGACAGTTTTGAAGGAAACCGATGCAATAACTACAACATGCATATGCCGTGCAATTGTTGTTTTTTTTCTTACCCAATTCAATGCAAGTAGCAGCATGTAGAGTCTAATTACTATAACATTATGCGTGTAAACAAACGTCGGTTTCAGCACACGAGCCCCGCCAGTCGGGAAATAAACATTTCCATTAAACTGCAACTAGTTTCCTTCGACAAGTGTTTTTTTTTTCGGTGCAAAAAAAAACCCACGCGTTCCTTTTTGCAATCGTTGTTTTATCGCTGTTTATCGCCTAATTGTTGGCTTGTTGGCGGTCGGTGTTAGCAGTGTTGTGTTATAGTACGATACTGCTAATAGGCGACGGATTAGGGTGCAGTAAGGGATATGGCAAGAAACATGCAGATTTATAAGAAAAACAGTAAATGGATAAAGTTCCAGGGTACAGGTGTGACTCTGCTACCCCGTATGCGAAAAGGCGAGACGCTATGTTTAATGTTTTTTGGAAAAAGTTCCAGCCAACATTGAATGTTTCATGAAACTCTAGCCACGAAAACGAAACATGGAGTCAGCAGCGATCGCAAATACCTTTGCCCGTTCCCAGCACTTTCACTCCAAGTTCCGATGATGCGGTCAAACGAGAAAATTATGCGACAGCACACTGCACACACGCCATCTGCCATTTGCACAGTTGCAACATTAATGCAAGACCACGGGTAGCGATATAGCAGCTCAGTAGACATCGCTGGTTATTTTATCCAATTCCGGATCACATCTACCTGGCTGTATTTGTAGAAGGAACAAGGGCTTTAAGGGACTTATTTTGTTTTTTGGGAGAGCATGTATGCGAAGCGTTGCGTATGCCAGATGATAAACACCAACATCTGGCCCAGATGTTGGTGTTGATAGAGTTTGAGGGAAATATCGAATATAAAATGTCCTTTCAGTGACTATATGGCTCTCAAATGTAATGTAAGGATCTCACGTATTTTATTTAAAGTCTTCTCCGCATCATATTAACGGTAATGTTTATCGTGGGAATCAAAATGTTTTTATTAGAAATCTGTTGCTGGTATGTTGCAGGTATGTTGCTGCTCAATGGAGCATGGTGATTTTGCAACCCAGCGGTGTATGAAAGTGGCATGTAGGTAGGTAGAGAGAGGTCAATATTACAGAAAGTGCGTAGTCAATGATAGACGGCTGAGGCCCTGTTTCACTTTAAAAATAATAATTGATTTTATTAATTAAATACATCATAATCAGTCGTTATTATCGTACAAACTTCTCAGTTGTTTCCTCCAATTATGAAATAATGAAGTCTGTAGCCAACCGAACCCAGTCATGCTGACGATGAGGCCTTGAATTTCTAGCACCAACAAAAAATTACAATCAAACAAGTACATTCAGCAGAGTGTAGGCGAAACCTTGAAGATGGGATATTGATCCTTCGTGCCCGTGAAATAAGAACAGTTCAAAATCTCAATGGCGGTATTTGAATGTACCACAATGACATCATTCTAGAAAATTGCTGCATTTTGCACTGTAATAGTCACAAGGATTTTGTCAAGATACTTAAAGTCATGATTTCTTCCATTTAGGTTTTTTGGTGAACTGTTTTTATGACGATCAATGAGAACTCGAGAGGAAAAACTGTGTTTTATTGATAAAGCCTAAGCTGGGTAAATCCATTGTACAAGGATACAACATTTTTTCGTGAACACCAATCAGAATATTATGATTGCCAACCTAGCACTATACAAAATATCAATAACCCCAGAGGTTTGCATGAAGCTAGAGGGCGCTGCACCCTTGCCAACAGACGGCCGAAGGCAGGCATTATAATGATAGTGAGA
The DNA here is from genome assembly GCA_963457715.1 of Argyresthia albistria. Lineage (NCBI taxonomy): Eukaryota > Metazoa > Arthropoda > Insecta > Lepidoptera > Argyresthiidae > Argyresthia > Argyresthia albistria. The sequence goes on from OY735262.1 coordinate 12,211,953, forward strand.
CAACAAAGGATATGCGCTTTAAACTCTGTGCGCGGAGCAGATAGACTAACATGACAGTTGGTGGGTAGCCGATATAAGGTATAAAAAATAGTGTTGTAGTCACAGGTGCCAATTCATTTGTTACGATTATTCGAATAATAATTCGAGTTTTTTAATTATTACGTGTAACAAAGTTGCTAAAGTTGTTGAAATATTCAGCTATACATATTTCAATAACGAGATTGAGCGTTCACTAAAAAATCGCTGTGTTGCGATGTTAAATGGGTATCTAACCCTCAAAGCATCCTTCTTTGTGTACCTATCTGCCAAGCATTACCCATCTAATTGCCATTGATTCTGCGCCACCTACATATTGCTCTAATTGAATCGATGTTTTAGATTTTAGTGAATCGGTTTTACAACACTAGGAGTATAGGGAGGGCAAAAAAAGAAAAAAGAGCGAATCCAACTGTCATGTTAGTCCATCTGCTGCGCGCACAGAGTATAGTTCCTGAGCCCACCGCAGGCAAACTTGTCCTTGCAGATCTGTATAGTCTGCTTCATTCAACTGTCGGAGTCATTGTTCAGCGGACACTTGAGCAAACTGTGTGCAAAACAGACCATTGTGGATACTGTGACGTCACACGCTTGCACGTCGCTAACGAGATTCGTGCCTGTATTTACACTCTGTTTTAAGTTGAATTGATGATTCAAGAGAGCCTACATCCCAGGCTTAACTAAACGGAAGGATCGTAAACTGTATAGTTGTTATGATATGATGAATGACTGTGACAAAAGCTTCAACATAAGTTAAGCAAGCTCTATATAAGAATGAAAGCGATTTGGAAATTGAACTTCCTAACGTGAAAACAGTCTTCTTTCAATGGATCCTATTGGACCTTCAATCTTATCAACAATGATAATTTTGCTTCTAATAATAGAAAAAGGTTGAAATGAAATGAAATTTGTTTATTGACAGATGACATGGTTTAAACAGGTTACACTTTTCACTATTCACTCGGCCCATTATTCATGCGAAAACTAAAATTAAGAATGTCAGGTGGAAGTTGACATTTTGACCGAATAACAGACCCAATTGTTCAGGTAGGTTCATGGGGTGATGGGGTCACTCGTGCCTTGAAGGCCCTCTCCATTACCCCTTTGGACCACTTTGGAGACAAATGACACCCGCGTGGCACCTTATAGTTTCTATTGTCCATTCCTTTGCGATAAAAGCATAGAGTTTCCCATCAACGCTTATAAATTGTAACACTGAAAACTCCATTTAAATTTCAGATTAAATTCGGGGAAATTGGATTCTCAGAACCCGGGTTTATCCGAAATCGGTTAGAAGAATTAATGATTGACTGACAATTTGATTGATTGAAAATTAATAACCCTGTTGGTGACTTTTCCATGAATGCCGCAACGCGGACAATGAATCTAACGAAGTAAAAGTAAAATCTGTTTTCTTAAGGTTAAACGAAACAAAAGAGTAACAAGTAGGTAGTAACATAACAAGTATAGTCGACAACCGATATAGCTCTATGATAGATATTCATCTATTAGCGAACATTTGCTTGGGTAGGCTTTGGAATGCACTTAATATATTTTACGTTTAGTCCCATCCCTACCTACCCTTTCCCATCCTTGGCTCAAATAGCGGCCATCATTACGAATCCGTGCGCGCCCAAGAGAACATCTTCTTTGGGACAAAACAGTGAAAACGGTCGAGTGCTCGCGCCGAATAGCCTCCCGTGGAGCACAAGCCACTGTCGTTACGGTTCGTGGTCAAATCAGCAAGAAGCATCAAGCCTTCTTCAATCAGCTAATTGGTGGACGTCGGTGACCGCGCGGTCTGAAGTCGGAGAACCAGCGACAACGAAGTAAGCCGTGCCATCCTTTATCCCACACCACCATTTATGGTCCTTCGAACCGGATATTACATCTATTTATCTCAGTGCATCATCTCAAATTAATATCCAGTTGTAACCTCAAAAGTTTCAGGCTGTCGATATATTTTCCGCCATATTTTTGGGCATCATCTTGGCAAATCAACCTAAATCCATATTCATCTTAGCATATTACAGCAAATCAAACTATTTGCCTATCGTCTCTTATTTTACTTCGACCATTTGATCAAAATAAATCATTATTTTTCAATAATCGGTAAAATTCAAGAGGGTAGAAATTCTCATTCTCAAATTGACATTTCATCTTGCGTTTGCGCCTGTATTCATGACATAGTTGTTATTTTCAGTTCGCAAAGTTGGCAATAGTGATCGCGTTTTTACTCGATTTGTTCGATCGATTTACACCGGTTTTTGGTATAACATTTCACACCACTAGCGCTTCATTCATTCAATTGTGTTTCTTGTGTTGGCAAACTTGGTTAGTTTCGTTTCGTTCACTCATCAAACGTCAAACGTCAAGCTACAAGAAGTCTAACCTGAAATTCACAACAAACAAACATTTCTTTCCATTTCACTTAAAAATCGGTGAAAATGACTGAAGTGAAGGCTCAAGCGGTTGAGTTTAGAACTAAATACAAGTTTATGGCCGAATTGTATAACGCGGCATCCTCGATTTCGGCAAGCAAGTCAGCAAAACGCTCTGATCTCGACCAGTTTCGGGTTCGCTTTGGAGACATGAATCAAACCAAATCTCGCGTTGATCAGATATACCCATCGCTTGCTGTAGCCCTTGAGGCCAATGCGGATAAGCTCGCCGAACTCGAGGAAAATTACAAGGCTTTTAATGACATGTACTATTCTGTAAACATCCTGGCAGAAACTTTTATCGCGAAACCTTCAGCCAAGGATGAAAGTTCAACAACCCAACAAAAGCAGATGTTTCATCTACCAAAAATCGCACTCACACGCTTTTCAGGTGACCACACTGAATGGCCAACTTTCATATCAATCTTCAATAGTCTGATACACACCAATCATGATCTAACTGCGGTCCAAAAAATGCATTATCTAATCAGCGTTCTCGACAAAGAACCACTTTCTCTAGTGCGGCATCTACCCATATCTTCGGATAATTATGCAGTCACATACAACCTACTACAGGGTAGGTATGAAAATAAGCGGATCATAGCTGACCAATACATAAACGCTATACTTACACTGACAACTGTTTCTCAGGTGACTGCCAGGAACTTAAAAAGATTTCTCAATGTATTACAGGAAAATACTCAAGCCCTCACGGCGTTGCAATTTGATGTAGAATCATGGAGTTTTCTATTACTACACATTGTACTCAGAAAATTAAATGCTGAATTGCGTACCAAATTTGAGGAAATTCTTGATCCAAAAACAATTCCTAGTTTCAAACAGTTGCTCGAATTCTTGGAAAATCATCTTTGTGTATTGGAAAGTGTATCAGGAATCAACAATAATGTAAAATCAGCTCATGTTGCAACATCTCTTGTTGTTAACAATGACAATCAACGTGAAAAATCAGCTCATGTAACATCTCATGATGTACATGACAATCAACGGGTAAACTCAGCTTCATTCAACAAAAGCGCACAGGGTCCGTGCCCCTGCTGCCTATCAACTCAACATGCTATTTTTAGTTGCTCAAAATTTGATGCCATGTCTCCAGTTCAACGAAGAGCTTTCGTTACTGAGCATAGGCTATGTTTTAACTGTATGCGTAATCATCACGTATCGAAGTGCCTGTCAAGGAGTGTTTGTCGTCGTTGCGGTTCCCGGCATCATAGTAAGATTTGTGTGCCGGACTCGAGCAACACCAACAGCCTTCAAGCTTCTTCGGAATCATCAGTACCTGGTCTCTCATCTCACACAAACACCGTTCAATCCCTACATGGTGTCGGCTTCAAGTCCACTATGTTGCTGGGAACCGCCATGGTGAACATTCAAGATGCTGATGGACATTTGCACCAAGCTCGCGCTCTCATCGATAGCGGGTCGCAGGTTTCGGTCATCACCGAAAGCCTCGCCCAGTTGTTAAAAATCCCACGTTCAAAAGCATCAGTAGCTTTATTAGGCTTGGGTGCAAATGTCCAACAGACGTGTGGTGTTGTACAGTGCAACATAATACCACAAAACAAAGAAAATCAACATTCTCTTTCATCAAATTTCATAATTTTGAAAAGAATTACTGGTAAATTACCATCAGCTCAAGTCGATGCTAAAGTTTTGAATAAATGCGAACATTTAGTATTAGCTGATAAGAACTTTTTGTTTCCGGATCATATCGACCTCCTGCTTGGAGTGGACCTGTATGACCAGCTGTTTGACGGCATGAAGTTCAGTCTAGGCCATGACATGCCTACTGCCTACTCTTCTGTCTTTGGCTGGATTCTTATGGGTAAAGCACCAGCGGCATTGTATGCCAATGCCAATGTCGTCTCACTTCACTGCGCAATGGAGCTCGATAACACTCTGACCAGGTTTTGGGAAGCAGAGGAACCGCCTAGGAAAACTCTTCGCGACCCTGAAAGCCTTCAGTGTGAAAAACACTTTGCCGAAACTCATAGCAGAGACGAGACAGGTCGTTTCATCGTTCAACTGCCTTTCAAGGTTGATCATAAACCTCTAGGCGAAACTCAACTTATAGCGTTAAAGCGCTTTCATAATTTAGAGCGCAAATTACTAAAGGATGACAGGCTGCGTGAGCTTTATGTAGCTTCCATGCGCGATTATTTAGACGCTGGTCACATGCGAGAGGTTCAGCAACCTATGTCCAGCGAGAAGCGGTACTTCATACCCCATCATGGTGTTCTCAAAGAACAAAGTAGTACTACTAAACTTCGCGCCGTGTTTGACGCATCAGCCCTTAGTTCCTCAGGCGTATCTTTAAATCAGGTTCTCATGTCTGGCCCGAAATTACAGCAGAACATTGAGGATATCATCTTACGGTTCAGAATTCACCGTGTTGTATTTACATGCGACATCAAACAAATGTACAGGCAGATTCAAAGAGCAGCCCCTGATTGCAAATACCAGACTATTTTCTGGCGGGAGGATCCGAATGATCGGCTGAAGCAGTATGAGTTAACTACAGTCACTTACGGCGTGACTAGCTCGGCTTTCCAGGCGATCCGCGCCATCCATGAACTGGCACACCTCAATTCGAAGCAACATTCAAAGGCTTCTCGAGCACTTCTGGAGGACACGTTCGTGGATGACGTGGTCAGCGGAGCAGACACCCTGAATGCAGCAAAATCTCTTCAAAGAGAAATTCAGGACGTTTTATCCCAAGGAGGTTTCTTAGTTAGGAAATGGTCCAGCAATTCCAAGGAATTCTTAGAATCCGTACCTGTAGATCACTGTGAATCACCCTATCGTTTTGAGGAGCAAGGCGACAATATATATAAAGTATTGGGGATCGAGTGGAATTCAGAGTCTGACAGTCTTGTCTATCAGGTCTCACAGATGAGTAACGCCTTTACCAAACGCGCTGTTTTGTCAAATATCGCGCGGCTTTACGACCCGTGTGGTTTCTTGGCACCAGTGGTGTTTCAGGCCAAATACTTCATGCAAAAATTGTGGTCCCTTGAGTCTGGGTGGGACGAACCACTTCCATCCGACCTTCAAAGGTCGTGGTCGTCGTTCCAAGCGGACTTGTCAGCGCTAAACAAAATCGTCATTCCTCGGTGCGTGACCATAGACAGGTCAGGTCCGTGCCAGTTACATGGTTATAGCGACGCATCTGAGCGTGGATTCGCAGCTTGCGTCTATCCACGCGTTGAAGATGCCTCCGGCAGCGCATCGGTTCAGCTGCTGATAGGAAAGTCCAGGGTAGCCCCCCTCAAACAAAAGGTCACAATTCCCAAGCTAGAGTTGTGTGGAGCACTTCTGCTTGCTCATCTGTTAGACCATGTTTCACAAACTCTTCGCGACAGACTGGACATCGACTCCATCTCAGCATGGTGCGATTCTAACATCGTTCTATCATGGCTGAAGACATCTCCCCACAAACTTCAAACATACGAGGGCAACCGCGTCTCTCAAATTCAAACTTTAATTCCAAATGTCACGTGGCGATACGTGCCATCAGCTCTTAATCCGGCTGATTCTGCTAGTCGAGGTTTGGCTCCTTCAGAATTGGTCAATCATCACCTTTGGTGGTCACCACCATGGCTCAAGGAAAAACCCTTGTCATGGCCTGGTGATTATCAACCATTATGCGAGCGCGATCTGCCTGGTATTAGATCCGCTCCCGTCTGTTTGAGCGCCGCTCAAATAGACGCTCAAACAGACGGCGAGTGGCCGGTGCTTTCCAGATTCAGCTCTTTAGGAAAGTTGCAGTCCGTATTAGCGTGGTGCAGGCGTTTCATTCGCAACGCATCCACTCGCGATCCTTCGCTGAGAAGCGACCACAGCTTCCTAACAGTTCCTGAACTGAAGGCCGGTCTGATTGACGCAGTGCGGCTGGTCCAAGCTCAAGAGTTTTCTGACTCTATCCGACTACTTCAAGCAAACAAACCCGTCAAAGTTGGTCTCAGACGGCTCAACGTCTTTCTGGACGGTCAAGGTTTGCTTCGAGTGGGCGGAAGACTCGTTAATTCCGCGCTAGCATACGCCTCAAGGCATCCGTTATTATTGCCAAAGGCACATCATTTAACAAACTTAATAGTGGATCATCATCATATTGTAAATTCCCATCCGGGACTTTCTACAATTTTGAATCTTAAAACTTTGCCCTCTCTGTCCATGTTAAAAATCAGTCCTTTTAGCATGGAGAGAGGAGGTTCAAACAAACTTTAACGTTGAGCCTTCAACTTTATTCATTAGTTTTTAAGTTTTTTACTTAAATGTTCAAACTTGTCAACATTAAAATCAACTTTGCCAACTAGAAAATCAACTTTGTCAACTTGAAAATCAACTTTTTCTTTATCTTAAAAGAGCTAAGTAGCTCTTTGGGCGGCGGTATGATAGATATTCATCTATTAGCGAACATTTGCTTGGGTAGGCTTTGGAATGCACTTAATATATTTTACGTTTAGTCCCATCCCTACCTACCCTTTCCCATCCTTGGCTCAAATAGCGGCCATCATTACGAATCCGTGCGCGCCCAAGAGAACATCTTCTTTGGGACAAAACAGTGAAAACGGTCGAGTGCTCGCGCCGAATAGCCTCCCGTGGAGCACAAGCCACTGTCGTTACGGTTCGTGGTCAAATCAGCAAGAAGCATCAAGCCTTCTTCAATCAGCTAATTGGTGGACGTCGGTGACCGCGCGGTCTGAAGTCGGAGAACCAGCGACAACGAAGTAAGCCGTGCCATCCTTTATCCCACACCACCACTCTACATGCATGTTTATGTTAATTTTTAGGTTTTTAGTGGTTTGTGGGTTTCGTTTGGGGCTCGTTTCTGGTTCCTTCTCGCTGGTTTAGAGGGCTCTGTGTGTATGAGTACCACCCACGAGCAAACTAAATAGTTTTAAGGGTAAAGTTGTTTTGTTTGTTTATTCACAAAAATCCAAAAATCAAAGTTTGTTAACAAGCGTATATGTTACCGGCAAACTGTGAAATCCCGTCATTCTATAGAATACCTAGGCATTGTATAGAATACCGGGCCTCTTTAGTCAATTCAGAAACCTGCCCTTAGTCTTTTTAACTCAGTCGAGAGATTGTCATTCTCCTGGCCGAAAAGGAAAAAAAAATGACATTAAAATTAGGGGAAATTAAGTTCTCATCCTCTTGCAATAGACATTAAGCATCGAAAAACATACAGTACGAATTTCATACATTGCCTATTGCAGTTTTGTCATTATATACTATATACAATGCCTAGGTAAAGTGTGAAATAAAAAGTATTTCATACACTGACTGCCAATTTTGGGCATTATGTACGATGCCTAGGTATTCTATAAAATGACGGATTTTTTAATTTGCCGTTGACATACATAAGTTAACATCTTTCCAACATTACCCGTAGTCGCATTACATTACATACACCGGGAAATGAATGGGAAGCGTGAAACGCGAGTTAGCGCGGCCTCGGCGACGGACGTGCGGGTGCGCGTGCGCACGGCCGCGGCCGGTCAAAGTCACTGCCACTGCATCGTCACCTGTTCACATGTCAGGTGCTCATTATGCATCTCTTTTAGGTTACAATACTATTTGTGTCAACTAAAACCACGAAATTGCACAGTCAAGGGTATAAGAACTGTCGTGTCGGGAAGAAAGGTCTGTATATCTGAACGTACTGTGTGCAAACCTTTTAATTTTAATGTCATTTTAGATTTAGTTTGCGATCCTTGCATACTTTTCCGGATAATATGTCTGATAATTCTATTTGCTAGTGTAATCTCTCACAGGTTTACCAGCATTTCTCTCCAATCATTCCGGTCAAAGTACATGAGCATAGGTACCACGAGCACATGAGCATAGGTACCACGAGTACATGAGCATAGGTACCACGAGTAACATGAGCATAGGTACCACGAGTAACATATTTACGTAACTTCACGCCTTTTGACATACGGGGTGGCAGAGGACTATTTATTTATACCCTCAGATCCACCTCTTTTTATAAGGATGACTCAGTGATTGACATTTCCTCTGTTATTTCCTTGTTTCAAAACAACCCCTTGCTTGCAGTAACATTTCCACCCCTCCTCATACATAATGCATCTACAGTAGTCTACATAATTATAGGTCAAAAGGCATCGAAAAGGTCAACAAATCCTCTGTCTTGATAGCTTAGTTGTGAGTATTACGCAAACATTAGATTAACAATCTAACAATGTAGTCGCCATTTCTGGTTCCCACGAGACAGGGACCAGCCAAAGGCTACCTTACGCATTGCAATTAAATAATACCAGTGTTTTATTTTGAGAGAAAGAATGTCGTATCTTAGGAAATGTAGAATCCTGAAACTACCATACATAGCGTCAAGAGATTTCCAGTGCGGGGGTGGCAGACAGTACGGGGGTGGCAGAGACAGTACGGGGGTGGCAGAGACAGTACGGGGGTGGCAGAGACAGTACGGGGGTGGCAGAGACAGGCAGAGCAGGACAGTGGGACCCACGTGAATAAAGAATGGAATAGATAAAGCAATTGTTTACCAGGAAATATCTAACACATTCATACTTAAAGTTAGGCGGTCACGTGCCGCAAGCAATCAAGATAAACGTAGCAGCCAAGCAATACTATGGCGTAGCAAACAGCAAACCAGACCACGAAGGTTGGTACTTTATAACCGGAGAGAACTGCCCGTAAGCCCTTGAGAAGGGAATATCGCTCTTGACACACATTCTCTGTTGCACTGAATAAACGCCTCAGGACAAGTATCTCGTTAACAGTTCATTGGAAAATGTCCCCTTACTGTGGGCTGTTTAGGTCGCGTTCGGCTCTTGTCGCTTTTCTATTGTTTGCGAAATTGATAGATTCAGTCTCAAGTCTCAATCTCAATAGGTTCGTGAAAACGCAAGAAAACATCTTGGAGAGGGGAGGCCCGAGGCAGATCGGAATGGTTGATTTGATTTCAGAGACAAATCTGTCCTCGATTTTCTCCCTTTTGACGTAGCTTCTGCTGCACGTTAAGAAGCTCAAGCAGAAGTATGAATATTACCCTAAGAGCTACAAGAGGTTGAATTGAAACGCTACACAGTGATATCGCAAAAAGAAAATTACGCCTTATAAACAATTTAAGCCGTGTTATAGGTATCTAGACTTTCTTGCCCCAATGGGAAACAACAAATACCGTGACCCAGATCCAAGGTGGCTCCAGCCAGACAAATCGTCCAGTCTGCCAAGTATTGAGTCTACGAACTGGTTTACAAATTAAGGATAACGAATGCTCGTTCAAATGACCCCGACTTAAATCCAGTTATCAACCATCATGAGTTGGGGCATAGCAATCGCCAGTCTATTGAGTTGACTGATTGTTTTTTTTTTTCTCGAACCAGTTTCGGCAATGTTTGTCGTCGACTTCCGTAATTAATGAGACTAGAACGGTTATTATTGCGATAGGACCGGTTATAGAAGCCTTGCTACTAATTAATATCTATATAGGCTACTTTGTTTTTGTGCATTATTATTTGTTTACTAGCTATTACCCGTTCGCTGTAGGTTTGCCGGTGCGTGGGTGGAAATTCCACCTTACGCACAGATTAATAAGGCCCAACGCACCGGCAAACCTACAGCGAACGGGTAGTAGATAGGCAATGGACGTGTATTCCGGGCAGAAGAAATAATGGACGGAATATGGACCAGGATTGTCCAGGATCCAGGAATAATTGACAGCAGGCTTACCACAAATTTTATTGCAATTTTAGTTTGGGATCGTAGACTGACATTACCAAGGAAACCATTCCAATCCAATACTCCATATAATTTTATCAAACACCGCAGTATCCCGTGAGAAGATTGCCGTAATGGCCGCAAACCACCGATAGATGGCACCCGAAGAAGTACCGAAACTTGTAAACGGTCATGTAAATTTTTCGGACGTAGAATTCTATTCAGAATCGCTATAAAGGTCTCTATAGAGCTGGCTTATAGAGACCTTTATAGCGATTCTGAATTAGTGCTCATAGTATACAAGTCTGTGGCTCAATAAGAAAGAAAGAACACTCAATAGTTTCATTCTGGTTCGATCAAAAATATTCGACTTCTTCAAATTAGACAAAGTGACTCAGGTTTTGGCAAACGCAGCCGGTTACAAAGACTATTAACGACGGCATACCCGTAAAATACTGTAAGAGCTACCACAGGGCATTATCTTAAGGACACCAGGTGAATAAACTCTCAAACAAGACACACGTACATACACGACTGGATCGCATCGAGATAATGAACTAGACTAGTATACATTATTATGTCCTAGGACCTAGGCAGCTGGGTAAAGATTCTTCAATTTGATCACAATTTGATGTTCACACTTAATTTGGTTGGTTGGTTTCCACTGAAAATCAGCCTTGTTGCAGCTTTATGCTGAGTTGGATCCATTTCACTGGCGAGGCATGCGTACATCGTCTTCTGATCTTTTCTGTTTCGACAAAAACTTACGTGTTTACTTCTACAATTTAATGTCGATTTCCTGCCTTTGAAATTGCCTGTCGATGTACCCATGTTTTCTTCAGTGAATAAACGTATGTCTAATTTCACAAATCATTTCGCAGATTTTTCGGTTTTAAATTAGCTTTACTTACTTTTGATTCGAACCTGGCATTAAAACTCTACTCCGTCACCAGTATTTTACGTCTTTCGGTACTACAAAGGTGGATCTACCCCCTAGAAAACATGCAATTCGCTAATATCACTCTTGCTTGTGAATAGAGAGCAGCAATAGAAGAGATTTTATTAGTTCCATTTCCATTCCATGTTTGTAATGCATAGTGGTCCGTCATACCTACTAGATGGATGGCATTATTGCAGCAGGATATGGGGACTAGCACGAGCCAGGAAGCATTTCCTCAATGGGTAGTACATGATATTACACATACTATACGTTGTGCAGCGATATCCTTGCTCAACATGAGGTATTTGTATTTACACGTGGATGTCGGTGATCTCACGAGAAATGTTAACTGTGGCCTTTACGAAATTCGCTCCAAATCACAAGACACTTCAGTTTCAATACAACAAACGAATAAGCCTCATCAGTCTCATCCATCACTCAAGACTTTGTTCACTTAGTTTTCAAAAGAGCTTAAATGAGTACTAGGGTACAATTATTATTTGAATACTAGTTTACACATACCTACCTAGTTAGTATTAGGTATTAGTAACCCATTTGAATTTTCTTTGCACACTGTGTTGGTAGTGGTAGTTTAGCCTGTGTTTAAATTATTATTATTACAAGCCTGCTATGTCCCACTGCTGGGCAAAGGCCTCTCTCCCCCTTTTCCACTCTATTTATTCCTGAGCGGTCTCCCTCCACTCCGTATGTCATTGACCCAACTCATCACTCCATCTCTTCCTGGGTCGGCCAGGCTTTCTCTTTGCATTTTCTGTGAGCCAGTCTGTAGCTCTTAGCCCAGCGATTTGGCTGTATTCGAGCAACGTGGCCGGCCTAGTCCCACTTTAATTGAGCAGCCTTTTGAGCCACGTCTATTATATTGGTACAGGAGCGCAGCTCTGTATTCCGGATCCGGTCTAAAAGCAGTCCCCCGAGAATGCTGCTCTCCGTGTTTCTCTCAGAAACACCGAGTTTGAACCTTTGCGCGTCAGTCAAAGACCAAGTCTGGGCTCCGTAGGTAAGGATGGGGAGAATGCACTTGTCGATTAGCTTCCGTTTCAGGGACAATGGAAGTTGTCCCTTCATGAGCTGCTTCATAGACCAAAAGATCTTCCAGGCGTTGTCGACGCGCCTATCGACTTTCTTGTCTTATCGCGCCTGGTAAGATTATTTGGCCTAGATAGATGTATTCTTGGACATATGCAATACTTAAATTAAACTACTAAAACGCGAAAGCCCAATATAATAAATCATGTCCCTGACCCCACACTAAGGTACAGCCTGTACAGGGTGATTATTGTTTGTCAGTTTACTTGTACTCGTGTATATTTACAAAAAGATACAGAGAAGGAATGTACAAAGGCAAGCTACATACAGACATGCATACTTTTACATACATGTAGAGCAGAGTGAGGGATAGAATACATTATGAAAAGTGTAGCTGCCATTTCATGATTAGAATTTATAATGCAATATTCAGAAATAGGCAATTAAATAATCGCATCACATTTCAATTGATCAATGACACTAACCACGTTGGTACATGACCAGAATCTGACCTTAGCTGATATTCAGATGACCATGAACGCTTTTTAGATCTTTAGAATTGTTGTCAGGGTATTTTTAACCGACTTTAAAAAAGGTTATCAATTTGGTTGTAGGTATATCATATTTTATTTTATATTTTTTGCATCGAAATTGGTATAGGCCCCGGAATGTAACTTGGCCAGCGTTTGCTGTATGCGTTGCGCTCTCTCACAAAGACAGACTTAGTGAGAGAATGAGACGCACACAGAAAATTACATTCCGGGAGTTATACTTTTATGAACCAATTTCAAAATTCTTTCTTTGTTCGAAATGGAAACCAAATAGTTTTGTCCCATTTTTGAAAATCACGAATTGCTCCAGTAGCTAGGTTTCTAAATGAAAAAACTGTATGTGAGGGCCTTAAAAATACAATTTTATGTATTTCTACTTAAGTCTAAGGAAATACACCGAAGAGAGACATACTGACTCTATGGGCCCCTCTTTGGATTTTATAAATTCAGCTTCATCTGTCTGATAAGACGATCCGATGCGTCTCGCAATCGTGTGACGTCAGAGTCGACGCACGCGCAGACGTCCGCTAAAAAACAAAGGCGCTCTATTTGTTTTAGTCTATCACATGTGGTATCGCTGTAATGTGGGCACAGTGGTGCCTCTGCCACCCCATATGTAATGTGGGCACAGTGGTGCCTCTGCCACCCCGTATGGAAAAAGGCGTGATAAATACGCCGCTTTCCTTCCATATCTCAGGTTTTCAGAACTGCTGTCACTGGGCTCATACAAAAGGTCAATGGTTATTGTGTTTGGAGAAAATTGTCTTCATTTTCGCGTGGCCATTAACCAAACCTTGTTCTTAACTGACTCTTTTCCATGGAATGAGTGTCATCCCGTCCGGCCTCTTGCAATTGTCACGCGATATTCCTGAAGGTTATAGTATCGCGGGAAAGCCTGCACTGGCAAGAGCCCGGCGGATGACATCATTTAGTGCTGCATGGCGCGACAGGCGGCCCGCGCTGCGGCGACATGCCAGTCCATGGTAGCCCAGTTGGTCAACGCCTCCCCCACAGCGGAAGCGATGTGGCTCTCTTGTCTTGGCCCCCAGCCTAAGACTTACTGCTAAACTAAATGTTGTCCTATCCAGCAGCAGAGTCCCTAAGCTTGCTGAGCATTCAGCCAGTAACCTGACTTGTATTGTAGGTACTTGATTTTATGTTGGTACATTATTTATTTATGCAGTTATTGCACTTGCTGAATTGTTGATACAACTGATATATTATATTATAGTACCTACTACACTGACAAATTTACTTACTTACAAACTGTAGATGTTTGTACATTTTTTATCTGCATATACCCTATAATGTGTAACTATGCATTTATTTATGTGAGTTGTGACATTATTTACAGATCTGCAGAGTTATTTGGATTTCATAAATGATTGTGTAACATGGACAACTTCGGTTGGCATCAAGTAAGGCCTAATTATGTTCTATTGTGAAATGTCTTAATGAAATGCAAAGACAGCAAATGGCTTCTAATTACACCAAATAATGCTGTTCTACACGAGGAGGCCTATACCCAACAGTGGGTTCCCTGACAAGCTGATGATGATCTCCTTGAACATCCAGGCCTCCTACTCCAGCTTGTGCAGGAGTTGGGTTGGCTGAAATAAGAGAGTGGGAGAAGGGGACATGCACAAAGGCCCCGCACATGTGGGCCATGTGCAGGCACTACAACCCCCTTATAGAAGAATGGAAGAAGCTGATGATGATGATTGCTGTTCTAGGCTTTAGCATACTGTAGCATTAAAACACCTATTTACATAATAGGGTTAAAACATGAGTATTAACACCTTGTCAGTGGTAATGGCCAATTCGGGCATTAATTGAAAAGTAATTGTTATATTTTAAATTGAGTTTTTGTAGAAGGATCCAACAGCCATATTCAACAATATGAAAGTAAGCTATAAAATAAAATGGAAGAATCACCAGTGAGATGAGTCTAACACAGCATCTGATAGGACTTGAGAATGACTTCCTACTAAATGTAGGCATACATCTCTCCTTGTAAAATAAAACCTATAGAAGTTAAGTACTTGAAGTACAAATCTCATAGCAAAAAATCTTTTGGCTTTTGGTAACAGGTGGAATTTGCTACGAGAAGATTAATTTGAGATAAAGCATTTTTATTAATTTATTATAAATAACTCTTGCGTTTTTATTGTACCAGGCAGAGGCCTAGTTGATCGCCTCAGTTGAGTAAGAAATTCATCCATATTTTTCACATGCTAGGTGAGGCCATTTAGAGCTATCGGAAGGACTTTAGTTCCTGACCTACTGAAATTGACCTTGGGAGGGGGGGAGGGGGGAGGGGGGAAGTGGGGGGATGCCCCCCCTACTACTCCCCCCGAACGGAACTGTATAGTTTCTGAGTTATGATTTTTTTAATTTTTGGAGGTTATATAATATAAGGACTTTAGATCCTGACCTACTGACCTTGACCTTGAGGGGGAGAGGGGGGGAAGGGGGAGGGGGGCAGATGCCTCCCCTACTTCTCCCCCCCCGCGGAAGTGCCTAATTGCTGAATTATGATTTTTTAAAGTTTTGAGTTTTGAAGTTTTTTTGCATTGTTGGGCGGGGGAGTTGGAGGGGATGAGGGGTTGGAGGGGGGGTTGCCAGAAGTAGGGGGTCGCCTCGCTCCGCTCCGCTTCGCTCCGGCTCCCGGTTCTGCTTATAAGTGTGTACCTAACAAACCTATCTTTAGTTTTCAAACAGGAAGTAACCTATAATTGATCCAATCGGATTCAAAATGGCCGCCCAACCAACAAAAACTCGGACAGACAACACCCCAAATGCACTCCGTTTCAGAAAAATTACAACTTTTAATTTATCAAAAGTGATATTTTACGTTTAAAATAGATTCATCTTTTCAAATATGCATACAACGAAACGTAACTAATGTATTTTGACCACAGACCATAGATTTTGACATATTTTTTGCGTTTTGTTACATAATTTTACAATATTTTCAGATTTTCAAAAAATCATATCTTAAAAACTACTAATTTCCGTTACCTGAAACTTTCAGGAAGATGATTAAATGACCCCAACTATACGCTAAAAAAGTTTTGACAGCCTAGTCAATAGGTCAGGAACTAAAGTTGAGCCGAGCTATCTTTTCTTGAAAGAACACGATTCCATTATTCACCTGCAAAATGCCCCATATTGATCTGACTATGAGACATGAGTACAACATCAGCTGCTTTTGAAAGGTGTATATTTTCAATTGAAACAGGAAACCATTTTGCCAAAGATTTGATGAATCAAACAAGAGATGTTCTCTGATCTGTCGAGGGTTGTTTCCAATGAGATTTGTTTTACATGGCGGGCAATGTTGTAGAGATGGATTACTTACTGGATGGGATGGAAACATTAAACCACAAGAGCAGACATTGCAGATAGGTAGCCAATGAATTCGAAGACGTACACAGTTATGACTATTGTAAGATTCTTCACGCACAACAATAACTCTGAATAGTTTATTTACTCACCAATAACCACAGCCAATAACAAGTTCTGAGGAGAAATCACGACCGACAACTGCCTTGTAACGGATAGAATGTCTCTCTCACAGACTTGCACAAGCACAATACTTTATTACAATCAACACTAAACAACGATTGTCCTATCACGACAAATGTCTCGCGGTACGCAGAGCAGCTAGCAAGGTGTCTGCTTGCAAACAAATTCACATCAAATTAGTCGGCCATTGCAGCTCGCTCGCTTCCTCGCTCGATCGACACGACACGCACGACACGATCAACGATTTCGACGTCCATCCATCTGTCAACTTATCGAATGACTGATGAATGAATTGAATGATGATGATGAATGAGCGAAAACTGCGAAATGCGCGAGCAACGTCCGTCCGTCACCTCTTTCTGTTCGGTCAGTATTAGGCAGTGTTGCCAAACGTACGGTAATTACCGTATTTATACAGTAAAATTATGCCCCGTACGGTAGTCAATTACCGTATGACAAATGTGCGGTAATTGTTTAAACCTTAACTAATTATACTACAAAAAGTACGGTAATATGAAACCCTCCACAAATTTTGCAAAAACTGAACGCATCTTTCCGTTATACTACAAAAAGTACAGTAAAATGAAACGCTCCACAAATTTTGCAAAAACTGAACGTATCTTTCCATTCCGTTCGACGTATACGTTCAATTTGATCGCGGCAACTTTGAAATGAAATGAAATGTTTATTAGGATCGTTCGTTAAAGATGCTGGTTACACAGTAATTGATAACTTATAAACTAGTACTATTGGTTTTTAGATGGGTAGGTGTTTTACAGTTGCATTTTAATTGTATGCGGGTTGTGTCCAATAAAATAGTATATGTCTAGGAACAAGTCTGTAGTTAAAGTATGTAGTTACTTAAGTATTATGTACAAAATAGCTTGACAAACTCAGAATTTTAAATCCAGCAGTTGAACACAATTGGCGTTAGAGCTTCTAAGATGCACTTACTATTGTATGAAAGACTATAAGATAGTTGTATGACTGTATTAATTTGTCATTTGTTTGCGACACATGTGGCGTGCTTCGATTATCAAGATGTATCGGTAATGCTCGTCAGAGTAATTATTGTGTTCTGTGCGGTAATGGCAGTGGGTCGGTTCGGTACAGTGCGACGCAGTCGCTTTTCGTTCTTGCTTTGTACAGGGCGCGTAGGCCATGTTTGCTTGTAATATGTATGATTTTCTTGAACTGTATTTCAATTCTTCAATTGTATGGATTGATTCTTGTATGATTGTATAAATGCTTCTCTTATGGATATTTGTATGCTACTTGTATGGTTCTCTGGGTATGTATGACTTGTATGAATGTATGTTCTATGGATCTTGAATTTTCTTGATTTCTAGACAGCAGTTGTATTTTATAAAGTCAAGTTCGTAAAAAGAAAGAAACCAGAAACCAGAAAGAAATATGATGACACTTTTAGCAATTTCACAGACCTTAGAGGAGTTACTGTCAACTCTTATAGCAGAACCTAAACCGGGCAGTTTTGCTTTTTCAATACTAAAATGTTATGAATTTGTATGAAAAAAGCAGAACTGGTTTAGGTCCTGCTATAAGAGTTGATAGTAACCCACCAGGAACAAAGGTACCATTTTGACAGTTCCTAAAATGTCCATTACCATACATTTTGATCAGCAGGACACCCCTATTACTAATTAAGAATGGCATGTATTTAACGCGGCGACAAATTGATACCATTCCGGATCTTAAAAAAACTGAAAATGGATCGTAAATAAACTACTTTGGCGACTAATTTGAGGTAGCATCTTAACTAGAAAGCGGCGGCTTTTTAATGAGTTTTGAGATTTTATTTAAATTTTATCTGGCAGTAATTTTCTTTTGTGGCAATTGAATTTCTTCTAAGGCGACAAATTATTAGCGGATAAAAAAGTTAAAATAGGCTTTCATAAATTCTAAAATGGGGTTGTCTATAAACTTGACCAAGGTCTTAAATAAATACAAACAAGATCTTAAAAAAAATACTTTTGGCTACAATTGTAGGGATCTAAATAAACCAAATTGTGACATGCTAAAAAACTATTCTTGGTCTATTTAATTTTTTCTTGACTATCTTATTTATTATTAACCTTCCCTCTTTTAAATGAACTTTAAATGAACCTACCTAAATAAACATAAGTATTGTTGGTAAATCTAGGTAGGTACTCAAAGTATTTATTCTAGTGCTGTATTTCAGCTTTAAAGTTTTAAACTCCTTTTCCCCCGCGGAAATGCCTAATTGCTGAGATATGATTTTTTAAAGTTTTGAGTTTTGAAGTTTTTTTGCATTGGGGATCATTCAACAATTACGTGATCACCGGAAGGGGGGGGGGGGGGTCGGGTGCTTGTATATACATCGGATTATTGGGGGGGGGGGGAAGATCCATGATTACGTCATCTGCGCTTCGTTTCCGAAAATACTATACAATACTATACTGGTAACACTTACTATTACATAGATGAAACGGGATTTCCCCTGCTATAGACAAACTGTGGAACAGTGTGACCAGATTCAGTATTTTTATACTTTTTCGGCATATTTTATCGACTTTTCCAAGCATCAGTATTGTTATAGGTATATTGGAGGAAGTAAGTAAGTATTTTGGGTATATTTTAGGTAAAAAGTTATCAAAACTGTAACTTTATAGTTCTTACCTAGCATTTTGACAAAATGACACACCCTCTTCCCAAATTTAGGTCATTTAAGACCCATAGAAACGTGTCAGTGCTAATAAACAGCAAAATTTTAAGCACGGACGAAGATGACGTAATCAACGCGAGGGGGGGGGGGGTTAAAAACAAAAGATTACGCTGTGATCACATGGGGGGGGGGGGTTATAAGTGTGTACCTAACAAACCTATCTTTAGTTTTCAAACAGGAAGTAACCTATAATTGATCCAATCGGATTCAGAATGGCCGCCCAACCAACAAAAACTCGGTCGGAAACGCGCTCAACCCCCCGCTCCGCAGCCCCCGCACTGCTCAGACACACGAACGCATTTGCCGCCTTTTTCAAGAATTTCCGAATCTGCAAACAATATTCTAATATCCAAATACATTATTATAATACCCATTTTCAGTTTTAAAGCTACCTAACAATCGCTGCCAAAAGTTTATTTTTATAATGAAAGCCAGTAGTTGCCAGTGAAGAATGTTTGATATCCCCTCGGGAAAATTAGTCGCCACATTAGGTTTTTTTTTTTTTTTTTTGTTATGGCAATGTACGTCTCTTGTACTTTTGCCAGTGTCAAGTTTTTTTTTTTTTTTTATTTACTTATTTTTATTATTTGTGTAAAGGTAGGGAAACGTATAAGATATGGAAAGGAACGGAAATGATGCGGAATTTGGAAAAAAGGAATTAATATCAGTTTTGAATATTTACATTACATATTTATATTTACATCTAAGGACATTTTAAATTATATAGGTACATACATCAGAATAGAAAATGTATAAGTATTTATATTTTAATATTATTATTTTTTATGAATTTTACAATACATTTATAAATATTTACATTAAAATCATACAAAAGGCAGGACACAGAGGAAGGAAATGGAACTCCGAGAGAAATGAGCGCTGCAATAAAAGAAGAACAATCATACAACGAACATGCAAACAAAATATGATTCAAGTCTCCCACATCAGCCCCGCAAGCACATTCAGGCCCCTGCACAATACCAAGCCTGGCAAGGTGTGCTGGTGTGCAAGTGTGACCCAATCGCATACGGATTATCACGGAAGTAAGTGTCTTTCCAAGTTTATTCTTTCTAAACCACGGCCTTGATGGAATTGAAGGTTGGATATTTCTATAGAATCTGCCAGTATTAGTATTCTCTGTCCAGGCTTTATTCCAAGCCTCAACCAAAAAAGCCCTGGGCAAAGAAGACAAATCCGGAACATAATTTTGGAATGAAACCATATCTCCACAAATCACAGCCTCATTTGCACATTTGTCTGCCCTCTCATTGCCCAGTATGCCACAATGAGAGGGTATCCAAGCAAAAGACACAGAAATACGCTTTTCTGTGCACTTTAGTAGAAGATTACGTATGTCGTATATAACGGGAAGATCAATAGAGAAGAAGGGGAATTTTAACAAAGCCTGGAGAGAGCTAAGCGAATCCGTCAAAATTATAGTACGTTTCAGTTTCATTAACATTATATATTCAACAGCTTTTAAAAGGCCCACACATTCACCAGTATACACAGAAGTTTCCGGAGGAAGTTTGATTTTTTGTACAATGTTATATTGAGAGTGGAATAGGCCCACCCCCACACAGCTGTCTGGGTGTTTCGAGGCATCAGTATATATTGCGTGATATCTATTCCAATCAGTGTTTAATGTATGCGTCAATTCAGCATTTGGTCTGTTAAATTTAGATATGCCCAAATTAAGTCTCACATCCGGAACCAGTACTAGAGCATCATACGAACATTCAAATACAGGCAAGATCTTTGAATTATAGTAAGAAGAAGGAATAGTGTTAAATTTGATTAAACTTTGGATCAAAAGAGGCTTGCTCTTTCGATTCCAATAGTTTGCTGATGATATTAAGTCTGATAAATGAGCCAATTTACTATGCAAAGGGTGTGCAGAAAGCTGTAAACAACGACTTAGAAATCTATCCGATATAAATTGCCTTCTAATATGCAAGGGAGGTTCCACACATTCGGCTTGTAAACAATTAATCGGACTAGATTTCATAGCTCCTAAAATAATTCGAAGGGCTTTGGACTGAATGGCGTCTAATTTTTTAAAACCCGCGCTACTACCCGGTTCCAACAAAAATGTGCCATAGTCTAGGATACTTCTTATCAACGCATTGTAAATTAATTTTAAAGAGAAGGGATGGGCACCCCACCAAACCCCAGCAAGGCATCTAATGATGTTTAAAAGTCGTTCACACTTAGCTGTAATATACTCACAGTGTGCAAGTCCAGTGAGATGGGAATCCAAAAACACACCCAAAAATTTTACTTTATTTTTGACTGGAATAATATTGTTGTTATATGAGACCACAACATCTGTATGTATTCTGCGATGCCTAGTGAACAGAACTATAGTACTTTTATCAGCAGAAAGGTCCAAACCATTATCAATTAGCCAAGGATGAAAATTTTCAAAACAAGTATTTAAGGATGAACAAAGAAGGTCTATAGATTTATCCGCTAAATAAAATACAAGATCATCAGCATACTGGAGGACGTCTACCAAACCCCCCAGAGAGTCTTGAAGATCATAGGTATAAATACTGTACAAAATGGGTGAAAGAACAGAACCTTGAGGTAGGCCTTTCCAAACTAATCTTGATAAGTTATTATTGTCGATTTGAACGTTAATATTTCTTTCCGATAACATATTTATTACAAAATTGATTAACATCGTTGGAACCCCTAAGACTTCAAGTTTATGTTTCAGAATCGGGACTACCACACTATCATAAGCTCCACGGATGTCCAAAAAGGCAGCTAAAACTGATTCGTTATTTGTGAATGCTAAACGGATATCTGTGGTAATGATAGCTAGGCTGTCAATGGTACCTTTACCCTTTCTGAACCCATACTGTGATGAAGATAACAAATTGTTACTCTCTATGAACCATTCTAGCCGGATTTTAATAAGATATTCTGTGATTTTAGCTAAGACAGATGAAAGTGCGATAGGTCTATAGGATGTGGGATTATCTAATGGCTTGCCAGGTTTAAGGATGGGAATAATGTTTTGCGATCTCCAGGAGGGAGGAATCTTACCTGTATTTACAACTAGATTAATTACATCAAGAAAAAACAATAGAGATGTATCCGAAAGATTAACTATAAATGAGTACATAATGCCATCATCACCAGGAGAAGAATCTTTAACGTGTTTGAGAATTCCCTTCAACTCATCTAACGAGAAAGGAGAATTTAAACCGGTATTACTATGACTAGTGTTTAAATGAGTAAACGATATTTCTTGTGGCACAAACGGAGGGGCTAAATTATCCATAAAGTCATCGGCCAAGCCTAGAGATATCTTAGATATGGAGGAGGATTTATAAGCCGATCTAAACCGTCTTAAATTTTTCCATACAACTGATGATGAAACTCCGGGACAAAGAGAAGCACAAAAATTGTGCCATCCATCACTCTTTTTCTTTTTAAGGAGTTTTTTGGTTGCATTAGCTATATCTATGTACAAATCATAATTTTCTGTTGACATGAAGTCACGATAATTTAGTTCAGCTTCTTTTCTTCCCCTCACTGCCTCTGTACATTCCGCATCCCACCACGGAGGTGAAGGAATTTTTCTAGCTCTACCATTTTTAACAGGAATAGTCGTGTCTGCAGCCTCCACCAAAACCCTAGCAAATAAATCGGCGTCACAATTGATAATATCTACATTCGCAAGCTTTTGGTCAACACACCTTCTAAAGGCATCCCAATCAGCCTTACCTAGTCTATGCTTAATTCGGGGTTTTTTGGGTATATCAGACACAATAACAGACAAAAAATTAATAAGTATAGGGAAATGGTCACTACCAAATGTATTGTTAGTGGTGGTCCACGATAATTCTGATGCTAAATCAGCTGTACAGATGGAGAGATCGACAGCACTTTTATTTTCTCCAGGCCTTGTTAAACGCGTTGCTAAACCGGTGTTTAGCAGACATAAATTATGATTATTTACAATATTTACAAGTTGAAATCCATAGGGATCGGAGATATCGCATCCAAATGATTGGTGATGCGAGTTGAAATCACCCAAAACGAGAAAAGGTTTTGGGAGAATTGATAAAATGTTATTGATTTCAGAGAAAATATTTACAGATGGACGCGAAAAATACACAGAAACTATACAAATGCTATTTACAATGATCGCAACTATTGATATTTCATCGCAATGCGATGGAAGCGGAAAAGGGGTATATGAAACGGAGGATTTGATGAGTATGGCGACTCCACCATACCCATCATCTCTGTCCTCTCTGACACAAGAATATCCAGGCACCCTGAAGAGGGCACCTGGATCCATCCAAGTCTCAGAGAGAGCAACAGAAAAGGGTTTATATTTATTTATCATATAAATTAAATCGGGTTTTTTAGGCACAAGACTTCTGCAATTCCATTGCAGGATGGCTTGGTTGGCCATTTTTGAAGGTATTTAAGATGATGTTAATTATAGAGGCAACGTCGTACGGTTGAGAGGAAGGGAAGGAAGAAGAAGAAGCAGTTAAAGCTTTAATCAGTGCAGTGATGAGTTCTAAGATATTTTCATTAGAAAACGGTGAAGGAGCTGCTTGTAAAGCACACCCATTTGACTGTGAGGAGGATGGCTCAACCGTGAAGGACATGTGGGCTTCACGATCATAGCCCTTAGAAAGTTTGGGAATTGATCGAGGCTTCAGGAAGACAGTCTTTTTGTGGGATTCTGAGTTCGAATTCGAATGAGCAGCTAGCAGTGGGCGAGATTGGTTTGAAGATGAAGGTGGAGATGAAGAGACTATTTCTGCGAAGGATTTTGAGACATTGGGATGTAAGCGACTTGCTTCAGAATAAGAAACACAGTTATGTGCCATATATGCTTTAATTTTATTTTGTCTCTCGAACTCAGGGCATGCTTTACTCGAGGCGAAGTGATGGCCTTTACAAGATAGGCAATGCGCACTGTCAACCTCTACGTCACAACTGTCACCAGTATGATCCTGACCACATTTGTAACATCGTGGTTTCGAGCGGCACTTTGCTTTTGTATGGCCGAAGCGGCAGCAATTGTAGCACTGAATTGTTGGATATGTGTATAGTTCCACTGGTAGGGCATTATAACACATGAACACTCTTTTAGGCAGTATTTGTCCATCAAAGGTGAGTACAACCGTTTGACTGGGCTTCCACTCAGGTACCGGGCCATGTACTTTATAATTAAAGCGTCTTGCTTTAATTACTTTTCCACAGCCAATAGGAACTGAGATGTTATCAATTACTTCCTCCTCTGACCATTCAGGGGGCACATTTCGTACCACACCCATCCTGGTCACATTGAATGTCGGTATGAATGCTTTGAGGTTTTGTTTTATCAATTCAGTATCACTGAAAAAAGCATTGGCGTCATTGTATTTAGAAAAAGCTAATTCAATTTTGTTTCTGCCTAGCCTCTTAACGCTACCTTGAATGATATGTTGATATCCATGTTTTTTTAAAAAACGTCCAAATGAGACCGGGTGAAGCGTGGATGATGATGAATCAATACCCTGAACATGAATCAGGTATGGCGAGGCATCTGTGGGTTCATACAAGGATCTGCCGACCCGCGGGACTGACTTAGTTTCTAAATTATCGACCGTCGTGGCTTGAACCTGTGGTTCCGATTCTACCGCCTTAAGTTTATTATCAATTTGTTCATCAACTTGTTTGTCAGAATCAGACTCACAGGAGCAAGAGACTTTACCCTCATGTGCGTGTTGTCTGCGTTTCTTATTACAGTGCTTACAGATTTTACTTTTTACATTTTTCCTTTTCCTACGGGAATGTTTGATGGACCCATCTGTGTCCATAGCCGTTGAATCGCTCTGCGATATCGTAATATTGCAACCAACAACCGGGGGGGAGTGACCTCCCCCCGGGTCAGGCTCATCCATCACCAAAGAAATATGTACAAAAACTTACCAACTAGCAGCAAAATATATATGTACAGATAATAAAATAAAAAGATAAAGCTATTTGTGCAATAAAATTATACAAACTGATCTTAAAACCAATAATTAAATAATTTTTCAATTTTCAACTCGTAAAAAACACCCGCCCGAACCGGACGTTTCCCGCGCTTTTTTTCCACATTAGGTTTTATAATACGCGCGCCGGCAGGCCCGGGGTATGTTCAGAACATCGCACCGAGTGTTACATTACATTACATATCGTCGGGCGAAAATCAACGGCCCGGTGTGACAATCTGTCAAAATCGAATGTCACATCCATATGAAATTAAAATCAACACTTCCAGGGAATATCGACTTCCATCTTCGTCATCAATTATTAAAGTTTTCATTCCTATGCCATGCTCTGCTCTCAAATGGGACAATTTTCGCTAAAGAAATTTAAATTTTCGCAGATAAAACCAGTCAACAAACTTCAAACTTTTTGCTTATCCTCAGAACAATAATGTTTATCTGTCAATCTGAAGTCCGTGCGACTTTTATCCACCTATTTCCCGGAGCGAGAACGGGTGCGATCATCCGCTCACTTCAGACGATGTTCTGAACGGTTTGGTGCGATTGCCGCGCCGCCCCGCCGAGTTGCGTTCGTTTATTCACACCCGGTGTAGGGTATGTACACGTGATGTACACGGTGTTAAAACACTGCATAAAGAACGCTGTTTAGAGTGAATAAACGAACGGCCGGTGTGATATCTGGTGTCAACACCGTACACCGGGTGTGAATAAACGAACGCAACTCTGGGTGATTGTACTGTGACTGGAAGATGGAGATGGCGAAGATGGAAGTCGATATTCCCTGGAACTGTAATTTTTATTTAATGTGGATGTGAAATTCGATTTTGACAGATTGTCACTCCGGGCCGTTCAGTATGCAACGAGAGCGGGAAACAAGAACTACCTGAAGACCAATTTGATCGGGATCCTGGCTGGGATATTATGAGTAAAAGCGTGGACTGTATTTTCGATAGGATTTACTGGACTTTAAAGCGTACAATAGCTGTAGTATTCTATATCGCGTGAGTACTCGCGTGATGACGATCACGTTCTGGTGGCGGGGTGAGGGGAAAGCCTCTGGTCAAATGAGTTTGAAGATGTCTCCGACAGACCTAACTACAATTACTGTCATCGGGTGAATTACGCCCGACGATATGTAATGTAATGTAACACTCGGTGCGATGTGTCTAAACGTACCCCAGGCCTGCCGGGCTGCCGGCGCCAGCACCGGCCTAGTGGAAAAACGAGACACCGGCACCGGCGCGGCGACGCCGAGAAAGCTGGCGCAGGTGCCGGTGACTTGCCGGCGTATGGAAAAACGCCTAATCGGACCGAGGGTTCAAGCTTCAACTCAACGGAAAATTATATGACATACGTCAGAGTAATTGTATTCGCATATGATATGATAAAAAAAACGTCAAATCAGTCAGACAGAGCATTGTTTTGGTTGGTTTGGTTTGGATTTGTTTGTTTCGGAACGAGCGACACGACGGCTGTTGCATGGTTTTTCTACCTGAAAATGGTTAACTTACGAGAAGCAGCTAAAGTTTTCAAAGCATTGAATGGTATAATTTGTGTGTACAAACCGCCAGGGGTCCCGGTACGCCAGGTGCAGCATACCATCGTGACTAACCTATGCAGAGGTTAGATTTTTCTACTATCTTTATTTATTGTTCGTCTTCAGCTGATAATTTATTACTTCTTCCTTTCACCTCACATCTGAAGTTTAACAGTCATTTCCGACATCGCAATAACTTGCTAGCCACCATAAGTCTATCAAATTGAAAACTACCCCAATACATTTACCTACTGTTTGCTTTCTAGTTGCTCAGCTCTTAATCATATCTCCGCTGTCATTACAGATTTAAACGCGTTGCCAGACAGGCCACTTGAACAGAGAGTCGAGATAGTGGGGCCAACAAATGAGCCAATGAAAGTGAAAGTGGTGCCGAACTATGCTGATCATACCCTCGCTTGTGGGCCAAGGTACATTCACGAAGACTTTCGATGCAGTTGGGCGACCCACCTAGGCCTATTCAGTAGTGGTGTATTGTGTAAGTTTCTAACAAATACTTTTAGAGTTCAGAATTAATAATTTATATTATTATTTTTTTTCCTTTTTTTGCAAACATGCGATCAGTCCTTGGCCCATAAGCTGTTGTTGTGATGGAGCTAATTGCGTGTTAGGCATGCCCATTGTCGGGATGCCTTCATCAGTCACTTTGGGGTAGATTATCCCAGGTATGTAGCCTTTTCAGGCGTCTTGTTTTTAGGGGCTCCCTCAACATGTGGGCCAGTCTATTATCATGATGTTCAACTCTATCCTTATAGGCTTTGTTCATGTTGCTAATTTCATTTCATTTATACTTTATTGCACAAAAAACATAAAAAGCACGTAAAATTTACAGAAAGATATGTACAAAGGCGAGCTTATCTCTAAAAAGAGATTTTTTCCAGCATTTCCTCTTTTTTATTTATTTATTTATTATATTTGGTACGGGTTTTAGTATGGCTTTGTAGATTAGTACTTTGTTGTCAACTGTGAGTCTAGACTTTCTTCCCCGTAACCACTCCAGAGTTCAGAAGTAATAATAAACTAGGCAAACCCAAATGTTTCCTGTTTACACATAATGGCTAACATTGAAACAGAATTGGATTATCGTAATCTAGGTTAAGAACTTATTACATTACGCTGTCAGCAGGGCACAATTTGTATAGACGTCTCACTCATGATGGAACGACTAGAAAGAGGCAGTGAGTCAGACAGCGGCCCATTAGCTGAATTGACTAAACTCCTATTTCCACAGAACCTAAATGATTTTCAACTTCTTCAGTCACCAGTGATTGGCATTGCCTCGTCGTATTTTACAGTATGTTGGATTATCAAAAATACAAATAATCATGTGATCTATTTCAGTATTAGGACTCAATGAGGGTACAAAGCTAACATACCAGATAAATACTGCAAGACCAACAAGAGCCTTCAAAGTACAAGGGCAACTGGGAAAAGCCACAGACACATACTTCTGGAATGGAAAGACTGTGGAGCGGGCCGGATATAATCATGTAACAAGAGAAAAGATTGATAATATAGTAGCGTCAATGCAGGCTGCCCATCAGAAGAGCATGTTTGAGTGAGTTGATCATCATACTTGTCTTTCCTGTAATTCTTTTTGACATGTCTTCGATAGTGATTCTGTACTACAACAGAGCAGGTAGTATCATGAAAACAACATCCCATCACAAATATCTTAATTGTTATTGTAATCTACTCTTCAGATTCTGTTATATGTATGACTTATATTAATTTATATATCACCAGAGCATGAGAGATCAGATTGTTGGAAAAGTACCTACCCTATCATCGTATGTATTTTCAGATTATCAAGGGTTCACATGGAGTCACAGACTGCATATGACATGGCATCTCAAGGACTATTCAGGCCGGTAGATAGCAAACTTCCTGTGGTGTACGGTATCAAATGTGTCCATTTTGATCCACCTAACTTTACATTAGGTAGGTTGAGATTACAAGTTTTATTATTATTATTTATTATGCACAAGCAGCTTGAATTTAAACTTATCTGTTTTCAGAGATCCAGTCAACAAATGAGTATGACAAGTACCTGTGGACTCTGATCCATGACTTGGGAGTGCAACTGAAGACGGTGGCTCATTGCATCGCCGTCCAATGCATAAGACAGGGCAAGTTTGACTTGGAGCTGGCGATGTTGAGGAAACACTGGCAACTCAGTCACATTGTGAAAAACATGGAGCGGTGTGATAAGTTATTGCAGGAGAATGAAAGACTTTTGCAGCCAAAATCTGCAATGTTGGCTGTTTAGTGTTTTTTTATTTATTTAAGTATTGTAAATATTGATCAATTTAGATAAATAGAGAATAATTGTATGAAAAAAAAACATATTTCTATATCTGTACATTTTATTTTTAATTAGATCCCAATCTTTCAAGTTAGAATATTCAAAGATTTAAAGAAACTTAATTTATAATCATAGGAAAACCTCAACTAAAGTAATCAAAAGTTAGGTACACGGGTAAGTATAGCTAATGGCCTATGCCGACTGGGACGGCATGGCTAGGCGATTTTAAATTTTTACCAATGGACATCCAAACATATCGATATAGAGTTAAGGGGGCTGCGACCTTGTGAATTTCCCATACAAACATAATACAAAAATGATTTGAATTTGAGAACTAGTTCAAAGCATTTAGACTGTTAATCGGATTTATACACTGTCTAAGCAGGTTCCTGTTCGTATACCAAGGTTCTTATTCAAATTACTTAAAAATATTTTTAAATTGGTTGAAGAGGAACCCTGGTATACAGAACAGGAAACAGTGTATAAATCCTATTAACAGTCTAAATGCTTTGAACTAGTTCTCAAATTCAAATCATTTTTGTATTATGTTTGTATGGGAAATTCATGCGGTCGCAGCCCCCTTAAGACATAAATTGCTATGGTTTAAAATTGAAGCATCCCGCAGGATGCCACGGCATTATTTGAAACCATTTATCAATTTGTCTTATTCCTATATGTTTGAATGTTCATTGGTAAAAACTTGCCATGCTGTCCCGGTCTGTGTAGGCCTTAAGTGTTGCCCGGAGACATATTGTTAGCTTGTTTCTCCATCTGCTCAATCCTTTTATGTCTGATCATATTCGACAATATTCCATCGAAAGACGTCGTTTTCTTTTTCGCAGATCCTCGCAGCGTGTCCTCCCCTTCCCTCCTCACGCGAAGCCTTGGCGAGCTAACCTCATCCATGAAGTCAAAGTCGGATTTCTCCTCTCTGACTGGAGATTGTGGAACCTCACCAGGATTATCCTTATTCACATGGGCTGGAGAAGGTGCACGCCTCCCTGGACACTTCCACTCAAGAGGTAAAGTGCCGTTTTTATCGATGTTTCCGTACAAATCGTCGATTTCTGCGGGATCTGGTCTCCAGTCTCTGCCGTTGTAATTGCCGGTTTTTGATAGCTCGTCGTCGGAGCAGGGTAGATCCCAGTCGTCGCCATGTAGCTCTATAGCTGCCATTTGGTGATAATTGCGAAAGAATCGTCATACAAACACTCGCCACAAAAACATCACAACAACAAACAAACACATGAGCAAGCACAGAACAAAATAAAATATTACTCTTATTTATGGCACGTTCGAAAACCAGCCAGTATAATAATAATCACTCAGTGATGCGAAAATCACCCTAGAGCGTTCGGTAACGAACGACCCGAGTGAAACCGAATACCGAACTGTTACTGTTACCTACCTTCACATTGTTCTGAACCTGACATACATCTGTCAAACAGTATTTTCGTTCGAACGGCTCAGGTACACAGTGCTATATGGATGTTTTGGCACGTCGTGCGTGGCCAAGGGTCAGAACTAACGCAATCAATCCAATCAATCAATCGATCAACGTTGCAGTGGCGCCCCCCTGTCAGTGTCATCTAAGTGCCAAAACATCCATTGTTTGTAGCACTGTAGAGTGATTTTCACTCTGACAAGTGCGATTTAGTCACTTGACACTGGCAGAATCATCTAATATTATTATTATTATTATTAATCATTTATTGCAGGCATAAAAAGCCCATAGAATAAATTACACAGTTTAATCATGTCAACAATAAAATCAAAAGAAAATTCATACATTACAAAATAAATAAAAATGTCAAAACTGTCAAAAATATATATATAATAGATATAATAGATGGAAGCCATTATAACCAAAAATTGATTGAAAAGTGCGATTTCTCACCACCCCCCTTATTCGCTAACTCAGTGATGATCACTCAATGATGACCAGGAAAAATTAAGAAGCTATTGGTGTCGTTCAATTATCGTGTAACATATCAAAATAATCAGAGATCATCACTGAGCTAACGAATAAGGGGGGTTCATCGTAGTTAAAAATTATCTGACAGCTGTCAAACTATGCTTACAGGTTGGCAAGAAAGTCTAGAAATTAAATGATGGCAACATTCACAGACTACTGCGTGTTTTCTTTATTGCCATATTTGGATTGTCTATCAAAATACGCAATAGATAGTGCTCTAATATGTCACTTATGTTGCCATTATTTATTTTCTAGACTTTCTTGCCAACCTGTATCTCTTCATTTTCCGAGTGAATTTTTAACTAGTTCCCGAACGTAGCCCTAAATTCCTGAGGGGTTACTATCAAACTTTCAACTCTTAAGTAGATAGCAGGACCTAAACCGGCCAGTTTTGCTTTTTCAATACTAGAATGTTATGATTTTTTATGAAAAAAGCAGAACTGCCCGGTTTAGGTCCTGCTTTAGGAGTTGATAATAGTCTCATAATAGAACCCACCTGATGTTTGTATACTTCACAAATTGTCATCGGGTGAGTCGGGTGACTATCGCCCGAACTCGGTGCGGAGTTACTGAACACGCCCCTAAAGAAAAAACCTCAAAAACTGTGATGTGAATTGACTTGAATTGATGTGATTAAACATTAAACCAATGATGTCAAACTATCGATAGTTGACCTTGAAAAACAGCTCGATAGGACTATCAAAAATATCGAAATTCTGCAATACTAACGATAGTGAGACTTAGGCGATACTATTGGACCGTGTCGATACTTTCGATACTATCGGCGCGTTTCGATAGTATCGAAGTTAAATACTATCGATAGTATTGCGTCACGAAAGTCGATACTATCGGCGCGTTTCGATAGTTTTACTTTAGTAACTATCAACGTGTTTTAGATACTATCGACTGGAAATAAAACGTCACCTGATCGGTAACACAAGGGCGCAAATATAAAAACAACTAGAAAATTAATTAACGGCGAAATACTGCGAAGATGGGATAGATGAACTCTGTAATCATTACCTGTACCTATTACCTTTTAGGAGCAAGCAATAGTATCGTAAAATGTTCGACTATCGATAGGGAAAAACTATCGATAGTAGCGACACTACGTCACTCTTCGATAATTTATGTACTGCTACTATCGATACTATTAGTCTTTAGCAATAGTATTACTTATATTTAGCTATCGATAGTATCGTCGAGGTTCGATAGTTTTGATAGGACTATCGATAGTATGACTGACTTTCAAGGCCACGATAGTATTGGGCCTATTAGACTAAGCTGTCGGCAGGGCCCTGCCTGTCTGGCTCACTGTTTCTTTCTAGTCGTTCCATCAGAGTGAGACATCTATACAAATCGTGCCCTGCCGACATGACAGCGTAATGTAATAAGCGCTTTTCACGCACGATACTGCAACATCACTAGATTAAAAAAAAAGCATGTCAAAAAAACAAAAACACGCACATGTGTTGTGTTTGTGGTTTGATTGGATATTTCATCCTAAAAATATTTTGAACGAGATGTCTGCATCGTCATCATCAGAGAGCGAAAGCGAGGTTGATGCCCCGACGACGGAGCAAGTAGTGTCCAGGTGCTCCCAACTTCCTCTCCTGACAATAAAACCCACGGAGTAAACTTTGTTATACCTGAAATAACTTCTCGCTATTTTCTTGCTTCCAGGCTCGGCGACTGTGAAGTATGCGGCTCCAACTATGCAATATATACCTGCCCCAAATGCGAGGTTAAGACGTGTAATCTGAAATGTGTAGTGATACATAAAAAAGAGTTGGAATGTGATGGCATCCGGGACCGGACTAAGTTTATAAGAATGAAAGATTTCACTGACACAGATCTGCTGAGTGACTACAGGCTGCTGGAAGAGTGTTCACGATTTGCTTATGCTGTGAAGAGGAACGAGAATAAGAGGTTCACTAGGATAGACAAGGACTTGCCAATAGTAAGTTTACATAGCAAATACATTCACATAATAACTTAGAATGCCACTTAGCTGTAACAGACAATCTCAGGGTGTTGGATACTTCACTGCATTGAGTGTGACCTTCATTTGACTATGTAGTGTCACTGTAATTAGGTAACTAATTATATAATTTGGCTCGTCAGCGCACCACCGGTAACTTGCTAGGTCGACGGTCGGACAACAACTGTCCCTCTCCGCCATTACTGACATATGCGCTCGAGACAAAGACAACTAATAAATAACCAATACACTACAGACTATACTCAAGATTATCATGTATCTTTTCTAACATTTACATTCTGATTACAGCATCTATTCAAGCTAAAGATGGCAGCAAGGAATAGGGGCATAGCCTTACAATTTCTGGCTCAAAACTTCACTAGACATTCTGTCAACACAACTCGGTACAACTTCAAGAGTAATGTAATACACTGGAGAGTTGAGTGGTTATTTCCAAATGCTGAGCCAAATGCTGCCAAGTTTATTGACCAGAAATGTTCTGAGCAAACAAGGTTGTCGGTGCTGTTGGATAAATACCTGAACGTAGAGGCTGAACCCTTTGAAGGGTCAAAAGTCCTGTCGTATTATAGAGCTGCAGGCTTTTGTGGAGTGAAAGTTCTGTTGAGAGGTTAGTAGATTTAATCTTTGATTATTATTGTACTGCAGGATACAAAAGAGTAGGAAACAATGGTGTGGTATGGTTTACTGTGTTTTTTGCCAATATGTTTAAAAATCAAGTCTAATTTGCCCAATTATAACTTATGTTTCAGCTGAAAAAGTAAAAGGATCTGCCAAGAAATACTTTGAACTGGATCCCACTGATTCATTGGCTGAAAACTTGTCGGGAAAATGTATAGTCGAGTTTCCTATCATCATTGTGGTACTGAAGGATCATGTTTACAACTTCGAAATTATTACACCAGGTAAGATCTTGTTAACATTACGTAATCTTGTCCGTGCTTAAAATTTTTGCTGTTTATTAGCACTGACACGTATGTTATGTTTCTATGGGTCTTAAATGACCTAAATTTGGGAAGAGGGTGTGTCATTTTGTCAAAATGCATAAATAAGGTAAGAACTATAAAGTTAAATCAATAAAATAGATACTTTCATTAGTCTAGTCGTCGGAAACGAAGCGCAGATGACGTAATCAAATCATGGATTCTTCCCCCCCCCCAAATAATCCGATGTATATACAAGCAAAACCCCCCCCCCCTTCCGGTGATCACGTAATTGTTGAATGATCCCTAAGCTACATCCTAATTCATTCGAATAAATTAAATACTTATGCCATTCCTTTATTTTCAGAGGATGAATTCCATACTGAGCAAGAAAACAACAGTGAAACCAAGGTGCAGGAAGATAGTAAAGTTGACAGTAAAATAACCCCTAATGGTAATAATCAAAATGGATCAAATGTTGAGGAAAAGTATCAACAGAATGGTCGCCAAAGATTCAGAAAAAGACCCAGAGAGTTATTGACACAAAAAATTGCAAAAGAGAAGAAAGAAGAAATTGAAAAAGAAATAAAAGCTGAAAAGAAGAAGCGGCCAAAGAATCTTTTGTTTACAACAGGCTATTCATCTGAAGAGAGTATAGGAGTGTCAGATGATGACAATGATAAGGACATGTGAGATGTAAATATTTGTAAGTGTTAAATCATACATAACAGAATTGAAATGGAATAGAATAAAAGAATATGGATATTTTTTGTACATTTACTTTGTCCTCAATTTATTAAAGACTAATCACAGTATTACACAGAAATAGAAACTTAAGTCTAAATTAAACATCAGTTATCTCAATTACAACTAAGCACTTCTCTGTCAAAACAAACAGATATTTATTTGTAGCACTTATACCCAACACTTCACCATTCCTTTCAATGTTAAAGATATGCTGTTCACCAATTTTGACATCCCTTGACACATTATTAGCAAGTCTCTGACGCAGTGTTATGTACCGTGCGGCGAATGTTGGGGACCTGTAGATAAATATGTGTTTGGAAACTTCACAGACAACACCATAAGAGAAGTCTGGTGGGCAGGTCAAGAATTTCCGGTTTTGTTTCGATGACTGTATGTATCCAAATGCCATGAGAGTACCTTCATGCTTCAATGGCCATTCTTCATTGACCCATGGTGGACTTGGTTGCCATATGAACGACTCCGTGCCATGCCGTAATCCTACAGCTGGCACGCACTTGCTGTCAAGTATGACATTGAACAGATACTTGTTCACACTCAATGGTATCCGGTGGGTGGGCTCGTGATTTGTTGCGTCAATTCGAACTGAAAGTAAATAGGTGAAATGTTAATGATAGGGTAAGGACCAGGGTACAGGGAATCTGTCATGATTGTTTTGTATTTAAATTTATAAATAAAGAAATAGGTAGGTATTCAGGAAATTTTTGACATTTGAAATAAACCTCTCCTAAACTATCTAAGAAACTTTGTGAACTATTTAGTAACCAGTTGCATACCTAAAACTGAATCCTTTTCAAAATCCACATCACACTCCTCCATATCCTCTGATGCTGGCACTGAATGGTCTGCTGGTGCCTCTATCTCCGAACACAAGTGTGCCAGCCGTGTATGTGACTCCTCCACAAGACTAGGATCCAAAATCTGCTCTCCATTGGGGTCTCCGCCTTGAATCAGCTCATTCCAGATGATACTGTCAGTTTTTGTTAGCAACACATCAACCTGACCACTTTCCTGAACATTCCAAGTAGTGAATTCACTGTCCACCTTATTTTTCAGTTGCCCTTCCAGAAAAATGTTGCCAGCATAGCTTATTTTGATGGCCAGTGGGGTCACATTCAATAGAAATAGATTCTTATCAAAGTTCTCAGGTAGTTTCAGAGCTAAAGTAATGTCTTCAGTTGTTTCGAGCCATGTGTACAGAATCTTTTTTGGTTCATCTTTCTTTGGCTTTTTAATTTCTCTCTCGGAGTCTGCTACAAACTTGAATTTGTTATCTGAAGCAATGTACACTGCTTCAAAACTTGTCTCTATTGCAGCATAATGGATAATTCCTTTTCCTTGTAACTGTTTCATACTGGTTTGTTTCCAGTGTCCTGCCACATTCTCATAGGTTACCCAAGTAAGAACAGAGTCGAAATGAGTTTCTTTCTGTTCAACAGATTGCAGTAAGCAGTGAATGATGACTCTTTCATTCCTTTCCTCTGCCTTAGATTCAATGATGACAAAGTATTTGCCAGCCCCCAGCACCAAGTCAGTTAACAGTGTCTTCCAGTCCTTTTGTTCAGCTGCAGATCTGAGGCCAGTGTCAACAATATGCAAACAACCAGTTCCACTACTTATGAGTGCTAGGTTACCACACGGGAATGCAAGACAGAGGTTAAAATGGCCAGGTGA
Organism: Argyresthia albistria; assembly: GCA_963457715.1. Taxonomy (NCBI): domain Eukaryota; kingdom Metazoa; phylum Arthropoda; class Insecta; order Lepidoptera; family Argyresthiidae; genus Argyresthia; species Argyresthia albistria. The sequence continues at coordinate 12,248,132 of OY735262.1, forward strand.
GCGTTCCACGTGCGCTGGGACATCGTAGACAACAGAATTTTCGAATGTGTGATCGGTGTCATTGAATATGATCCTGTGAACTTGCTGCTTCTTATCAATGTAGTAAAAATTATATCTATAGTCCCAGTAATCGCTGATCAGGTGGTTGTGAAGCGCGAAAAGCTTTGCGTGAACAAAGGAGTACTGCCTTTCGTCAGGATACACCCTGTCGACGGGCTCAACATGATTACAAGCCCAATTTGGTAACGTACGTAAGTTAAGCCTGTAGCCATCGAAGTTGTGGTCCAAGAGGCGACGGTTCGGCCGCAGTTCTACCATAGAAGGGGGCATATTTGCTTATTCTGGAGCACAATTCATGTGTTTATATATGATCTGACTATGTAATAATACGTGAAGCGAGCGGAAGCGAAGAAAGAAAGAAAACAAACACACACACACACCACCCACCACAGTCGTCAACCACGCGTCAACCAAACCAACGCCGTGTTCCGTGACATCGAACATCGGCGCCATAATCGATTACAGCGTCTGCAATGTCATTTCTGGCTTCTGCTGCTGGGGTGGGTTCAGTAACTTCGCACCGAGTCGTCGTCGTCGGGCTTGGAGGAACGCGGCCAGTCGTCGGGCGGGCGATCCGGCGATAGTCGTCCGGACCGGACTCAATGACAGTTGTCGGAAACTCGGATCGGAACGCGACTAGTGCGCGACCCTAATGTTTTGAGTTTGAGTTTTGTGCTTTATTTATTGTTCTGAGTTGCTTTTGCGTTCGTTTATTCACACCCGGTGTAGGGTATGTACACGGTGTTAAAACACTGCATAAAGAACGCTGTTTAGAGTGAATAAACGAACGGCCGGTGTGATATCTGGTGTCAACACCGTACACCGGGTGTGAATAAACGAACGCAACTCTGAGGACCTGAGGAGTTTTGTTTGACATAGGTACATAGCTAACCTACCTATCCAGCCGCTAGCTTGTTACAAAAAATCCGCAATTGTAGTTGCAGCAGATACAGGCAGGCATAGGAGTTAGTGAAAATGGCAAGCGCTTCAAATAATTCCTATCGAGAAATGCCGTTTTCATCAGAAACTCCCGATGTAAGCAAAAAACTCTTCTATAAATAGAAAATTATTGATGTGATTGTTGCGATAATTTACTGCACCATCCCTGTGATTTCAGAGTGAATTCTACACGTTCCTGAGCTTCTCTGAGCTAGCATTAAACACAGAAGAATGTATGAACGAGATAGTAAAGTGTAGGACCGTTGGTATCCTCAATAGTGAAAATGGGCGATATTACTTGAATGACTTGACACCTTCTCATGAGGAATTTGATAGAATTCAAGTTTCTATGGTGTATCTCGAAGTACCTCCACAGTCTACAGTCATACCATATGCTGCACAACTGTTTGGTGACCTCCAATGGAAGAAGCGACCTGTTTTATATGCCAGGATATTGCAGGTATGAATATTTAGGCAGGTATAACTCCCGGAATGTAATTTGGCCAGTGTTTGCTGTGTGTGTGACAGACAAAGACAGACTTTGTGAGAGTGTGAGACACACACAGCAAACACTGCACTGGCCATGTTACATTACGGGAGTTATATCATATAATGATTTTAATTAAATTATTTAACCAATTTAAGGTTTGCTGGACAAAATCCTATTTAATTGTAGCACTAGCAGGTTCTGAAGGAAAAAGGTTTTTTATAAGTAGAATGAACTTGACAATATTTTTAATTTGTTTTCAGGTAATGACACCAGCTATTGCCATCAGACTAAATAATGCCTTAGCTGATGTAAGAAGTCTTTATTTGGCGAAAAGATCACCTAATCTATATAACGGAAGTGAGACTTGAACACATTTAGTTATTTTGAAGACTCTTCACACATTCCTCTTGTTCTTACATCTATCAAAGATTTCAAAAAAGTGGTGAATGCACACTAGATATCTAGATATAACAAAAAGTATACAAAGAATGCATGTTTATTATCTTAACAGTTACAAATAACAATTACATGTGATAAAATATACAATGTTCCATCACCAAGCTACTGTGCAATTATGGACAGTTAACAAATACTCGTGATTGTAAATGAGGAGCTCCGGAACAAAAGCCGATAAATCCACTTTTCGTATTTTTACAGAAATCACAAAAGAATGATTTATACATGAATAGTCACGTTTTTTGTTAAACTAAAATATGATAAAATTGGCATGTTGCAAGGGCTTTCAAATACGTATGATCAAAAAAATCTAATATTATTAGTTTTCTCATAGTTTTATTTTAAAATATGGAATAATCGGGTTTTGATCCAACCATAATGTAATTATCGGAATTTGAAATATTATTTTTCTTGCAAAAAGTTGACAGTCATTTTTATTTTAAATCAAGGTGTTGCTACCACAAAATAAGTGATTACCATATAATAAGTGTTTCCATAAATAAAATAGAAACCTAGATACATTTGTCGGTAAATCATCCGAATGAAAACAGTCTTCTCCGATAAATCCATTAGAGGTCAATGGATAAATCACATACAAATTATTTATCGGTATTTGACACGAAAATCAAATAAATACATGTATTTCTCGGGTTTAGTCCCGGCTGGCCATTTTATGAGCCCTTTTTATCGACATTTGCTGTGACCAGAGTAATGAATGGTGTGTAGGATTACTATGACTGAAAGAAAAAAAAGTCATAACATAAAATCGATTTATCAGCTTTTGTTCCGGAGCTCCTCAAATAATAATAAAGCTACAGTAACACCTAAGCAGTATCAAGAAATTATGTTTGCAGAGGAATCATTTCTGGAAAGATATTATTTTAACCAACCAACAATAAATATCCAGCAGAAAATTAAGAGTCTTTCATTTTGGCATTGCAACTACTTGTAATTTTGTAGCTTAGTAGGCCACAATATTAAAAAGAATCTTATTTATAGCGTCAGCTGTATTTTTAAATGCATAATTGTCTTTGCTTTGCAAGGGATAACAAGATACTTAGAGTAGGTTGATGTTTTAAAGTATTGTTAGGGAAGACTGAAGAAAAGCTTTAGTCAGATACCTAATTCAAATATTGTGTACATGGAATGCTGGAATGCCTTGTTCCTTATACACGTCGGCGGCGCCGGCATGTGCCCAAACGTGAAATATCATGAAATGATGAAATCTCTTAAGGCAAATACTGCGGTAGCTCAGGTGAAGACTAAAGGGGGCGAGCGCAGCGAAGCCCCTGACTAGTCTTCGTGTTTGTTTGACATGTATAACACAAAAAACATCACATAGTGCTGAATAAAAATGCTTTAAAAAGACATGTTTTCGTTAAAACCCGCCATATCATGATGTGCCCAGTAATGGCTTGGCTTCTACGATCGGCCGCCGACAAACATAAAAAACAGAGATTTTACAAAAAATTGTTTCATGTTATGACTGCCATATTACGAAAGCTAAAAAATCTATTACAAGGAAAGGAGGTAACAAATACATATAATGTTTTATTGCATCCAACATATTCATCTTGAATAATGATACCTGAAAATATACAAATCTTACAAAAACCCCAACCAAACGATCTTGAACCTACAACACCCAGAAGTATAGTATGAAAACGATAAGTATGACAGCACCAGCTGTCGCCTTCACCAGCATAGACTTGGTATTAAGGTATGTCGCATCCTTCTTGTATTTCTGTGACATCATCTGGAGGTTTTGCGTCTTAGTGTCCAGTTCTGTAAATTGCAGAGATGGTGGTGATAAGTGCAATGGTTACTACCTACTCTACTTAAAGACTTAAATCAACCAATAATGAACTACCTACACACAATGTTTTCAAATTAAAGGATGTTCCTGCTAAAAGAGTATACTTACTGTTTATTATTTGCTTTTTATCCTGTACGATGATACGGAAGGAACTCTTCGTGTGTGACTGACTACTGACTCACTCTCACATGACCTATGATATTTTTAGGAGTAATCACTTGACTCATGTCTTCACAAATCCATACTCACTGGACAGCATAGTTCCCCTCTGCAGCTCATCATCGATGTTCTGCATCATGATCTGCTGCACATCGCCCAGTAGTTAGGTTAGGTCATGTTATGCCAGGTCAGGTCAGGTTATGATAGGTCAGGTTAGGTTACTCAACCAATGTCATCACAAATCCCTACTCACCGGACAGCACCGCTCCCCTCTGCAGCACATCATCGATATTCTGCATCATGATCTGCTGCACATCTCCCAGCTGCCGGCCGAGCGCGCCCGCGGCCCCCCCGCGCCGCCCGCGCGCCCCCCCCTCCAGGTACTGCCGGCGCACGCGCTGCATCCACGTGTCGAACTCGATGAAGGTGTACGGACGGGTGACTGTGTTCACCTGCAAAGAGAGAGAAAGCAGCGGGTGTGAATGGAGCCATCGGTTGCGGACGCCCAAGAAGGCCGTAATAGTTTTTTTTTATTGCACACAAACTATTACACAGAACAAGAAATATGTAATAATAGTGTACAAAAGCGAGCTTATCTCTTGTAAGATCTCTTCCAGCAAACCAAGTAAGGATGATACTTATACCTTCGTCAGTGTAAATGATAAAATCGGGCAGATAACAATTGAAAATTCAGTACTTACCCTCTTGCCATACTGTTGATAGAACTCCTGTGCAATTTCTTCCAAATAACTAAAGGCAAGCTTTTTACTATAGTTCCGTTCACAGAGTACTAGGTAACAGATTTCGTTTTCAATTAGATAGCTGAAACAATACAAACAGTAAGTAGTCATCAGAAAATGGAAGGTTCGTGAAATTTTTTAGATTTAGTGCTGAGCTATATAAATCAGTTGGGGTCATTATGTGCTTCTACACTATACAAAGTTATACTTTATAGGGTACCATACCCGAAGGGTGCCAAACGGGGCCATATTCCCTGTCTGTCTGTCAGCGGGTCCTAGAGCATGAACCGTAATAGCTAGAAAGTTGAAATTTTCACAGAATGTGTATATCTGTTGCCGCAACAACAACAAATAGTGCAATACGAGAGATATTACAAATTAATGGGGTCCCCATACAAGAGACATGTTTTTAATTTTAATTTTGTTTTTGTTTTATTGTTTTCAGTGTTTAAGTTGTTGTATGATGGTATGGTACCCTTTTTGTGCGATTCCGACTCACAATTGACCGATTATTACATTAATATGTAGGTACCTACTTCAACCCAAACATGCAATTAAAATGCAAGTTATTTTTATTTCAAAGAAACAAAATAATTAAAACAAAAAGAGAAAAAGCACTCACTGGAACAGAAAAGGCCCAGTTTCAATGGAGCAGCGGACCGGGGACTGCGGAGTGAGTTTCCTAAACAGCATTTTCGCCTGATTCTGGTACTCCAGAATATTACAGCCGCTCTGCAAACCAGCAAATAAAATGTAAAAATAAAGTAATAATATCTCTATTCTGTTATATGCATCCACATTGTGCAATCGCAGCATTCTTCCACGGTATGTAGGTAGTAAAACAAGAATTATGAAACAATCTGGACCAAAGCTTAAACAGCTATAGGAAATTTTGTTGGCTTTCTGAAACTGATGCAACCATGTGTAAACATTGTCTAAAGTGCTCGGATTTTATTAAACAAAAGACATAGAAGCTTAGTTTTATCCAGGATCTAGTTATGCAGAGTTAAGAAACATATTTGATGAGTTACCTGATCATCTTCTTGCATAGTTGCGGCTAAAGGCAAGCCGTCTATCACACGGGCAATCATAGTCATCAACACCATTTTTTAAGGTTTATTTGTTTTAAATAGCAAGAAACCGGTCAAGTAAAGTCTGTGTTTGTATTTGTTCTAGTTAATTTCCAACATTTCCTTCACATTATTGAGAATAATCACTTTTTAGCAGCTGGGAAGATTTCTTTCTACACGTCAAGCAAGATATATTTGACATGTCAACAACACGTCATCTGGCCGCGGTGCGGTCCCATTCATGTGTTTTTTTATGTTGATGGTATTTATTTATACAATGTACTCTGTGGATGGTATTTTCGAGGTATTTTCATTGTCAATAATACTTTTTCATTGTAATCCATGTTAACTTGACACAATGACACAAGGGACTGTGAGTGACGCGGTGACGCCGAGGTGACGCCTATTATTATGTTTCTGTTATACCCTATCCAACATAGGATGATCTCTGACAGCTGTCAGTGTCAAAACACGCCTATCGTATTTTTCGACGATAAAATGTATAGAGACAATTAACATACTGTATTGGCAAATAGTGACGTGCTACACTTATCGTAAGACAAGTTATCGATATTGACTCGAAACATATAATAGAATATTGAAAGACATCGACAGAACAAGAAAAAATATGGATGAAGATTGGGAGCGTGACGTACGATTCGACCAATCTACCCAGGAACTGATTATAAATCTACAAGACTGCTCCAGCGAGTCCGAATCAGACTGATGATGGTGATTTGGGCTGTGAATCGATTTAACAAGAATAAAAACATGTTACAACATCCTCTTGTTTGATTTGCTTGAAACATTCCGAAACTTAAGTTAGAATATCGATAATTTGTATCGACATTATCCCTATGCCTAGTAAAGTCACAGTGACAAGCTGTCAGAGATCATCCTATGTTGGATAGGGATAGGAATTTATTCATAATTATTTTTATTTAAAGCATAATGTAACCAACTAACCACAGATACTATAATATTATACTAATACAGATAGACCACGTAGAACAAAATATGTGACCGGCATAAATTGAGATGCTATGGAAGCTTCTTTAGTTCGAGGGTTTTATCGCTTGGTGCAGCACCATCGAAAAATTTGCCAATACCTACCACGAGATGGCGCTAAGATATAGGATTTATTCAAAGATTAGCGCCACCTAGAAGTATGTTAACTGAATCCATGGTGTTTAAAGTACAAATCTTACTCCATAAGCCATCTCTTTTTGACGAAGGGTTACTAACTCTAATGTATGGGGTGAGCCTGAGCTGAAAGCCTGAGCACCTGTGATGTTGTAACCAATTTTAATGTAGGTAAAGCCATGAAAAGTTTGCATGTTCACTTTTGGCTACATTAAATCGGAACGCATTCAAATTTTCTTATAAACTTTAGCACCATCTGTTGTTGAGTAGCATTACTAATGACTTTAACGCCACCTGTTGTTTATTAAGAGAATTAACAGTATCAGTTATTATGATTAGCATAAATAGATGGCGCTACAGAATTTTGATTTCCTCTCAGATCAATGAAACTCTTCCTCCAAGGATTTCCTGGAGATTTCCATTGAGATTTCCATAAACTTTTGTCGTGTCGTTGCGTCTTGCCTTCGGATGAACTTCTTGCTAAGTCAGCGGTCCAAATAGGCCATATACTGGAATTTCTGCATGGATGGTTTGTGCACTTTGTGAAAGCAGCTGGTTTTTTACCACAGATTGCCTACATATTTTGATATTGAGAAAAGTCGGATTCGACACCTGAGAGGCCCGTAAGGGTCAATGGTCAATTCATAAAAGTTTTTACCAGTTTTCACGTTTCATTCGAAAACAGTCCATATTTGTAAAAAACCATTAAGTATTACTAAATCAAAGAAGACAACATTTCGCGTCGATAACAAAAATAAATAATGAAATAAAAAATCTATATCTAGGGGCTAGTCCATCTCCGTAGCTATGGAGTAATGAAGATTACCTCACTATGTTTTCCATCACCGTTAGAACGTCCGTTAAATGACTTATATGGGAAAATGGTGTGCTAGGCTATTGCAGGAAAATACTGTAGAACTGGTAGAATAGTATCAACTATACGAGATTGGTTTACCAGCTCGAGCCGCAGCAGGCGAGAGCAGAAAAGAACCGAGTATCTTATTACCAATTGCTCACGAGTTTCATGCGACGTTTTTCAACACACTTGTGAGGAAGAATCAATTAATTATCTTCATCGGTGCTCGACATTTTCACAATAAAAACAATGAATGAAAAGTTTTATTTGTTGAAAACTGAAAATGGCGCGCACTTTTTTTTTGTTTTATCTCGTTGACTCTGACTGCCAGAGGCAAACAATCGGCCAAATATTAAATTTCATCATAGTAAACGAAATACATCTCTGTTTTCTTGGTTTGCTTGTAATTTGATGAAAATAAATGTTTCGTCATCTTATTTTGACAATAATATGTATTAATTAATAATTAAAGTCAAATACAAGTACTAATACAAGTATAAATATTGTCCAAAAACTATATCCATTACTACATTAGTGTTGTAATATTATTACCGCACGCGTGTAGATATAATAGGCAGCATTATGATTTTAAATCCCACGTCATAAGGGTCACTATACGAGCAGGTGTGTTGAAAAGCTATTTATAATATATTGAAATAGAATTGCATTATTTGGATGATTACTTATGTGTATTACCATATTACTAATGTAATAAGTTATTAAATAGAATGTTTGTGTCGCTCTGGTTAGCTGTAATGGCACAATAGTTATTTATCCAACAAGTGAGGAAAGTTCGTTTTTCCTATGAGTTTTGATTTTGAGTCTTGAGCGAACGAAGGATTGAAAAATAGAATCACGAGCGCAGCGAGTGATTATAAAATTCAATCCTGAGTAAGCGAAAGACTCAACAAAACGAATAGCAAATGAACTTGCTCACATGTTGCATACAAAACTTTTCACCACTCCCAGCAAGAAAGTATTCAGTCACCATAGGTAAATAAATTAAATAGTCACAAAGCAAATCAAAATAATTCTTTATTATAAAATAAAAATAATTTAAAAATGAAATGTAAAATTACTACAATTTTTCAAGTTAAAAGTAACGTTTTTATTGGGTACATTTATCGTTGTTTTATTACTATTCACTTGAGTGTTTGATATTTCGGTATCATTAGAAGGGGCCTGGGGTGGGGCATTGACAGTATCTTCTGCCACAACACTAGCCGACGTCGTCGTAGACGGCTTCGTCCAAGAATCTGTAGGTTCCATTTCAGCACCTCCCCTTGATGTTGACGGCTGGGGCGACAAAGATCTACTTGATGGTTTGAGGTTTATTGATTTTATAATATTGTTGCAGATTTTTGTTTTATTTTCTATTGAATCTTCAATATAACTTTCGGCGACTGTGTTAGACCGCCAGCCACCGTGTCGTTTTAATGATGTAAGATCTGCTCCCGAATCGGACAAAAGAGTTGCCGACGTCCTTCTTAGGCAGTGTCCCGTGTAGAGGTGTACATCTTCAAGATTTAAAAATTGCGCAATTTTCTTTGGCACTTCGCCAATTTTATTAATGCCCATGGGCTGTCTCTTGCACTTGCCATTCAAATATTGCAGTAAAATACGGTCGGTTTTGATTTTTTCAGGTCGTAAAGCAATGTATTTATTGATAATAGCGCAGTATTCTTCCCTTATCACAAAAGATCTATTAATTTTGGTCTTCGTTTCAAGTAATTTTATGAGCAGTAATTTTTCTGAGTGTTTCTCTACGTCTTGAATGCGCAGATTTAACATTTCTGAAGAACGACAAGCTCCACATATTCCAATTATTAAACATACCTGAAACAATGTAAATTTATTTGTAAAAAGTATAGCAAAATAATTAAATCAGCGCCATCTGTGAAATTTTGCCAGAACTAGCAAAAGCGAAGCAAGTTATTTTAACCAGGGTGAAAAATTGTAGGAAATACAAAATATTAAACTTAAACTTACTTTTAATCCGAGAAAAGTATCATCTGGGGCATCGTTTAAAAATTTCTCAACTTGATTTGCCGTAAAAACTTTTGATTTCTTGCTTTTGAACCCAGAAGACTGTATTTTAAGAAATGAAATCAGCTTATGATATTCTTTTATATTTATGTTATGTTTCGTTACCAATACTAATTTTATCATAGAATATATACTCCACAATGTACTGGGTTGCTTCGTGTTTGAAATTTCCATGAAATAAGACAGCAAAACCGTTTCGGAGAAAGTTTTCGCATCTTTTGAAAGTCTCCATTGATTGAAGGTATCGAACGTTTTAAGATATCTTTCCTTCGATTTTTTGGGCAAAAAACTTAGTTCGGCATTTGAAACAAGGTCTTTTAACTCTTTTGGAGTTAAACTTAAATCTTCCGCACTAGAATCACTCATTTTTTTAGTATAATCAAAATCGCAAGTAAACAAAACTTAGAATTTTCGCGCTTCTAATGTACTTCTTTCACAGGCTTCTTTCACAGGCTTCTTTCACAGGCTTCTTTCACAGGCTTCTTTCTTTGAGTGCGTTCTAAAATTATAATCCTAAATTTGACGATGTAATTTTTACAATATTTTATTTAACGTTTTTAATGTTTCTGAACTTACAATAATTTGATTTTTATAAAAAACATTAATCTTAACTTATAAGTATTTCTATTCTAAGTATAAAATTATTTATTTTTTAAAATATCTTTAAAACTTAACATAAAAATCAGGCAAGGTTAGTTTCTGAACGGGATCATTACTTTCCTCACTGTTCAAACAGAGAGGAAAAACTAACTTTCCTCACTGTTTTCGTAGAGGAAAGACACTTCTTTCGTGCGGGAGTGGTGAAAATACTTTTTGATAATAATAAAAAGGTAAATAAAATAAAAATAAATAAAGTGATGTGATTTGATGGTATTTATCAGTTATCAGTACCTAATGATAAAATACGTCGAAATAAACTATCAGGTATGTTGTTGAAATTAAACAAGACGCTGTATTTTAAAGTGGATATTTTATTAACATTATCATCATGCATCATAATTATGTGCTAACTCATTTACACTTATAACTAACTATACATAAAAAATAACTTAACTACGGGCAGAAAATACAGTAGGTATTTTGTAACTTTAAAGTCCTAAAATTATATTAAAATATTCGGCTCTTATCTGCATCAAACTTATAAGCAAGCAAAAATCACTATCGAGAACCACTCTCAGAATCCATCAGGCGAAACAAACCAAAAGGTATTAAAAATAATCCATGTGCTGCCATCTGGCAGGAAAACTACGAAATTATTAATGTGAAAACAAAACTGTATCTACAGGCAAATTAGGCACAGTCGAGTTCATTAAAATTATGAGCAATTATATAAATGCATCAAATATAAATGTACATGAAAGGGTACATAAATATCATAACATAGGTTTTATTTTGACCCTCTTGTGTCTTGTAATGAATATTATTAAATAAACGATGTCTATGTCTATGTCTATTGATGAATCTGCTCAGATATTTATGTACCCTTCCATGTACTCACAGTTATATTTGATGCCTTGGCATTTCTCTTAGATTAATGAACTCGCCTGCACATTGATGTTAATTATACTAGACAGATAGGTAAGTATGTGAAACGTTAAGAGGCAAAATACACAAAACATTTAATTATTGTAATTACTGAAAATTACTGCTAAGCAGCTTCAATCCACTTTTTTATTACCAAATTCACTAACCTTCTCAATTCCGCACAAATAGTTCATATCTTTATTACCTACCTAGCGACAGCAAAGATTATTTTTAAAATTTATATAATATTTCCGAGTCGTTATTACCAATAGAAATGATTTTACAAATGTCAAACGTGCATTTAGTGTCAAATCGATGAACGCCACGATTGACCAATATGGCGCTACATTAATTAATTTTAAAACCAAATTAAATTAAGTTACTAAGACTAGGCTCAATTATAATAATTTCTTTACAATAATTTTCCATCATGGGTGCCATTTAAAATTTACATTGATTTAAGTACATATCGATTAGAAACTTTGAATTGTTCAACAACATCAATTCGACTTAAGTCTTATTTTACTTTTTCCGAGCATCATTTTTAATGCTTGCTCATACATTGCCTACTACGGGTAACTCCATTTCTCACATTTTCATTTATAGCAAATAACACACTAGCCGTTATAGTAAATTCTGAGAGCATACAAGTTCCGCTTTACGTGGTCCATCCATTACTACCTATGTATTTAATTAATATATTACAATAGAATTTGTAAGCTATCGAACATTTCTAAAAATAAAATAAAAGGAAAACGCGGGCGCGGGATCAATGCGAGGCAGATATTTCGAATTTAGAAATTTCAAATATTTTGTGGTAAAAGAAGTCATTTTAAGTGTCATTTTAAGTGTTACGTTACTGTATACAAACAGCGATAAGAGTTACTTTGCTTTAGCATCTAACGTTATGAAATTAACAGAAATCAGCATTGTGCAAGGATCCCGCGACCGCTGCTATCAGCATTGTGCAAGGATCCCGCGACCGCTGCTATCATTGTGCAAGGATCCCGCGACCGCTGCTATCATTGTGCAAGAATCCCGCGACCGCTGCTATCAGCATTGTGCAAGGATCCCGCGACCGCTGCTATCAGCATTGTGCAAGGATCCCGCGACCGCTGCTATCATTGTGCAAGGATCCCGCGACCGCTGCTATCATCAAAGAGGAATAAATAAGTTAGACCCTAATTTTATATTTACAAAAGCAGAAGTGACGAAAAATAAAGGAAAAGTATTTTCGAGAATCCGCTCTAACTAACCTACACATAAACTCGTTTAGAAATCCAATTTTTTTAAATAGATATCTTTGATCACTTGAAAGAGACACTGGGTTTTGTTCGATTTTGGACACTGAGATCTCCTTACGTAAAGTCTAATATTGCCTATTGTGGATCGTTATAAACTTTATAATATCATCTGTTTGTCAATCTCTCTACTTGTCGGTCCCACATCTAGCACCCTTATAATAATGTCGACATTCGATTCCTTTCTAAGGTTATTACAATTACAACCATCCTTATCCAGAACCAATGTGTTCACCTGTACTGCCTGCCTTACTATCTATGTATTTAAAAAGCCATTGTTAGATTACAAAAATATTTCCTTTTGTGTCACATTTTCGTAATTGTTTTGTTTTGAGCTGGTGCTTGTTTCAAATCACGATTTTAACGGACCTTCTATACCTTTATCTATATAAAACCCTTCATTTCCTTCCCTGCTTTCAATAAGCAGCAAGATTTGATGCTATCTCTACACCATCTTTGACAAAATATATATTTCTGAATTTGACAATATCCTGGATATACAGTATATATTTTACGGGCCACAATTTGGGTAAATCATTGCATAAGTTTGCAAACATTGCTTCGCTGTCATTATACCGTCACTATGTACTATGCTAAAGCTTAAATCAACTTTTGTTATACTATCTAGTTAAAAGTATTATGATTCATAACATTGGACCACAAATCTTTAATTATTTTATTAATAATATTTATTCAGGTAACAAAAAATATAGGTTGCGCGCTTTTATGACCTGGTTCTGAATTCTGATATGCCATGATTAGGAATTTTGTGTTTCTGGAAACGATATTTCAGAATACCTACATACGATTGTGTAATGTTTAATTTTCAAATCATCTGATATGTTCACGTGGGGTGGCGCGCAACCTCCATCTAACAGGCTTAATATACATTTAAATAATGAAACGAACTAGAAAATGTTCACGTAAAACAGCTCACTTACATTTAGACTATTCAACACAAAATTGTCACTTAACTATACATTTTATCAGTGTTTTTCTAAAAGAAAATTGGCAGTAGGTTTCAGTACTCGCGTATTAACAGATAACTCCACAAATATTTTATAACCTAAATAAGTGGAAAATTCGACATCGAATTAAAGACAAACTTATTGACAACAGACGAACATTTGCAGCTAAATAACAAAGTTTGATTGATTTATATATAAAATTATCATAATTTGAAATAACAGTTGTGAGGACTTCAGTTTGTAACAATGTGTAAATATGCGAATGGCCATAGAAAGCACCAAAGTATATAATTCATTATAGGTTTTACTATAGATATTTTTGTAATTATATATTTTTACGTAAATATTTCTTTAATATAAACTCTTATTTTTATACTATGTAGGTAAGTATTGCATTATTAAAAACTGCGTTCTCGAATTATTGTATATATTTCATTGAACTCTTTAATATTTTGCATAGTTTTGTTTGAGGTAGGAAGTTCTGATTTCGTACAGTCATCTGAGGAAGTGTATCAACAGCTAACACACAATATAAGTAGAAACTTTACAAACATTAAAAATTCGTTTCAACATGGATACAAAAATCACCACATATTCGCCTTTTATCATAACATTTATCAAATTTAGCTTTACTTTTATTCCTCTGAATTTCCCCTAAAGTATATAAACATTTGAGCAATCAATTTCGTCCCTCCCACCTAATTTAAATATTAAATTCAGTGACAAATATTTTAGTTTAATTTTACTAGTGTCAAATCGAAGCGTCAAAACGTAATGCATGATGAATCGAAGAAAGTAACGAATTTCCCTAAGAAGATTTAGTTAAACTAAAATAATGTAGAGCATCACTATTAAAAGTCACGTCAACGTCCCTGTCCGCTCACAAATAGTTCCATTCTCGTTCTCACAGGAGATTCTTCACGCTTCAATCTACGCGAGCGAGCAGTCGATCTCGACAATGTCTTTCGGTACGTCCACGAACTGGTAGACCAATCGCTGGCCATCCACTTTGGCCAGGATCCCACGCTGGTAATAATAGCGAAGAGCCCTCCCCATGGTTTCGTAGTTCATGTCGGGTTTGTTCTTGTGCATGCCCCAGAGCCGCGACACGGCCTTCGAGTCCACCAGCTTGAAGATGCCCTTCTCGCGGTTGGTCCATTTGATGTACCTCGGGCAGTATTCCCTATCTTGGAGGAGTTTCAGGAGGAACTCCCATAGATAGGTGGTGGAGCCCTCGCGAGACTTGCGTTTGACGCCGGGGGTGGGCGGGACGTCGGACCGCGGCCGTTTCTTCGGCTTCAGTTTGTTGTGGTGGTGGTGCCTCTGGTAGTCTCCGAAGTCGAAGACGCTGTAGGGCAGCTCGTCGTGTGGCAGGGGCGGGGGGGCGGGGGCGGTGAAATGGTGGCCGCCGCCGCCCCCGTACCCGTAGCCGTAGGCCTCGCGCTCGGTGACGTTGCCTACTGGAACAAGGAAACGGTTGGTTAGTTCTAGTTCTAGCTTCTGGTTGTTGGAATACCAAAAAAGTAGTAAAAGCTGTTGAATTTGAGATTGTTATTTATTACAAACACACTCATACTTTAAGCCCACTGGCTAGAAAGCGGAATAAGACTTCACTCGGGTATACTTTGAAAACTCAATACTAATTTGTATGGAGCTGTCAAAGTTAACTCGAGTAAAGTCTTATTCCGCCTTCTAGTTAGTCGCATTTAATTAATATTTCGTTTTGCAAGAGCAGTTACCAAATTAATGTTTATCTTTGAGTCAAAATGGAATAACTAACATCCTAAACAATAGTGGGATGATTTAGATAGCTGCGGTTCCCACAAAATTGGTTGCTTAGAACAATTCGTGTTGTCAAAACTACGGACTGCTGTTTTCATAATAATATTTTAATTGCATGTGCATACCTATATGACTATTTTGATAAATATATCTCAAACAATGCACATCGAATTATATTTTTCTATCAAGCTTTTTATTGATTTCCGGTTAATAGAAAATGAATATGTAAACTTTATTGAAGTTTTTTGGATTGCGTACCGACGTATTTTCCTATGTTTATGGATTGCGTACCTACGTAGTTTCCTAAGTTTCTAATTTTCATTTTGTTGTTTTTTTTCAAGCTCATTCTAAAATTATCAGTGTGACATCAAATACAAGAATTTGGAAGCCATTTGATAAAAATATCAACAGAGTCAGCGATTTACAAACTTTCGCCAAGTATTTATAAAGATGAATCAAGTTTATCATCAAAAGTGTAGTTTGATATTCAGGCTTCAATCTCGCGCTCCCATCGCACCCTCCCCCCTCCTTCCCTCTTATTATTTAGATGAAACTAGGTAATGTGGTTTTTATTACCAATAAACGATGTCTTATGTCTTAAACCTAATTCAATACAATTCGGTAGACTGTTAAGACGGCGCCTTAGGCAAAAACAGCCATTAGCAAATCACTCGGAATGACGAGAATTATTGCTGTATGTTTTTTTACTAGCTTGTTTATCACGAGTGTCAGCGTGACTTTGCTTTCCCAAAACGATATTTTATTAATTTTGCTTTATAGAAAAGTCTCCTGAAGTTGCCAGAAAATCTGTTTGTCACGATGTTTCATTTTACAATTTCGCACCGCGTCTGAATTTATGTTCTTGTTATTTATCTAATCATTATAAAAATGGGTATGTTCCTCAGTTAGATTTACTTAGCTTGGCCTTAACCTTTTTTATTTTTTTTATTTGATTTCCTCTAAAAATAAGTTAAGGATGACATTCTAAGCTCTGATTGCCTAGGGCCCGCCCTTAATAGACAGCCATCTAAGGTGGCGCCCCCTGTAAGCGTCACTCATCATCAGCCAAAAGATGATAGGAAGACTGTGGTAAGGATTTATTTAAATCAATCTTTGCAGACGACGATCAGACGACGCACGCGACGAGGAGATGACTACTAATTCCCAATAAAGCCTTACTACCTGTAACCCGATAAACCCAAAATGTTGGGAACCGCAATCGTTGTTTTGATGACACTAACGGCCGGTTTCTCATACGATTTTAATTTGACGTATCAGTCAGCAGCAGTGATAATGATTGGAAAAATAGGTTGACGGGTGATTTTATATTGTATGTGGTAACCCACAAGCCCATTCGCTTATTTCTATTCAGTCACTCACTGTTTCCCTCTAGCACATAACTTTGTCTCTATCTTTAGGCCAAACGGCCAAACCTCGGCCAAACAGGGCCAAACGTCAAATACACGTTTGTCTGTTGAGTTGTTGACATTGACAATTTGTTGAAAATTGAAAACTTGGCTTTGGAGGAAAGACGGAACAAAGAGTTTCATTGATCTGAGGTTTGAATTGGAGACCTTGACAAACTGCTGACAGTCTGTCAGTTGAATCTTCCGGCAATCCAAACTACTAAAAGGAGTTTGACAATCTGTCGTGCAATTTTGAGGAATAAAGGTCTACGAGAAACCGGGCCAAAGTGTACGAATCGTTGGAATAGAGACGCGACACGCGGAGGATCGTTGCGTAAAGCCATCTTCACAGTTCACACCTTGACCTCGTTCGCTCCTCGACGAGTTTTCCTCCGGCATGGTTTGATTTTAAAAAGATGTAAGTGCTCCGTTATTAATACAATGTTGCTAATGTTGCTATGCAATTAAATAGCAAATAACATAGCTTTTGGGTACAGTAGTGGTGTCTCTGCCACCCCGTATGGGAAAAGGCTATGTATGTGTGAGGGTGTGTGTGTGAGGGTGTGTGTGTGTATAACATAGCATTTATAAATATAGACATATACATCGCTTCTGGCCTCTGGCCCCCCCAAAGAACCTTCCTGGGAAACCTACAGTTGAAATTTCCAAAAACAATAAATATTATGTGACAAATTTCGTAATTCGTTTGTGTGATAATTTAGATTCAATATGTAAAAAAGTTATTTACGTACATATTGAGACTGAATTATCTCAGAAACGCTACTACTATTTACGACATTTTGTCAAAGAACATTTCTTGTGTGTATTAAATTCTCTATCGATAGACACATATTTTATAGGTGTACGCGAAAAAGTGAAATATTAAGGTATGCAAAGTACCCCAGTATCCCAGGCACCATACAAAAATGTACAAAAGTGCAGCAATTTACGTAAATTGAAATAATGCTGTCGTTACGGTATGAAGCTAGCTCTACATTAAATTGATTTAAACAATAAATTATTGGGATCTGTACCTGGAGACTACCTTAACAATAAACACATGTTTTGGTTGATTTCTATATGTGAACACGGTCTATACTAGTTTAGTTTAGCTAATAGTATTCATCGCATATTTTTGCTTGATTATCATGGCGAGGTCGTTCACCCCTGCGCCGTGGCACCTGCGTGGGAGTGATGACGTCACGCACGAGTATTTAATAGTTTCGGTTGTGTCATACTTTGTCAAGGTAATGCTGCTCTAAGGATTTCACACGTGACAACGTAACGTTCAGTAAGCGATTCATAGCAAAAATTAGTATCGCTTCCTGCCTGTTACTTTACTAGTGTTGGGCGTTATCTCATATAAAGTAATCATTTTGTTTTCGGCTTTGCCTGTGTTTATCTTAAATTCCCAGTTCTTTTACTTGGGCAAAAAGTCTAGATCGCGATGCGCAGCAGTGCAAAACGATAACGGTGTCCGCTCCTCGGTCGCCATGATATTAACAATTTAATGAAGTATACGCTCATAAAAATCCCTCACAAGCCTGGGAAGCTACTAACACAAGCATGATAAAAAACCTGCATTTTATGCGCAGGCGATTCTATTTTTAGCCTAGCTTCAGTCGCATCCTACTGGTTTGCAGCAAGATCAAGGTTACGTCGTTTTACATGGCTGCTCCTCGTAGTTTTAGAATGCCACTTGCTTATTTAGCAGCGGGCAATAGTTGTATTTTCTTATTTGCCACGTGGGCGAAAATGTGCCTTAGCCTGGAGTGCGGAGGACGGAGTTTCAAATGCTGATGGAACAAAGATGGATGTGTTTATTCCCGGATGCGGGCATGCGAACTACAGATAGAGGGAGGCGGGAGGGGGAGGGGGAAAAGAACCGGTTGTTGCGTGTGCGCCTCCCGCGGTAGTTGTAATAAATGGGTTACCCCACAAACCTCTTGCGATATAAACGGCTGCAAATATACTTTTACAGTGGTTTGAAAGGAATTTATATATATTTATATATACTTTTACAGTGGTTTGAAAGGAATTTATATATATTTTTGTCGCGGAGTCTGAAACTTAGTGTTAGAAAAAGTTACCTATTTACTTGTATCATTTATATTTTTCATGATGTTCAAAGGTCGACTGGTCAATGACATTTATGCTGCTAAGTTCTAATCTAACCAGTTTGCATAAGTAGAGGTATGATTTGCGAATGATAAAAATAATGCTAGATAAGATAGGTGCGATGTGAAAACATGAAAACTTTTCCTGTTAGCAACAGTTACCTACCTACCTATAAAGCAAATTTGCGAGTGTGAATTCATTATCTTGGCACTTGTGGTGATAAAACTCCAAAGGCGGAAGAGACTACAAATTCGCGAATTCATATTACAGAGAAATAGTAGTTCTTTTGGCTTTTAGCTTAAATTTATAGCACTGGTGCTAAATATTTACACAAAGACCGACTGTAACAGAGACGCTGGACTATTTATATTGAAATCATATATTGCATCATGAAGCCATTCTAGAAAAGGAAGTGGCGAATAAAACAATGACATCTAAATAATCGAGGATGCAAAAATAAATAACACGGAACGGAAGTTGCAGCCGTAAGTCTAACAAAGAAGAAAAATCGCAGTGAATTTTAATTTCATTCCGTCCCACATCCTTCTGCAGAAGCAACTGCTAGAGCTGAGCATAAAAATATCTACATCTACTAACTAAACCCTTTCCTGTGCAACCGGAAAGCGGTGTGCGTGTTTCTAACAGTGCAACTGCACGAACGCTGGTGTGCGTGTGCAAACGGGCGCGTCGGATGCGCCGGCGCAGGGAGGAGGGAGGGGAGTGAGGGAGGGGAGTGAGGGAGGGGTGCGCGGGGTGCGGGGGAGGGGTGGTGAGCATCGCAACGGCAATGACCAGGAAATGACGCCGCCGGTTGACCTTCACACCGACACAGCAACGCACGCAAACTAACACAGCGATAGCCTCATCCCGAATGCTCCCTAGCGTCCCAGTAAAACGATATGCGTCTTTACCGTGTCAGACACCCAATGCTGCCTGGCTTAGGATAAGTCGGAGGATTACTGTGCTGAGACAGAAGTGTACAGCAAAGTTAAGGAAAACGTATTTTTGGATCTTATGGAAGGAGGAAAACTGACCAGAAAATCAATCGTTGATTCGAGTTGTGGAACAAACAGTAATGTGATTGAAGAGTGCACAGTCCTTATGCAATGGAGATAACATTTTTTGTGTAAGATCTTATCAACGTGACATTGGCTATGAACGATTTATTCTTGGCATAATATGAAACACCCGCAATGATTTACAACATTCCATAATATTTTATTACTTCGAAAATCTGGACATCAACCTAAAATAATCCAAAAATAAATAAACTTTTTTCCAATTATCGATGTAAGTACCTATAGCCTATTTTCAACCCACTAAGAAAAGGTTATGTAGTAAAGTGGTAAAAATGTATAGAGATATTGATTTAAGTGGCGTTGCTAGAGCTGAAGTGTAATTTTTCCACAAGTACAAGAGTCTTGTTACGTTTGACGTTAGGGAAGGTCAGTGTATGCGCACGCGCTGTTGTGTTGGTGTCCTCAACAACGCACTAGTCATTTGACGGGCTGTGATAAAATATAGAACAATGCCGCTTTTACATATTTCGTTGCCGTATCATACTTCTAAAATTGATAATGAAATGGCCAAGAAATGAAGACATATATAAAGATAAAACACTGCGGTAGCTTAGGTGAAGAGAAGACTATCTAGGCTAGGGCGACCGCAGCGAAGCGTCTTTGTGTTACTTCGACATGTATATCATAAAAACATCACGGAATTTCCCATACAAAAATTGTCAGGTACTAGCTAGCCTATCGTTGCAGCAGTAAAGAATATGAATTGTCTTCATAATACATAACTACTATATATAGATATTATGAGTATTATAGCATATATAACAAACGTTTATATAACAAACACATACTTTATTTATAGAAACAAAGTAATTGTTATTTATGTACCAGGTGGAATTAACCGTGAGATTCGCGATTATCACAAGAATGTTACCGAGGCACGTTCGGGACATACACAAAACTCCAAAGCGATAAAGACAGCTCGGGTACCGGTCTCCCAGTATACATAATATGGCCATAATACATATTATGGAGCAGATTGTAGAGCTACATTCGTTATGCAACGACGGTAATAATATAGTACCATATTGCTACACAAATAATACACACCGTTTTCAATATATTAAACAACATAATATAGCGCCATGGTTTGTCCCATACGGGATGGCAGAGGATCAGTTGTACCCACGTTTATGAGCATTTTTGTATTTTTTGCCTATTTGTCTTATGTCTTATTCTCTGGAAAATTTCACGAGCTCTTTTCGCCCCAACAGGAGTTTTTTTTTTCAGACTACCAACTTTGTTACCAAATAGATAGGAAAAAATTAGATGGGACACTTTTTTATCCTATTAAGGTGATAAGAGCTCGTGATTTAGAGTGGAAATTATTTAAATTTTTCAATACAAAAAACGTTGGAGTGACGAGCTGAGGGACCACAACAAGAACTGGTGGGAATCGGCCCAGGAGCGCGGTGCATGGAAACGGGGAAGAGAGGCCTTTGCCCAGCAGTGGGATGCTATAGGCTAATAATAATAATAATACAAAAATACAAAAGCGCGCATAAAGTAATTATTATACATAGAAGACAGTTAATCAATGGCTTGTTTTGCGAGATAGAGGGCTGGCCCATCTCCGCAGCTGGATGGATGGATATTGAAGGTTTCCTCAGCATATTTTGTTTCGAGTATAGTTTTTCTTATTCTTTTCCTTATCCTTTGTAATTCGCAGGCCAGCTGATAACCTTTTATTATCACTTGCCGACGACAACCGTACAGAATTTTTCGTTCTGAACAAAGATTGCTTTACTTGCAGGTTGTGTGTTTGTTAACAGTTGATCGGTTTTATAGAAACTGGGAGTTAGGCCGCCTTGTTATTAAAAATATAGATAATAAAAGTATCAAACTATGAACCCTAGGGCACGCACCGAAGGTAGGCAGGTAGTATAGGCAGTGGTCAATATAGTCAAGTGTATGGTCGAATGGCTGCCACACTGACACAACATCGTAAGCCGTGTGCAATGTGCATGCTTTATATCTCAGCTTTATATCCTTTCTTGTCTAAGCCCCACAATGGGAATGCCCCTGACAGTTTCATACATTTGACAGACATTTGATAAATCATAGCTCTTATATTGGTCTAGATCCGAAGAGAGCTCGACCTTCACCCATCTGTTACTGCGATAACTTGGTTTTAATAAAATTTTGTATGCTAGAAAAAACATCGTGAGTGGGTTGGCCTAGCAAAATCCTGGCAAGACTATGATTAATTAATTAACGATCAAGTGCGAGTATGACTCACGCGCTAAGGGTTCCGATCATACTTGTAGATAGATTGCTACTACGTGTAAACCATGTAAACACAATTACGGCATAAACTGTCGTAGCGTTTGATTGCGTTGACCTAGAAATCTAGAAGATTGATTTTTTCACAGCTTTAAGAGACCATAGACTTAAATAATTGGTATAAATTTCAGCTTAAAACGCGTTCTCGATATAAAAAGCCTTTTATTTTTAAATGTTTTAATAATCTATATTAATATTTTTCATTAATAAATATTATTTATCTATCAATTAATCATAGCCTTGCCAGGATTTTGCTTGGCAACCCACTCGCAATGTATTTTCTAGCATACAATTTTTTATATTATTATTATTTATTTATTGTCCAGACTTACAATTCAATTCAATTAAATAAGATTAAATTAGAATTACTATGTACATTATCAATGAAGTAAAATAAAATAAAATAATCAAATTCATAAAAATACTTAAATAAGTAGCTGACCACGGGGTGTGGTACCCTTCCCACGTTTTGTGCAATGGGTTGGTGGGCCACGGTCTCACGGCCACGAGGAGCGCAGGCGCAGCAACGCCGCCCAGCCCGGCGCGCGGCCCGCGGCGAACATCTCGCTGGCGCTGCAGAGCTTATTACATTACGCTGTCGGCAGGGCCCTGTCTGACTTACTGTCTCTTTCTAGTCGTTCCATCATGAGTGAGACGTCTATACAAATCGTGCCCTTCCGACAGCGTAATGTAATAAGTTCTTGCACCACGGCGGCAGGCGGTACAGGGCGCGCCACGCGTTGTTGTCGTCTCCACCTTGTGTGTACTCCACAGCTCCACCGTATACACGTTGGTACAGAACGTCATGAAGAGCTGCCTCTTGACCTCGCCGCTGCACCGGCTGAAGCGCCTTGCCAGCATGTTCGCCCGTACAGTAATCGCTCGTGTCTGCAGAGATCGTCACTCAGGTCTGAAGCGATTATGTGACCCAGATATTTCACTTCTTCGACGCGGCGAATTATCTGTCCATTAAGCCAGAGAGGGGTGAAGTAGATGGTGTGTTAGCTGATTTAAACACTAGGTTTATAAAAACCGAGTTTCATCGCAGTAACAGATGGGTGAAGGTGAAGCTCTCTTCGGATCTTTGACGTTATACGCGCATTACCATTCTGCCGGAGCCACAGATTAATAAAGAGTTAGGAACCAGAGCTTGTAATTGACACCCGCTCCGCGACCGATGACGACGCCCGCCCCGGTGGTGTGCCGACGACGCCATGATTGTATTTGTTACTTTACATCAAAACGACTGACCTATGATCGTCATCCCTGAAAGTGTTAACTACCGCGCTTCCCAACTTATTTTTTTTGTCTCCCCACCTGCGAAAATGTCTTAATTCAACCCTGTAAAAACTGACCCACACCGGCCGGATGCAGTTATCAGTTTTTTACTTACTGTTTATTCAGGCTTATTATAGGCATAAGTAACGAAGTTGTATCAAACAGATATCTACATATAGCATAACACATTCACGTAACCTACCTAGCTAGCAGTTGAGAAAGGTCAGGAAATGATAGTGCAGTGGCCTCGTATACTTTTGACATTGTTACTATACGTAGCCAGAGTATGTTGATATAAGATAAGATCTGATGCACACATGTATTATGCATACTTTAGTTTCTACGATTATGTTTTTAAGAACATTACCTACGTAATTTGAATATGGGATTTTGTTACACAGAAAGCCGTCGTCGTCGTCCTAATAGATCGCGACTATGCGACTATCGCAAAGTTAGCGCGAATTTCAGTCGCACGAATCCATAGGGATCGTATCGCTTAGCTTCGCGCCAATGACAATTAGAAAAGATAGATAGATAGATAAATCATTTATTCAAAGGACATGGTACACACACATAAATTAATAACAACAAAAATCAATTTAAATAGACAGCACTTAATAGCACGCACTAAGCAATTAACAGTAGGTACCTACAGCTGTGTACCACGGCAATGAAATGGCCCTGACTCAGCAATGTCACAGACGAATCTGTGACGCTGGTATTCTGCCAGGGCCAAAACGGACGCACAACAGTGGCTCAAGTACACAATTTATGTAAGTAATTACAAAAAATCAAAATTAAATAATGAAATTAGTTATGACTGGCATAATTATATTATATTAATGAAATAGAAAATTGAAATAATTGGTATAAAAATTGAACTGGCAATAAAAAAATGAATTTATTAGATATCTTAACATATTGAAAATGAATAATAATGGAATTGGAATGGAAACCTATTCATAAGTTTTATCGCGGATTTGTACGACTGAAATTCTCGCGATAATCGCGTTGTCGTGTTCTATTAGGTAGGACGACGACTAAGTAGTAAGCAAAGCAGTCAGCATACTTTTTTTGTGTAGCCGTAATATGTTGAGATTATTCTGACATTTTCGCTGGTCAGATGTTTCTGGTTTTTTAGGATGTGTAGATCTATTTAAGTGCTCATGTATATCCCTGACTGTTTATCGTCACAACATACGACAGTCCCACAATTCATCGTGAAACTGTTTACTAAATGATGTCAATAGCAATTATTTTGTCCTGTCTGTTTCCTACACATGTCGGTATCTTTGTTACTGACTTTCTCTATTACATTTTAATATTCTATTTTATCTGATCTTATAAATAAATAACAAAAATGAAGCCCTTTAGTGACCCCACTAAGCGGCACTAAGTAAGAACAATAAATAAGTACTTCACCAGGCGCTGCTCTGATCTTAGAAACCTAAATTATCATACTTATTCTTATGATTTTCTTATTAACCTATTCTCTTCTATAATAATTGTTATACTTATTACTCTGAGCTATCTCCTCCGATAGTGCTTGTATATTGTTTATACAGTTCGGTTATCAATTATAGTTGTTTAATAAGTTTTATTGTAAATAGTCGGTACGATACGAAGTCTTTTGAGGGTCACTTTAAAACACCCTCAAAACAATAAGAATCAATGAACTCGCTAAATAACAAAAAATACCTATTAGTTACGCAATATGCATTTTAGTACATTCGAAAACAACAAAAACAATTAGTGTCAAAACATTCAACTGTTGTTGAGTGTACGAGTTATGTATTCAATGACATTTCTGTAATTAGCCACATTTCAACAGATTTGTTCACGGGCAAACCAGCCAGAACTCTATATTAGCTAAATAACCAGCTCTTCCACTAGGTAAACAGCTTTGCAAAAATATCGATTATGTAAACAAACTCTTTAGATCCAAACTCAAAAAAGAAAACACGGAAGGGATGGTAGTTAGAGCGTGGATGGAAGGGGTGGGGGGAGGAGGAGGGGAGGGGAGGGCTGCATAACTGCAATAGTGTCTCTGTGTGCGTGAGTGTCGATGACACCGCGACATTGCATCAACTGCGAAGGTCACAGCAAAGAGGCCCGCGCGTCCTCCAAGGAGTTTTGCGCGAATGATTCTCTTTCATTAGGTATTTGATACTGGCAGGCGAGAAGTTTTTTGTGTGATGTAGAGTTCACGTTTTAGAGATTGGTAATGGAGCGGAAGACGCACTTTTAGAAACTTCATGGTACCTACCTGATAAGATATTTTGTACAAGAGTAGATCTTAAGGCTCCTTTAATTAGGTAGGTTGTTAACTAATTCGGCTTACAAGGTCAATAGAGCCATGCACGCTATTAAAATCTTGTAGACGTTGCACGATTCACGGTTTTCAGACGTAGGTAAATACTTCGTAAAACAGCTGTAAAAAATAATAAGTCATATCCGGTGATCCGGTGTGAAGTGCGAAGCTCCAGTTTGTTTCAGTAGAGCAGAATATAAATATAATTTTATTGTGTCATACACAAACGCTGATTTACCTTACTTTTTACCATACCAGGAGGCAGAGGTGGAGTTGCGCCTACGTCACCCATAGTCCCATTTGCGTGATAGGGGCTAGCCCATCGCTGCATCACTTTTTTAGAGTTCAGTATGTCACCTAATTATCTTTTAATAGGTAAGGTAGCGCCTAATTACGCAGAGTATTATTTTTCCTATCCATGGTACATAGGTGTTCCGTGTTTAGTTCTATCTATCTGCGATAGATTCAATTCGCGCCCCAAATATAGCTGAAATAAGTGGCGGTTATATTAATCGGCCAGTTACGTGCTTGTAATTAAATAATTGCATTTTTATGCGTACAGTGATTATGACTGTGAAGTGTTTAGGAATCTTCTATGAACCTAAGAACTACCGTAGATATATAAAATTGGCATCGCCGGGTTTTGATTACACAGTGCGCGAGTCTACGTTTTTTATTTTGTGGGTTTAGGATGCAAATAAAAAAAAACGAACTTTACAACAATAATATAATAATAATAAATAAATAAAAAATAAATAAATAAAACAGGCCTCGGAGAACTCACGCTTTTTCTATCCTTACTATCCCACAGCATAACACCGCATCCTATGAGCACGGGTTTAGACTACGGGCCATTCGGTTGTGGAATTCACTCCTCTGCGCCTCAGGGACAGTCCAAAAAAAATAAATTTATTTATTTAAGAAGTATAATGTTATATAGGTATCTATCATATATATTTTATTTTAGTCTTTATGTTTAGGATATAAGTAAATATTAGAATGCATATTATTATATAATTAAGTATGCAACCTTTTAAATTTATTGTTGTACACATTGTCGCATTTATGATGAAATGTGCAGTGAAGTTAATTAAATTTAAGTAAGTGTAATTTAATTAATGAAGTTAATTAAACTTGATAAATGAATTTAATGATGGGTCTACCCCCGCTCAGCTATCAACATCTCTCATCGAAACTTGGTTTGCTGGAAGAGATCTCTTTTTAGAGATAAGCTCGCCATTGTACACTTTATATTACTTACCGTGATTTGTTAACTTTTTTTGTGTGCAATAAAGAAATTATGAAATAAATAATTGAAACAAAAAGTAACCATTTAAAAAACCGAGTTCCACAAACCCTATTTGATTAGAAACCAATGTCAAGTGCTTTTTGAGTGTAATACAATTTGTAACCCCGTATTTCTCCCGCCTTGGAACCAGGAACACCTGTACAAAGTTTCATGGCTCTAGGTCCACCGGTTTAGGCTATGCGTTGCCCGTCAGCCACGCATTGTAGATTGTATTTGTACCTGGTATTGAGCATCACAATATTATGCTTACCATGAGTAAATGCACGAATCACTATAGGTCTGCCTATAATATTTGAAGATTTCCCTCGATTTCTCCAGGATTCCATCATCAGATCTTGACCTGGTGTCAATGGGGCCAGTTGGAAGGTAAACCCTTTCAAGCAATAAAAGATATTTCCAAATCGGTCCATCCGTCTAGGTGCAATCGGTGTACGTATACATAACGAATTGTACACCTCCTCCTTTTGTGAAGTCGGTTAGAAATATGGCCACCGAAAAGCGATTCAGCGATTCAGGGGCCTAATGCTGCTCTGAGAATTTCACTTATATTTCATTACTATTCCATTGCAAACACCCAAAATGGCGTCATTTGGTATTCTCCTAAATTATTATCCTCCTTGATTGGGTGTTTGCAATGGAATAGTAATGAAATAGTAATGAAATATAAGTGAAATTCTCAGAACAGCATAAGGGCCCAGTTCAGTAATATTCAGCCTTCAGAATACCACGGATCCAATACTATTTGGTCTAACGTGCAGCGGAACAGCCAGAAGTATTGTCACACGAAAACCGAGTTGAGGGGCGGACAAACTAGGGTCAAGGTTCGAATCAGTTTCAAACACAACACGTTGCTCAATCCGGCCCTGACTCCGCAATCAGGCTGGAACCGATATTTTTTCCGATCATTATACCGAATTGGTTGTCAACCTGGTCCCCAATTCTCGCACTATCGAGATCATCTCCCCAGTCGAGATATCGGTTTTGATACCGCCTAAATCCGTCGAAAACTATCTCGATTTATATTTATTCGATCGGAAACGGGTCGAGAGATCTCGGTTGGTCGAAAACCTGGTTGTAAGAATAGCTTTTTCTTGTTTTTGATAGGGATTTTGGTATCTCAAAATCGATATTTCGACCAGACATGATCTCGCTAGCGCCAGAATTGCCCCGGTTTTAGGTGTGAAAGAAACGTAACATGTCGCTGAGAGGCAGATAGACAGAGTTAGATGATGAGTTAGGACTCTTGGGACGATCGCTGAACATAGGCGGATGATCGGTCCTGTATTGTGACTGTTTTACCCAATACGGTATTGGACAACATTAAAAATATTCGACAAAATTTGGTAATCCTATCAGGTAGTAGCTTAAAAATCTATATTTCATTATATTTTAGAGTAAATTAATGTTTATTTTTTGCGGATTCCAGGAATTAAAATGTATAAACTATCGAAATATAATCTGTGCTGAAAACATGACGAAATCGCTCTGTCTGACGTTTATCTCTCTGGTGACGTCACACGCTCGTTTCTGACATCTGGCTTGACTGAAGCGGGCGTTCACTCACGAGCATGTGACGTCACGCGAGTCATGTGTCGGGCGCCATTAGAAATACAGCGTTTTTGGCGCGTTTTTTTCAAATTCAACTATATTATTAATTTTTATTGAAACTACAGAAGATATCCCGGAAATATTAATGTAGTGCGCTTACAACATTTATTTTAAAACTACTTCCAAAATGAGGCCAATACCGTATTCCTAGTGTTTGAGAGCTGATCTTGCTCTTCTTGGATGGTAGTAGTTATAAGACCAAGAGGAGACGGTGAGAATTGACGCTACAGAGTGTAGTCATGACATTGCCCTGAGAATAATAAGAATGTTAGAGAGATGAGAATATGGAGGGAAGGTCCTTATGTTATGGGATGCCTTCGGTCTGCTGTTGCACTGCGCATGTTGTTCGGTAGTAGAAACCAATTAATTAATGTAAAAAATCGGTCAAGTACGAGCCGGACTTGCACACGAAGGGTTTCGTAACATGGTACATACATACTGACGACGGACTGATAGCTTGATAGGCCTAAAAGCGAGATCTAGTTACTAGACTTAGTACTATGTATAGTTAGAAACTGGACTGGAGATCCCTCTCAAAGTAACGTAATACATAAGCACATCTAAAATTACTCGTTCCATTTTCCCACAGGCGCAAGCGTCATTGATAGAGGCGCGGCTATTTCGCGTTTTGTGCTCAGATTAAGCATCAAAGTACAGTCGAGTTTAGATACTTGGTAGATGTAGTAGTCGTAAAAAAACCTCCACCAACCCGCACTGAGCCAGCGTGGTGGAGTATGGCTCAATTTTACTGGGATCCGGGTAAACGCCTTTGCCCCTCGGTAAGGAGATTAATGGGCCACATTAACTTCACTAGATGGTGTATCTTGGTGGAACTCTGCATGAGACTCTACTAATCATATGCTTCGGGGGTTTCGCAACAGACGTGCGGCGTCTCAGATTGGGCGGTAGAGAGAAGCAGGAATTCTAATTCCTGTAATCTTTCAAGATCATCCGATAAATCAACAATATAAAATCGGTCAAGTGCGAGTCGGGATCGCACAAGAAGGGTGCCGTACCATTCGAACTACACAACTTAAGCACTCAAAACAAAAACCAAAAACAAAATTAAAAACACCTCTCTTGTATGGGGACCCCCTTTAATTTGTAATATCTCTCGTATTTCAGCATTTGTTGTTGTTGCAGCAAATTCTTTGAAAATTTCAACTTTCTAGCTAAGTATTACGGTTCGTGCTCTAAGACCCGCTGACGAACGGATGGACGGACGGACGGACAGACATACAGCGGAGCCTTAGTAATAAGGTCCCGTTTGGCACCCTTCTAACACCCGAATTTCTAACAGTTAAAACATAAAATCTCAAATGAATTTCCTTCCCGAAACGCCTTCCATACTTAATATTAGAGGAATCTTGTTTAACAAACAGTTTGTAGAGCAAACATGATGAAAAAGGATTTAATTAGATTTAACTAGATTTTTGTGATTTTGCATTCCAACCTAGCATGTGACCCAGTGTTCTTGAGTGTACGTGTAGTCCCGCCCGTGGATGCCGGTCGATTTGGCAGCGCGCGCGCAGGTTGCACAACCGACCGCCACCATTGCCACGAGGAACTCTTCGGCAGGGAGTGTGCGATTGTAGGAATTACTCAATGGAAAACTAGTGGGCCTCGAGCTCAATTTTTGGTACAGGTTGATGGTTTGTATTTCTTTGTCACTATCGAGGTTTGTTTACCTGCGATAGTTTTAGTTTTAGTACTTATTCGTCACCTTTTTCTATTATGCTAAATATTGATCCCAAATAATGATATGCAATCATATATTCGTGTACTAATCTGCATAATGGAAATACCGGAATCCTATAATGTGGATGTAATGTTGATGAGAGCGTTGTTTGTTGCAAATTCAGTCGAGGGGTCGCCGCTATATTTACTCACGGCGCTATGCGGTGGCCTAGCACTGACCTGGTTAGGACGTTCGCTCTCCACAACGCATAAACACAAGGATAGCCAGTTTACCAGTTGCATTCGCTATTAGAACTAATCTACACTATATGGGACATGGACATGGACATGGAACATCCATCTAGACTACGAGGGCGGGAAGGGCCCGTGAAGAACGCCTTTACCGCTTCGCCGCACGACATAAGCGGATAATTTTAGACCAGGCAGGAAACCAGCGGAGCGCGTATATAGGACACCTGGACCCTCCAGTTTATATTCCACACTTCATAGCCATCATACTAGGTTTCCGGATTACTGGAGCGTCATCTCTTCAATCCGAAGTGGGAAATTAGGTCGTCTTCTGGGAAATGTGTTGACCGCGTTCGTAGGTCTGTGTATATTTCGGAAGCGGGAAGATGGCGGGCGGGCGGTTGCGCCAGCGATCGGGTGTTGCGACACGGTGCGCCGGCGCAGGAAGCAAGCCGCCCGCCCCGTGCGAGTGACGCACGCCGCTGGCTGTCGCAAGCCTCGCCCTCGCGAGGAGCCGAGCCGCCGTGAATCAGTCGCTGGAGTCATCTTCAGTCACGGCGCGGGCCGCGTTGTGCGCGCGGATCCTTTCGCTTTCGGCAGTAGCTGCGCGCGCATGGCGCAACGCTCAAGGTCGCGGGCCGTTCAACTCGGATGCGACCGCGGCGTTGCGACACCGAAATATGTAATTGTAGAGGAGTAGATGCGCGTTTGGCAGCGGCCGCCACGCGCAAGTGGGTCGCGCGGTTGCGCAATGCGCGCTTTTCATACGACAGATGGCGCGCGGCGTCTCTTCCTTATACGGAGATGCAGATAAGACAAAGAGCTTTATTTTGCGCTTAACTGCGCCAATTTGGATGAGACAATGACAAGTTGTGCTCTCAATTGTCTTATGAAATAACCTGACGAGGATTTACGGATCAGACCAAATGTACGTATCGCAAAGTAAAGCAGGTTATACATATATTGCGTTGAAAACAATGAAACCTATAAATGATGCCACATAAATATTTGAATCCTAATTCCGAACCTAATTTAAAGATATCTGAAATAGCGCGACCGGAAGACTTTAATCCTCTGTAAGTATTTGAAAATAAATTGAGGTCATAATACCTATAATAGGCCTACCGAAATATCCGCAGAATAGAATAAAGGAAGTCCAAAAATGTAACAAGAAAATTCTCAAGCAGGAAAGCTTTGAGGAAAATCTTTAGCGTCTATCGCGGGGTGTGCCGTTTTCGGCTTTCGCGAATGTCAATAATATCGTTTCAGTCCTGTGTCAGGGGGACAAGGAGAGGGAGCATCGCGGCGAGGGGGGAAGGCGAAAATAGTCGCCAACTATTAATATGAGGCGAGCGCTAGTTGCACTGCCCTTGAACCGGGACGATCACCTCCGCACACACACGCGCGCAACCGCGTGCGCCCGCGCAGCAGTGTTAGACACGCACACACACAGGCGCAACGCTATCGCGATGCAGCGAGCTGCAAAATAGCCTCATGCCGCGCCGGCGCTCATTTTAATTTCCATTTCGTTTATATGCGAATCGTGG
Organism: Argyresthia albistria; assembly: GCA_963457715.1. Classification (NCBI taxonomy): domain Eukaryota; kingdom Metazoa; phylum Arthropoda; class Insecta; order Lepidoptera; family Argyresthiidae; genus Argyresthia; species Argyresthia albistria. Next base: position 12,280,344 of record OY735262.1, read on the forward strand.
ATACTTATTGGCTACCAGTTGTCATGAAGCGATATCTGCACGGACTTTTAAATTAGTTTATCGATAAACTATTTGTATTTTATAAGTTCTTTGATGATTTTGCCGGTAATTGTTTGACGGTTGCGCGAGCGCAAGCCCACATAATTTGAGATGCGAACACATGACGCAATCCTCAAGTGATTTGATCAAAAAGCTGCATCGCACACATACACAGGCTTACTCAGAAACTGACATTCACACGTACACACACTGCTTAGAAATCGTTTGGTACCGAACAGCAAGTGGTTTTTCTTTTGTTTTTGAATCAGAACCGCCAACCTCCAGTGTAGTGGAGACTAGTGGAGAGGTACCGTAAGAAGAAAAAGAAGCAGCAGAGGTCCAGAACTAACAAGTATGATGTTTAGTTTTCTGGTCGGACTTCATAATTCATAATTTCTTGCACACAATTAATTGCAAGGACAAATAGTAAATAAAAACAGTGTATAAAGGCGAGCTTATCTCTAAAAAGAGATCTCTTCCAGCAAACCAAGTTTTGATGAGAGAGTTTGATATATCAGCAATCAATCGGACTTTTTCATATCTTTATGCAAAGTATAAACAATTATATGAAATCTGATATTCCAATCACTTATTTACATTATCTTATATCTGTCAATACAAAACAATCTACCAAGATAAAATTTCGATACCTAACTCCAACTAATAAGTCAGATATAAGAAAAAGATCTTATGTTGATCAATTATGATAGTGTGCAAAAGAACTAAATGTAGATGCAGATGAGAATGTAGAAGTGCCTAATCATTCGGAAGGTCGTGCGTGCTTGTTTCGCCAACCTCCGCCTCGACAATGGTGGAGGTAGTGGCACAAGATTGCCCAATCAGTGTTTGGCAACGAAATTTCGTGTGTATGTTGCCGCAACAACCGCTTTACGCCTCATAGCTGGTTTGGATTTTGCCTCACATGACAACATGGAATTGCGGACACCGCTTCCTTTAGTTTAGCAATTTGGAAGCAATTATGTTTAGTTCAAACTGAATCAGGAGTTGTAATGACGGATGTTTGGTAACGGACTCCTTTGAATGGTGTGTTTGCGTTAATATGTATAGTAATTTTCCTTATAGAAACATGACGAACAGCATATTATGAACAAAAATTGCACAAATAAACTAATAACATTCAAATCACGATGAGCTACCAGACCCCGGATCCTAGTCCAGTCCTTTGTTCAATTCTTCAATTCCAATAAGAATTTGCAAAGTGACCAACGTGTAGAAATGCTATTTGCTCGCGCGCGGCAATCGAAAGTGTTCGTTACGAATGCTCGTCGCGGTGGCTCGGAGACGCGATGCGCATGCGACGCCTAGTTGTATGTGTGTGTTTTTTGCATCTTCATTATTATTAGGATCACTGACCTTGCACAATGTCAAATACTGAGCTGAGTCTGCTGCCAACGAGATAAGCGCACAGCGATACCGGGTGCGTGGGACATTGGTTGATGATAATTTTGGGTTTGTGCAACTATTTAATGTTTCCGGACAAATATGTTTGACGTTGAATATAAAAATTTAAATGTAATGCATCGAATACTACTTGAGTTGAACAAATACATGTGTCCGGTTTGACATGTGGAAGTTGAGTTGGTTGCTAAATATAACACGGTTATGGTTGTGTTGCGGCATCAGCGCTATACTTGGCTGCACCTCTCCCATCCTCAACTGGTTTCTGGTTATTCTTTTGTTTTTCTGCCGTGGAAACGTTTTATATTGTCTGTGTGTTGAAGTGGTAATGGGTTGCTATGTGAAGTGTAAATCTACATTCATTGTCGATAGAATTTGCTTCATGTCAATATGTTCTAATAAAAGGATTTGCTGAAATGTAAAATAATCTGGTTATAATTAAGAATTTGTAGAGCTCTCAAATAAAGGAAGAGATCACTCACATTCCTGCGAAAACGTATGTGCAAGACATCCAGACGTTACAGAATTGATGTTGCGTTTAAAAGAAGTTTGTAAATTGCACGCGAGTTTTTTCTTATTGGCGAATAAACAAGCGTTGTTTTTTACAACAGGCCAGTTGGATTCCAGCCAGCACATCAACAAAAACTCAGGAAGTGAGGTAATAAATAAGGTTTTAAAAATAAGTGTATTACTTTTTATATCCTTACTTTTGCGGGAACACACATGTCGTGCGTCAAAACGTATGTTTACAAGTGAAAAAGCGTGTTAACGTATTCAACAATGACAACATTAATACGGGATAGACGAAAAACTATCAAGTCATAGCGGGCGTAGTTTTTCCCGAATTCCGAACTGTGCGCGTGCGCTGATCAAAAGGTGACCTTCCGGGTGGGGTCGATCACCGGGCGCGGACTCGGTCACCTACAGACCTGCAAAATCATCTCTGCCCGCCCGCCGACACCTTCTGGCACTTATTGTCATCGTGATAAGGAGCATTTAGCGAATCGCCAGCTGAACAAATAGCTTGTCAATACAGATATGCCTGGCTCTACCTCCACCTACGTAGTGGTTTGTTTTTCATTGCAGTTTTGTTCCGTTTTATTTTTCTGACTGGCCAGCATCAATCTGATACTGCCATGCCTATTACATTATAGGTGAACTGCCCATTTGTCAAAGAATTGAGGCCAAGGTTATGAGTATATATTACTAAGTGCCGTTCTCTCATTCCTCAGATGGCGTTTATCTGTCTGTTTATTTGGCATTTGACATTTCTCACGTACAAAAAGTGTCAAAAAAGTTATCTGACTGTTTATCCGTCTCTTGAGAGACCCGGGCTAAGTCGTATTTCTAGTCATAAGCGGATGAACTAAGTTATGTTTCAGAACTTCTTCTTAGAATGATCATAAGATTCCTTTTGACGCATGTAGTCAGTAACGCAACATGACAGAAACATCCCGCGTTTCACGCCTATGTTAGGTGTATGATACGAGTAGTAAGGTAGGTAGGTGGTCGCCGCAGCTATGTTAGGTGTATGATAGTAAGGTAGGTACGTGGTCGCCGCAGCCAGGGAGATGTACGGGATGTATGGAGTAACGATGTATTATCCCCGATTGTATTAATTAGGTCAGCTGAACGATACTGGACTAATCTGGATAGACTTGGCAGCCGCGATGAATGTTACTGGTAGATAGCGGACAGCGGTAATATATAAAACATACAAAAAATCCTTGTTATGAAATTGATATATTCGGAAAATACGACCTCGAAACATTCAATATGACAGGCGGTACACCAGATGCCTTCCTTCTTTACAGCTTTCCAATGATCTTTTGACTTCGAACGTTAACTAGTTCTCAAATTCAAATCATTTTTGTATTACGTTTGTATGGGAAATTCACGCGGTCGCCGGTCTCTTAAGAGGATCGCGTATTCGCGAGCTTCCATACAAAAAGCGGTAACGTTTTCCACCCCTTAAAATATATAATATTTCAAAAAAATCAAAACGTACGAGCATAGTTTTTCATAGTATTTCAAACATGTAAAAAAATTGTGAAAATCAGACAAGGTTTAAGGGGTGGAAAACGTTACCACTTTTTGTATGGAAGCTCGCGAGTACACTATCCTCTTAAGGTGACAGGAGTAACGCTTTTTGACAGGTACGTTGCAAAGGTTTCGTACAACTGGCACTCCTGTATACATGTGTCAAGTGCCAAAGCCAAAACATCGTTTCAGACATCACGCAAAGACATTGTCGACTCACCAGGAGGCCTTGGGTGCGCGGCGTGGTGCTGCAGCGTGGTGGCGAGCTGGTGGTGCTGGTAGAAGGGCAGGAAGGGCGCGTGGAAGGGCGCCGGCGGCGGCGGCTGCAGGCGCGCCTTCAGCTCCTCGGCGGACCCGGCGCCTGACGATGAGGACTCCACGTCGGAGACGCCGCTGTCAGCTGGCGAGGGGGGCAGGGAACCTGGAGACCAAATGGTGGATTAGAAGTGATTTCCTGTCTATCCTATATAGGTTTGATGATTCTCCAGTTTCCATTGTAAAATTTATTGGTTTGTGTAAATTGTTTTGGGAGCGAATGAGTAGATCCGATTTACCATAACATCTGTTAATGGTATTCCTTGAATCTGTAATAAATCTACTATTTGCATGGTTGCAAACAGGCCTCTACCACCCACCCGTAAGCTAAAAGACGTACCACTATGTATCTACTGTGTCACTGCAATAGTCTTATCGTCTGCTTAGCTCATAAGTTTCAAGATGGCGGACGCAGTGTCGACGCTTCGGTGGTATCACCTCATTAATGCAAGAAGAATAACAAAAGACGATCGCTTTCTGTACACCCAGCGCAAACATGTAATTTTATGCAACACTGCTTAGCAAGCGGTGACGAAAACACCAATTAATCTTGTCGCGAAGACCAACGGCCAGTGTTAAGATCATGAGAAGAGCCGTTAGAAACGGCGAGCTGAGATGCACATGCATTATGCAACCTGCTCCCGAAAACGTTGTGGGAATGTCCAGCGATTGTCATGCAAAAACTAAGTTAATTCTTTGATTAAATTAAAAAGCACCGGTTGAAGTCATTTGGCCGGTGCATTTATGATGCTGATGTTGGGGTTGCACTTTTTATAATTTGCATATTCATTAGATTTATCTGGTTGTGTTACGGTCGCAATTGTAAGGTGGAATGGCAGGGTCGGTCGCCATCTCTAAATAACTTGGATTTTTAACTGCAAGTTTAACATTAACGAGACCGTTATTTTTAAATTCAAATACAATTTGATCGCTCTAATATCTCTGTAAGCATTCCTTGAATCTCAAGACATGAAAGGTGCACCAAAACTTTCTCATGTCCAACAGGAAACCCGGGTAATAAAAAAAATTGACGAATAACGGTTGCCCGGGATTTAAATAATATAATCAACAGTAGCTATACAGCTAGGTATGAATGAAAGTTGTTGTTTATTCATACATTTCCTCGTGGGTATTAAAATGACCATTTGACCGGGGCTGTCCACACCCCTTTGTGGCTATTGTTAACCCTTTGATGTCCGACAAAGGGCCTGGGAACCGGGAAGCGCGGGGCTGTGACGCAATGGTCAATAGTGATCAGTTTAATACTCTTGATTTTATTTTTTAATTTTGATTATATTTCAGCTTGTGTAGTGTTGTAGTTTTTGGTTACATATATAAGGATTTTGTTTTGTTGTATGAATCTCAGTATGGTGACTATTTCAACGATATAAATAGTAAGAATATAGAGACCTGAGATGCGAGTGATGATGTTGCATGATGTGTTGAAACTTTTAGGTTACATCATACGACAGAGCTGAATCTTAAACAAACATCGCAGAAACCCATAGACGACAAATAAAACGATAACCCTTGCATATTCAAGTTCCCATAGCGACATTATAAACAAAAAAAATACTTTCGCACCCCAATTTCTTAAGTTGACACACGAGGCAGCGACTGACCAACGGTCAGCAATACGGAATCGCATTGTGTACCCCTTTCATCTCATGTATCAAAATAATAATAAATTAACTATAAATAATGAGAGGTCTTTCAAAGGGTCGACCGGTGTACTGGTCAGCTCGGAATGTGGTTCCATTAGTAAAATAGTACAATGAGCGACAAAGCTGCGCCGGGGCACCCTTTAATCGGGGAATCTTTATGGACTGGCCGCTGTCCATTCCCTTTGTGGACAACAGCGTTAGACCATAATCCTTGCGAATAAAGAGTTAGATCGATTTTGAGCGGGCTTTTTCTTCGCATTATTAGTAGCTGGTCTTGAGAAATTCTGCCTTCCTGGAGTTGAAGTAAAATTATAACTTTACAGAGTTTAAGTTAGCAACAAGACTCATTATCGTTATAGAGGATGCGATATTTTAGTGTGACCTTATTTGTTTTATACGTGATTTCGTTTAATGAGTTACTGTTTTTCTCCCAGGGTCAAATAAAAAACTACAGAAATAGGCATTATTAGCATAATTCGAATAAAATTTTATAATATCTTATCTTCGGTATTTTAATACTTTCAAGTACCTAGTTCTACCTTGAAGATGTCCCCCCGAAATAAGTTCGTTCGATCATAGCGGGTCTCCTTTGACATCCTCTTGTATCTCGCCCTTTGTCACATGACTCCTTTAAGATGGTAATTCTGTTTAGAAGGGTCAATTTAGACGTCCACCGTTGGCAGAGTGTTAGGTATTAGCCACCTAGGTATATACAGTGTGGTTTAAAATCTTCTTTGTTGTTGGTCACTGTATTGTGTACATACAGGATGATGTAGGGTGAAAATGGAATGCGAATAATGTTTGCTACGAAGTATTCTGAGGCTGTGTTTATCGAACGTTCGGAAGCACACTAATTTTGACCCTTACAATAGAAGTGGATTGCGAATCGGGTCCAGGCACAATGGTACTCCTAACAATACATTGCGTTTGTGCACCCACGCGTGACATTCCAATTTCAAAGTGTCAATAGCGCCGGAAAATCATAGTGACGATTCAAAAGAGAAAAGGGACAACCGCACTGGACAGAAAGAGATATAAGGAGCGGATTAGCCCCTTTTGTGATAGATGACGCAGCGATTTCGCCGCGCAAGGTGCAAAGTAACCCATTTTTGCATAAAAACCCGGGATTTGGGTGAAATGTGCACGCAATCGCGCGACCCGGTGCATCTGCGCACTTCAATTGTTTGGTTAGGACTCTGCATGTGTCGGGTGGGTCGGACTGACCCACTGTTGGTTTTATAAGGGTTGCGCTTTGATGGCGTGCCGACTGTCAGTTTTGAGACGTGGAATATGAATTTTAGCGCAATAATAAAAGTACATTTGTGCAAGCATCAAGTTTCGATATGCCGACTGGAAAACATCTGCATTTTTGTTCGAAAAACCGAAATTTTGTTCAACGTAGGCCTCGTGAAGGGTTCTCACTTCTCATCGATCATTCATAGCACAATGGACTTGCCCATATAAAATCCGAAAAGGGGTAAATCTTTTGTTTAGCTGTAATAATATGTTTAGCTTGTATTTGTTGTGAGCATCGGGCTATTGCAAATAATGTACTTGGATTTGTTTGATTTCATCATTGCGTCATTGGTCCGAACAGCACCCTATTGTTGTCTGAAACGCAACACATTTTCGTGGGACATCTGCGCAAATACTATTACCTACTACGATTGTTTCAGTCCTACCCTAATACTGTAAACTGTAGAGAAATCACACATTCTACGTACCCAAGTGGGTTTACAGTATCGATTGTATCATATTTTTAGTCTCAGTTTCCGGGATCCGCCAATACATAACGAACTGCTGTCCTTACGCAACATTGTCCTTGAGTGCGTGAGATGTGCGTCACTTGTGTCGTGGTGTGCGTGTGGGGGTTGGGCGGGCGGCGGCGGCGAGGGCGGGCGGTTGACATTGGGCGGCGAACAGCTGAGGCTATCGATTGCGGAACTCTACTTCCTCCTTGTCTATAGCTACATGTTTCAAGTCTAGATTCTAGACCTATTTTGTTGAATTTTAGTGGACTCTATGTGTAATTGTCCTGTTGACTGAATACATAGTAACGTACAGTTAGTAACTATATGTAATTTTATCCTATTTATTAACGTTTACCCTGTCCACTGAGTGTTTCGAAGAAACTAGGCTGGCTTCAAAGGTTGACTTCTGCGATGGCATGCAATAAATATAAATTGGTAATATTATTTCCCAGAATAGGTTTCTAACAATCTGATATAATTAGACAGGTATCTGAGACCCCTTCCTGGAAATTCTTATTACAGCCTAGACGCATTACCAAAATCTCAGAGTTGATCCGAAATCATGATACGTCGATGACATTGTAGCCTTTCAATAACCGCATATAAAGGTAGCCAAGTAAGTTAAGACTTCGATCGTCTAATATGCGCAAGTGGCCAGCTGACTTACTCATCCTGCGTACCTACTTGTTACATATTGTGACATCAGATTTTAGCAACGACCGAAAGAGTAAGTATGTGTGTATGTGCCTTTTCCTGAGAATTGGCTGGAATTCAGATGGGTGCCTGTCTGGGTTGTTTTTGGAAACCCAGAATGTTCACAAAATATTTTCCCCGAATTTGTGTTCCCGAGAAGTCGTACTTTGTACCTAGTATTTTCGGTCTGTTGATTATATAATGTTATTGATTGGTCACCATGGTAAACATGGTGGTATGGTATGGGAAAGAACTTACTTTTAAATCTAGCATTATCGGAACCCTCTGAGTCCTAAGCCCCAGTTTAGGGATGGACGTCAAGGCACGGAGCAGCCAGCTCATCCGTGACATCAAAGGTACCGTACCAAAGGTTCCTTAACTAGGAACCCTACGACATGACACATTACGTCAACTTTAGCACCCGTAGCATGTCTACCCCCACAGCGGGTCGCGACGCAAGAGAGTGAAGGACAGACCACACTCTTTACATGTCTCTTTGTTACCTCCCTCCCTTCTCAAACCTCTCCCCAAACTCGGCATGCTAGAGACTTGAAGTGCAGAGCCAACTAAATAAACATAAAACACATAAACATTTACATACAGGCACATACATTGCTTCTGGCCCCACACTAGGATACCCTGTGTCGTGGGAACCAGAAACAGCGACATCACAAACATGTAGGTAAACATCCAAGACCTGGGGTTGGCAAATGTTTGCCGCAACCATGTATCTATGTGTATAAAACCTGGCTGTAACTATACTAGCTCGCCCGTCGAAAGTCCACGACCCGCGGTTTTCAACATCCACATCGAGATAAAGTTCAAAACCTATGAAAAAAAAACAGAACAAACGGTTTTTGTGGACGTTGGACGTATGAGTACTAGAGTATGAATAAATAAAGGCGTGCACTCACCAGTATTGGGCGCGGCGCTGCTGTAATGGTGGTGCCTCGCGACCGGCGCCGGCGCAAGCAGCCCGTGCAGCAGCGCACGGCCGAGGGAGCTGCGCGCGCCCAGCGGCAACCCAGCGGGCTCGCCGTCCACTGGGGGGAGGGAGGGGGGACGTTAGTATTGTCACAGATCAGTTAATAGTTACCTCGGTATTGTTCAGTCATACACAGCTTAGGTGAAGATATATTCTTCTTTAAGGGGGTTGAAGCGCCTGCACCTGGCCCACATCCTGGCCTTTGGATCCCCTTCGCCTGCTCATCTAATTCAGCTAGCCTAGCACCTGCACTAGCTGGAGAGGTGAAGATAAATAAGAAGTAGCCCATGGGGATTTTCTGATCCTGATTTGTTTTACATCTGCGACCATTTTTGAAAACTCAAATCGTATCAATCGTAGATTGAAAGTCAGATGGATGTGAGTTTAAGACCTAAGGCCCTAGGCTAAGGGGATTGGGTTAGTCAAATGACTATAACTGAAGACTTATTCCAGATAGGAAGACATTCTGCCTGGCTTACTGCGCATTTGTGTAAGTATATGTGACATTTACGTTTGGTGTATGGAAAAAGTATCACTGTTCCACAATCTGGTCGATTTGCCATTATCAGAGACTATATATACAATTTACTGCGCCTGCGGGGGAATGCGGCTCGCCAAACGTTTGTTGTATTCAACAAACGCTCGCATACGCAACCTATGTACGATGACGGGCCGCCAGACAGTTTCGCAGCGGCTGACCAATCACAGCTCTCTTATCTCGTCCCCCGCCGCCCGTAAATTGGTGAGTTGTGTTTCAAAGGAAAATGTATCCCGTATCGTATCATATATATGTATGTAAGTGCTCCCTGGCTATGATACATGACATTCATACATCGTTTCTTATTCGTCTCATGTAGCTGTTCCGCTGGTCACAATTTGCTTCATATTCAGCATGAAATTGTGCGAATTAAAACCCAATCGCTTCAGATTTCGCGATTATCTTCAAGTCCTTGACTTTAATTAGAAATTTGTTTCCTGAGAATAAATTAAGAAGTCGCTTGTATATTCGCATACTGTTTATAAATATGTAGGTACCCATCATGTAATACATTTCATGACGCACAGGGAAATAAGTATAAATATTCATCATACAAGCCATAAGGGCGGTATCACAAAGAGGTATATAAGAGAGTTAATTCAGTGTACAGTGAATATGCTCGCAATACATACACCGTGTACTGAGATAATACTGAAAACATACCCTGAGGGATATACGTGGGGAGTAATTGAACGTCCACGTAGCAAAATGTAAAGTTAGTTATACAGACGGAAAGGGGTGGTTACTATCAACAAACCTACTACAATAGTTGTACATTGAGTTTCCATGCAATTTGATTAAAATTGAATGTGAAAAACGAGAACAGTGTGTAGTTTGTCGGCGTCGAGTAATGAATCAATTGTTTCTTAATCCAACCTCCACTTCACAAGTGGCCATTATGTGTACTGTACATCTATCAGTCCATCCAGACCCAGACTTCCGTACCTCGACCTTGGGCCTCCCTCCCCCTTAATATTGAAGTGGTCCCACCTGTTGTCCCCCCTTCTCCCTTAACCTCTGCGCATGTCCAGAGTGAGATGAGGAGAGCTTTCTCTTTCCGCTTTCTGCCGGTCGAAATGTCTAGACGGGGCTTGAACTCTTTACTGCCGTAGCCATGCTGGCGCAAAGCAGTCTGATAGCCAAGTTGTCAAACTATGCAAATGTTACCTCTTTCGTGCAACAGACGCGCGTTTACTTTTTCCCTTTTCCGGCCAGCATGTAAAACCTTTTTTTATCTTATATTAGACTCTTTTGTTTTCACTTGTAGTGTTTTGTTCAGGATAATAAAATGTAGCCAATAGTATTGCATATTTCAGTAGTTTCAGACAAGCAAACAATATTTAGAACAAAACAATGTTCGAGAGGAGGAGGTTTATTACATCTTCTTTAGGTACGTAATAAAATCAGAGCAAATAGATTCAGAGTGGATTGGCTGTTCGAGATATTTCTACTAAACATAACACCCCTATGTATGACTGTGTATTTTGGTACCAGCAACCATAGGGTCTGCGTTCCAAGCTTAATTAAAATACAGTCACACCAATTGAATAATATAATATAGTTTATTCAAGAAAATTTTAAAACATAAGTCTTGCTTATTTATTACACTGGGTAACGAACAAGGGATGTTCACTACTCCCTAAAAAAGGGCGAACCCTGTGGTATAGGGTGAGTAGTAGCACTTCCCTCCAGTAAGTAACACTTTTACAATTTTAGAAAAGGAACAGATAGGTCTAGTATCTCTAGCAGTAACTGGTAAAATTATTCAAAGTAAGGTAGTATGTACTTTACCTAGGCATCGTAGTTAGAAACTTATTTAGAAAAATAGAGAAAAAAAGTTTTATTAATTAAAATCGCTAATCGCTATCTCCATATCTCCATAAATGGAGTATATTGAATATACGTGGGGATAATGTGCCCCTGCAACCCCGTATAAGAAATGGCGTGACGCTGTTAAAGTGCTATGTTAGGTCGTCCAACCTGTTGAAAATGGAGTAAATATGAGAAGATCCAAGAAGCTTCCTAGCGAATGGTAAAGCACCAGCACTAAGTAAATTGTCCATCGGTCTGGATTTCTGAAATGTATTGGATGTTGAATTATTCAACAGGATGCCCTAGGAAGCGATTCGCATGCATACAAGATCTAGTCTGTCTGAAAGAAAGGGCTTCTAGTCAAAATGCTCTGCTAAAATAAAACACCAGTAGGTTTGGCAGAACCGGTATAAATAATGTTTCTAAGGAAATGGTATACATATGTACATTAAGTAATAAGGTACATAAATTTCTAGTACCATTCGGTATTAGTCACTTCCTAAAATAATCTATTATAGAGGTCAGATACCTACGAACCCGATTCCGAGTATCCAGGCGGAAATAAAAAGCTATTGATCGACCTGAATACCCATTACTTTAATCGATTATTTTAGCCTAGATGCCGTAAAACGTTTGTTAATATACCTAGGCTAAGAAGGCAGCCTATGAATACAGGAAGCAGTGTCGCCTATTGTTTTCATACAAAACAAATGATGTATGAAAAAACTACTACTGTAGTTGATGACAAAATACACAATGAAACCTTTATATGACTCGCTGGCAATTCCTTGTAAGGAAATCAGTTTCATACAAACACATAAAAAGTTATATGGTTAACCGAATGCTAAATATGTATATAACATGACCAAGTACAAGGGTTAACCACATTGCACATGCAAAGTTTTATAATTACGACATCACGAACAGCAAAAAACAAACTGCATGCATAAAGATCAAAGGTGGAGCTATGCAACTTTTACTTTCAAAGTTAAATATTAACTAAGTTGCATAAGTTATAGGCGGGCGGGGCTGGGCGGGTGCATTCACCTGCGCCCGCCCAATGTTCCGCCCTAGCCCCCCCCGCTGCAGAACTTTATTATTTCAACTGCAAATACATAGTAGTTGAAATATGGCGGGGTTGAATGGAGTCCGCTGTAAAGAGTTCGTCTACCTCCGCTTAGGGGTGGCTAGGGAGATTGTGCAAGCCAAATGCTGGCTGACGGGAGATGGTATCTTTGCTAGGTATAGTTTTATGCAACGTTTTAAATGTTGGAGTTCAGTGAAACTAATGCTTACGAAGTTGTTAGGATGATTCATATTTAATAACACTTATTGAATGGCAACCGTTTTGGCTTTGTAGATATCGCCTAGAAACCTTTTAATTGTTTGCATTAAGTTTTGAAATACTTAAAATTAGACTTATTTCAGTGCAGTCATTCGATACTTTTTGTTTATATATCGGATTAAAAAGTAATACTTATGTGAATTCTCTACTAAAATATTTGTTTGCTGCAAATTCTCACGTGGAACCCTGGTATGGATTTACAAAGAGAGACACGACATTTTAGTACTTAGATAAGATGGGAAATTGCTTATGAAACGTGGCTATATGTACTGGAGTCCATGTACCAGGTACAAGTCGGAAAGCTTAGCAGCCATGTATCTTAAGCTTATGTAGAACTTTATGTGAAGCTTACTGTGTATTTTCTTTGTTGCGCTAAACATATAGTGGTGGAGTTTATACAAGGAACCTTTATTCTCGTCTAATGCAGGTGAACTGAAATAATATTACTTATTCAACTTGAGTTGAGAAAATAATGAAAGCAAATTAATAGTATGATTTTAGTTTCACAGCAAACTGTAACTTGTTATACTTATGTGTCACGAATATTTATATATACAAGGTGTAAATGAATTAACGCAAAATGAGAAACTACTTTGTTAGGGACATCATTCTGAGAAACTTTAATTATAAAACCGATTTGATCAGAGCAACTTTCTTTTTCACTTCCCAGTACATTTTGGCCTGAGTGGATCAGGTGATTTGTATGGAGAAGTGAAAAAAAAGTTGCTCTGATCAAATCGGTTTTATAATTAAAGTTTCTCAGAATGATGTCCCTAACAAAGTAGTTTCTCATTTTGCGTTAATTCATTTACACCTTGTATAAATGCGATCTTTTTATTACAATGTATCGCATTCGTTGTGGATTTGTGTTTTACTACACCTAATAATCTCGGTAATCAATCCAACCCTACTTTATTTATTCAGCAGTCTGAATATAAATGTCTTCAGTTTTTGTCGCGTTACTCAGCTCACTGGACCGACCAACTTTCGTCCAGAAATTCGACGTGCCATTTCCGCGATTCAGAAATAGATTCGCGCGAACTTTCAGTTTTTAACGTCTCCGGTGAAAATGCCTACAGATTCCGAACTTTTCACGGCTGATGGATGCGTCATACTTTTTCACCGCCGAAATATTACCAAACATTTGTATTTTTACACAACGGAATAACAAAACATGTCATTTTCCATTCGGCAAGGAAAGCAGCTGCCTAATTTTGTTGTGATGTAACAACTATAAAATATTATAACTAAGACATTACAAAGACAGGTAACGAGTATTTACAATTTGTATCGCATTGTTCTTTAAGATGATTACGTTTAGAAGTGTAAGTGACATCATTTTGATACTCGTGTTTCGTAGAGTCAATCATTATAACTTTTATTTATCTAATGTCTAAGGTACTTCCCACAATTATAAGAATTTATTATGCGAAATGTGCCACGCAAATAACTACATTACGTTTTAAAAATGAAACTGCAATAGCTAGCGGTCGGGGGCAATTCCAAGATGGCGGCGGAAAATCGCGGCAGACACTTTCCCTCGCGCGGGAAACGAAAGAAAGTCGCCCCGGCCGCCGCCGCTTCGAAATGGAAACCGTTGCGATTATGATGATAACACGTTTATCTAGCCCGCTGCAGCGGCTAATAACAGCCTGTGCTAATACTGGATGCGATTTTGATATAATCGCTGGCATTACTGGCCGAGTAACAGATTTTTCGCAAACGTTTTCTTTAGATTGCAGACAGGATACCTATTAGCAGTAGCCACCGTTGGTCATACTGATAGCTTGGACTTTATGTTGTTTGTGTTTCTTTTTTTCCGACAGTTCGTGGGTTTTTAGAGCTACGCAAGAGTAGTGGGCGCGGTTCGACAGGCTGGCGTCATAGTGTGGTGGTCGTAGTATGTAAATGTTATTCACACCAGTTACCAGATACTCAAACTCATACAACTTAGTATAGTTACATAATAAGTGCTCCGACCTGCATGACTCACTAACTCACAATTGGAAACGCCGCGTTCCAATTTAAAGCGAAAATAATATCGGAAGCGGCAAAAACGTTTTATAATATTCATATGCCTATTTTGGTCTTAATTTTTGGTATTAATTGCAAGCAACCACAGGTGGGAGACTACAAACATTTTAGATTTGATTACTCAGGTGGACTATAATTTTGTTCCACTACCTATACTATACAGACGCGGAATGAGCACTAAACACACATGAATGTGGAACAGGAAGAGTAATTCATGGTCAAAAGTGAAATAAAATACCTAACCATTAAATAAGTAGATATCTATTTATATATATCTAAATGCCCTAGATCGTGAAAAAAAATCAAACTTTAAAGTGTATCTATCTGTGCCAATTTGGTCAGAATTCACAGAGTAGTTTCGAAATAACGTTCCGTTTTGTGATATAACGCGTCGCGTCGTCTGCGCGCCCGCAGAACTAGGTCAGTTGCGAAGGGCGCGCGCATCCTACGCGCCCGTGCCACTGCGGCTGAGGCAGGTAGGTGTTGCATCTGTTGCTGTGTCCGGGTTTTTAATCTTTGTCGAAGTGATTTTGTTTAAAATAAATAAAAAAACGCGTTGCGCCTTTTCTCATACAGAGTCGTAGAAGCACATTTGTGCCTACGTTTAGACATGTGTTAAACTTTAATATCTGGTTACCGAGCTTTTCTCTCGGTTGTTGGTACAAACACAATAAAATATTATAATTCATAGTCATCAACAGACTGCATTAACATCAATCAATATGCTGCTCTGTTTTTAAACAGCTGCAAACGAGAAGCAAGCAAGGAGGATGAATAGCAGATTATGAATTTAGATTCGTCCTTATTTGAACGAAACTTTTTTGTGTGCATTCTCCGAGAACACCCGCCAAAAAGTGTCACGTGATAAGAAGTCGCAATGAGAAACTAAATCTTTGATTGTCTGAAGTCTTATTTTCATTGTACTAAAGTGAAATTGCTAATCCTATTCAGAAAAGTATGAAAACTCGGAAATACGTGATTTTTCAGTTATCAAACCTAGTTCGATCGACTTTTTATCCCCAAAAACCACTACATTGCAAATTTAAACGAAAACTACAGCGCCTTTTTCTAGACCAGAAAACATCGTTACATACATACAAATATTCCTCGTATTATGACATGGTGGCCTCCTCGAGTCTGCCTTCAACTGGTCCTTCAGATCCACCAATTGGGGATTTCAATTATTGATAGATGTAGTTGACGATGCCGGTTTTAAAAGATAAAGGCCTACCCCAATTCATGACTCACACAGCGCTCTAAAACTAAATAATGTGCGGCAAGTTTGAAGATACTAGCAATTTGTTTTCAATAGATATCGATGGAGGTAGATAAATAGTCGTCAAAGGTCAGACAGTGTTTCCTAGCCTACCAAGGCTGTTGATATTAGCTGTATAATGTTAAATCTAACCAGGTTTGGGACATGACTAATCGACGGTACCAGAAGATTATGAAATAGCTACGTTAGCTCGCGAAACCTTTACAGGTGACTTCGATCTGTTTACTTTAAGTGTATGAATAATGTAGTGTGTATAATACTTACTGTGTACATGACCTACACACACTAGTGATGAAGTGGCTAGGTTAACCTAATACAAACCTACTAATAACAACACGATAATCGTCAAACTTAACGCCGTTACTAGAGTTTTCAGCTTGTACTAGCTAGGCTTTACATTTATAGCGCTCTCTGGCTGATGTGACAGTCATAAGATCTAAATAATTAGGATGTGCCTTTCATTGGCTTGACCGAGGGCATTCCCTAACAATAGTTTAGTTAGATGAAAACAACTCGAAGGCGACCGTGGAGGTTGGTTACTGGTACGTGCAACCTGCTTAGATCGGTGAATTCGTCTCATGGCCATTGTATCGCGTAAACAAGTTTAGATGCACGTACGCCATAAGCCTTAACAGGTACCCAGTTTCATGAAAACATATGGAAGAAACTGATTATTTTTGAAATAGATTTTATCTTCATTTTCCTACTTAGGCAAAACTGTTCTCTACAAAGGACACAATTTACTGAATGGCAACTGCAAAATAATAATTCACGAGGAAATGGGTATCTGGTAGGCAAGAGACCATTGACCCTATAGACGTTCTGACTTCTACACACAAGTTCCGGCTTCGAATTCCGGCCGAAGTGAAAAGTAACTCAGGTTGCAGGTTTACGTTAGAGTTGTGCTGCTGTTTCTAGTTTCAATTAATGCAAATTGAATTTAAATATGAGGTGAAGTAGGATATCTCTAATTATCAATCTTATTTTGGGAAGACCGCATAAAGAAAACGATTTTAAGGTTCTTTACCATCCGACCCATAACCATCTTATATGTTTACCATGGTACAATATTATCGGAGATAGGATATACTTAGGTATTGGGAAGAGAGAAATAGAGCTTATACCTACGTTAATTTAATTACATCAGCACAGTAATGGAGTTTGTGCTCGCTCAACCGAATAGCTGAAGGGAACATAAGGGAAGGATGGGAACAAAAAATATAAAGTGAAGTTAGTATCTACTCGTAATATTAGCATTTCTGAACCGTAAAAATAGCATCTACAAATATTTTTCGTTTGAGAACGTATTGTATTAATTTGTGCCTGATAAGATGCGTAGTCCAACAAGATAGTGTAATCGCGATTACAAATACTCGCTTGTACTGTAGAGAAAACTGAGGAAATCGGGACAAGGATGTCCGATGTTTGTTGTTTTCGTTCAGCGCACGTGTAGACGTAGTGCTCCATGGAAAAACCAATAGCAGCAGGTGATACTAATCCATCCACACTACAGAAACTGTGTTTGTATATCGAAGCGTAAGTAAATTCGATACCCATTATACAATTTGTATTGTGGCTGCGAACAGCATATCATACTTTCGCCTCTATTCTACCTTTGTCTAACCTACAGGGCACCACCATCGAAAGATCCTACAAAAACATTTATTTTTCCAACCGGAAAATCCGGAAAAGCGACCATTGAAAAGGAACGCGCGCGTCACATCGGCCGCCATATTGGTGCAGTGCGCGAAAGTGAGTTTTCACGAGCGAGCGATGCATCGGGTCTCCCTTGACCTCCTTGCTGCCCCCCCCCCTCCCTTCCTCACCGCTCCCTCCCCCCCCTATGCCCCGCCGCGCCGGTATAGTAAACATAGATTGGCCGAGCACGTTATAGCCTAGAAATGCAGTTGTACGCCTGTGTGCGTGAGACAGAATCTATAGACGCTTAGATATAGGTTGTGTTTTGTTTATTGCGAAGTTTTGGGCGGCAAATGGAATACCGATGGAGTTTTGTGAGTTTCATTACAAAGCAATAGATTCGATTGGATGTTCATTGACTGTGTTCTTGAGAACTTCACACTATTAGAAATCCCAGGCTACTCTGATGTTTATTTATTGTCTTAGTTTCTAGATCAAGGCGCGTTTCCCGATTGCAATCGGCTGCAGCAAGTGCTAAACCGGATTTGTACCGAAAGTATTACATCGCGTTTCGTGCACAAGCGACAGTAGTGGGCGGTAGTTGGCAATTTCGCCTTCGAATTGAACTTTGCAATGAAATAGTCACTCCTAGCATGTTTACCTTATGACCTAAGCGATCATGACGCTATCTAGTGACCTAAATACTAAGGAAATACAAAGTACTAAGCAAAGCGTAAAAATACAGACATTTAAAGGTATAGAAGCAATGCGTCCGAGCTCAGGAGTTATTAGAGTACAGAAATCAAGGTAACCTTGAAATATTCAATCACGGTTACTAAGCAACTGTGTTATGTCACCGTAAAATTGTGAAACCCGCGAGTTTACATTCTAACGGGTTTAAAACCGATTTATTTTTTTCCGTTAGAATGTAATCTCGCGGTTTTTATTATTTTACGGTCACATTTATACACTTAACACCAGAACAGTGCTACTGACATATTTAAAAGTATGCAACAGACATTGTCAAGTTGACCGTAAACGCTACATAACCGTTACGTAACGTTGCGACGTTATTCATCTCGTTTTCGGTCGTAACGCAACGCAATAACTGGTTTTCAGCGCGCAGTGGTTTTACTGTAACTGTTTTTCGAAAAAGCAGTTGCTGCGTTCCATTTTTGCAATACCCGCCGCGATTTCAATATTGAGCGGTTTGAAAATGGAACAAGTGAGCGGAAGTTTGAAAATGGAATAAGCAGGTGAGCGGAAGGCTCTGGAATTTTCGGTTGGACTTCAAGAGATTGCAGGTAAATGCCCTGGTCACAACAATGCAGATAGCATCTGGGATTGCGCCACATCAGTTTAGCAAAACAGGTAAAGGAACGGCCGTAACATCAACACAACAACGGTGAGTCGCACGCGCAGGGATGTTTGTCGCACATCTTCCGCCATGTTTGTTTGTTTGTTTCCCGCCGGAAGTACAGCGCGTGCGCAATACTGAAACAAACGCCACTGGAATCCAAAACCGGTAATTTTCGGTTCACGCTTCGCCGCTGTTGTTTACTTGTTATTTTTCACAGATATAGTTGACATTGACATAGTTTTTTTCTGTGATAGTTTATTTTATTGTTCTGTCGCAGATTGGCTGAGAGTATAATGCTTGCCTATGAAACTAGCAGCTCTGGCTCTTTTTCTGTAAGACATAAGAGTCAATTAAAACATTTCAGTTTGAGATTGAGATCAATAGTGTTGTTTTGGGCCAAAAGTAAAAAAAAACCCGATGAGGTGATTGCTCTACCAATCACACCGACACTACCTCCAGCCGAGTGTTCGAATTAAAGGGAGATGTCGTTTTTTCATTAGTATTGAGATTTTAGGACCATGTAAGTACTCTAACGCTCCACCTAATAGGCTAGCCCCCATTTACGCATATGGATAATTGAAAACGTTCGTTTTTTTTGTACGAGGTATGTACCTACTTACATATATACGATGTAAGTATAGACATACCGACATTATTAATTCGCAACGTGTTTTGTTTAAGGCGAGGTATGAATAATAACAAACCAAGGTCAACGAAGATTGCGGAAGTGAGAAGCGAATATAACTCGGGAACAGGAACACGTTTTCCATCATGAAAACCCTAGATCATATAGTTTGATTACGATTTGCCGAGTATTTCCTAAAATAAAAATGAAAAAAGCACCCCTCACTTATTCATGAGGCAGGCGTCTTAAGAACTTGTAAGTAGTAAGCAGATAGTTTTTTGGCTAGCGCATGCGGCTCCACATTTTGGCTAGCGCATGCGGCTCCACATTTTATTTTCCTCGAGATTGTGGCATGTGTCGTTGCGCCAGACCCACTGTCACAGACAGGTTGGCCTTGCCACATCCGTGAATTTCGTCACACACAGCACAGGGGATTACATTTACTTTAATAAAAAATCACGCATGCTTAACACCGATCGTGATTGATTTTCCGTGACCTCAGAAATGTCTAGATTTCTCTAGAATTCTTAGAATGTCAACCCAGTTTGGGTATTACAATTGGGTATCTAAATGTAGATGTTCCTTATGTTCTTAGGACAATGTGATTTCAGCTTAATTACATTAGATTAGATTAGTAGATTTTTTAAGGGGTAGTGAACGTCCCTTGTTCTTTAAAATGTAAAAAACAAGAAATTCAGATGTATATCTTACTGAATAAATGATTATGATTATGATTGAAATGTCACAGATACTTGTCACCGTTCGTTACCTTCCTTAGCCCTTTTCAAAGATCTAAATTTTTACAAGTCTAACCTGTCATTAGTGAAAATCCAATACATTGTTCTGAAATTGTTAGACGATACAAGTAAAATAGTAATTTGTGGCTGAACAAAATGCGCCACATGGCGTGTTTTCCGCGCGGCGCCCGCCCCGGTGGCGTTTTTACAACACAGACGACTGGTGCTTGCTCAACCGTTGTGATGAAATTCGGAACGTACGCCACTGCGACGAGTACCGAACACCTTGAGAACACATTTCAAAACGCAGCACACCTTTCGAACTTTGTTCCGTATTGAGGTGGCGACGACGTCCGAAACGGCGTCTTAGGAAATGTTGAGAATGGGAGATTTTAGTGAGTCAGGAAATAAATGAGGCCTTTTTCCCTGATCTCAATGCGCAGCAAAAATTGACGCAGTTTATTTCAAATTGACGTTCAGTGTGTGGAAATACATTCACAAATGTCCCACAAGCACACACACACACACAACAACAAATATTTTTGTTCTATTAAAGTTTGGATTAATATTTTAGATTAATTCCTGGGATGATACTTTTGGGATAGGGAAATAATAGCGCATTTTTTTAATAATGTACTATTATTGAAAAAAATGCGGGTCTACCCCTTCTCAGCAATCCTCCTTTCTCATCCCAACTTAGTTTGCTGGAAGAGATCTCTTACCAGAGATAAGCTCGCCTTTGTACACTATTTTTAGTATTACTGTATTTTTTTAATGTCTGTGTGCAATAAAGAAATTATGAATTATGAATTATTATTAGTCTGGGAGGCAGAGGACCGGAGTAGAACGTGGTAAAGAGGAGTGGCCTATAATGTGTTATTATTACCAATAAATGATGTCTCATGTCGTCTTATGTCTTATACCCAGCAGTGGGTCATTTAGGATGATATGATGATGATTAGTCTGGTGATTACTTCAGAACTCGCAGTAGACAAATAATAATACCAAAAGATGGAGGACACCACTAATATGATATTTAGTTAGGATTTCGTTAGATAAAAACATGTGTATCAAGTATGTCTATATAAGAGCCTGAGGGAATACTTAATGTGACCTAGAAATTCTTAGGCCTCCAACAGTACAGTAACTTTTCAAGGGCGTTACTAACCGCCCTAGATATTAATTGAATACCCGGAATTAATAAGTAAATAATGTTTTCAGTTAATAATTCTTAGCCCTAGAGTAGCTAACGAGACGTTTGATTAAATCAATTTATAATTAACTAATATCTATAACTACACACACACACACACACACACACACACTTATGTCTTCTCGTCTGTATTCAAGAAGAGTAAGCCTCACGGAACACAAAAAAAAGTGTTTTTGTGTTCCGTGGCAAGCCTAGACTCGCCTTTTTAAAAGCTTTTACATCATCCAAGCTCAGTAAAGAGTATATTACTGCTGTCCACGGAGTCCGCGTAAGTTGGCCTTTCCATCACAATGCATGGTAAATTTGAAAACGTTCCATTTTCAAATCACATGTTTTACCATATAGAAATAGCTCTCTTACGTCCCTTGTGTAACAATCTACTATTATTGTATCGTCACATTACAGTCGAATGCTTTCGGTGTAAAGTAAATAAAAACAACAACATAGCGTCACGCCTTTTTGGTGGCAGAGGCACAATCGGCAGTGTACTGTAAAATATTCATAATATCAATCCACAGTTTTCAAGTTCGGACCTAACTCTAACACTAAGTACCCCGCTGTCAGTAAAACTCCCGGAATCATGAATTCATAGTAACCTCATACGTTCAGGCCGGTATCCGATTCTCGCGCTATCGAGATCATCTCCCCAGTCGAGATATCGGCTTTGATACCGCCTAAATCCGTCGAAGACGATCTCGATTTATATTTATTTCGATCGAAAACGGGTCGAGATATCTCGGTTGGTCGAAAGGCTAGTCGTAAGAATAGCTTTTTCTTGTTTTTGATAGAGATTTCAGTATCTCAAAATCGATATTTCGACCATGGACATATCTCGCTAGCGCCAGAATTGCCCCGCAGAAGGTTCAGTCAGACGTAACTTTGTTACTAGCCCTTTGTTCTCAGAAGGACCGAAACTGAAATGCTTTGACGTTTAACTGTATATACCTAGGATAAATAGAACAACTAGGTCATTCATTATACTATAGTAAGAAAAGATGTTATTGGCCATTGTTATATTTACAAAATAAGATCTAGATTAGCTTGTAATGTTAGATGAGTTAATTATTATTATCGTAACAAAGAAAACTCAGAATTTAAAGGACACCGGCTGGCTGGATAATATCTTATCTTACCAACGCGTCTATGAAAACCACACATACCAAAGAAAAATCATTTATTTCAGTAATATATTTCAAAGAATTAAGGAAGATTATTCTTGTGAATAAACGTTACAAATTCGCTCGAGATATTCTTTAGTATGGAGAATTACCGGTGTCTTTAAACTAAGAAATCTAATGAATGAGGTTGGAACCTCATTTATAAAAAGTATTAACTAACATTTAAAAAAACCCTGTCACAACTAATTAAAAATATATCTACAATTTGGGTGATTTATAAGAAACTTTCCTGCGGCAGACCGTGGTTTCTTTTTCT
The DNA here is from genome assembly GCA_963457715.1 of Argyresthia albistria. Taxonomy (NCBI): domain Eukaryota; kingdom Metazoa; phylum Arthropoda; class Insecta; order Lepidoptera; family Argyresthiidae; genus Argyresthia; species Argyresthia albistria. The sequence continues at coordinate 12,303,262 of OY735262.1, forward strand.
TTATCCCTTTGAATGTCCTTAGGGCTCCGAGAAAACCTTTTCTCAGCAATTTTACTAATTTACTGTCTATTTCTACGCAATACCAAACTGTCGGAAACATACATGCGGGTAATCTATTTCTTAACGGTAACAAAATTTATAGAAACAAAATGCTACTTACTACCATCCAAATTGAAACACGAATCCAAGAAAAGACCTGTTTATGATATGAATACTTCTGTGATTATGCACGATATGGATAAAATAAAATAAGAAAAGGTCAAGTGCGAGTAGGCCTCGTGCACCAAGGGTTCCGAGCACACTTGGAGAGCGTAACATGTGTAAATAAAATAAATTAAATATTTTTGTAGAAAGCAAGTTTTCAGATTTTTCCCTTAACTTCTGCTATAACTTCTATAAGACCTTGCTTTGTACCTAATTTCATGATTGTAGGCCTACGGGAAGTACCCTAAAGGTTTTGGGTCCATTGCGATTACTATGAAAATCCAACAATTTCACAACATAAACGGTCGTACCGTTCGATTGCTTTGACCTAGAAATTTTATTTTTTCATAGCTTTATGCGACTACAGCTCTTAACAATTGATAAAAATTTCACCTTGATACGTCCACGCGTTCTTGATATAAAGGTGACACACGGACAGACAGACAGACGGACGGACGGACGGACAACAAAGTGATCCTATAAGGGTAAGGGTTCTTTTACCCTAAAAAGAGTTTAAATGGCGTGGTGGAAAATGTTTATAGTGATTCTATGCACTCTTACGGCCGTACCCAGAGTCGTTAAATGATTCATTAGGGATTGTGTATGAAAATTCAAATTTGGAATGGGTTTAATAATTTAATAAATTACTCTCCGCCGTACTCAGTGTCATTTAATGAATGATTAAACCCATTCCAAATTTCAATTTTCATACAAAATCCTTTACTTAGTAATCCTTAATAAATCATTTAACGACTCTGAGTACGGCCGTCTGGAATGAATTAAATTCTAAAATAACTGATAACTTTAAAAGAACCTAGATGGGACGATTTCAAAAAAGGAATAATTTTGTATACCTAATGGTATTATAATACTGATGTAAGTAAAAACAGGACAAAAGCTAACTTAGCAGGAAGTGGTCAGGACTGGACCACAATCACTATCAGTCCGCTTATATGTGAGCATGACGCATGGCATTGTCTAGAGCTGTCTGGTCCGATATCCCGGAAACAATAACAAAATAAATTAACATTGCAACCGACGAGCCAACCATTTTGTCGAATGAATCAGAAACGTCATAGACCCGTGCAAATCGCGAAAAAATGTACATTCGTGGAATCACCAACCAAACATCTCTAGTTACTGGGATGCAGACGCAGTCGTAAATGCAACAAAAACGTAGCCCGTAATTTTACAACTCCGCAAAAAAAGCGCGAATAAATGCCGCTATGTCGTTGTTTTTTTTTAAGTTAAAGTTTTTAAAAGGCGCAGTTTTACAGTTAAGTTTTTTAACACGGGGTGCGATCCACCCGCTACCGGAGAAGGCAGGTAGGTTTTTTTAAGGAGCCGCTTTTAGAAATTGGGTTAACTATTTTTTCCACGCCAGATGATCCGGGCAAGGTGAGGTGTATGGTTACGGAAATCGGCTGCACTTTTTATTCATGACCCTATTACCTATTTTTTTGCGGTTCAATCAGTTCGTGTTTGTAACTGGAGTAGATCCAGAAGTGGTTTTGAAAACCTAAAAAAATTACGTAGGTATGTTACTTAGCATACGTAAAGTAACAGTAAGAACAACTTGTTTATGTGTCGTGTTATGAAATCTAAGCCTTGCTGGCAGCGAGGTGAAGGCCGGACAAACTTTGAGGCCTCACGCTTGCTTTACCAGCGAGCGGCGCACGCGCAGCGCACCAACAACGGTTCTATTGCTACTGCGACAAAAAAAAACTTTTTTAATTGCATCTAGTTGAGTTGTTTGCGAATTTGAACGCAGTTTTAAAATGCAGATCTATTGTTTACAGTTATTGTCTCCAAGGGGTAAAATAATAATTGTAAACATCTTTTGTTAGACAGGGAAGTAGTAAAATACTGTTTAGAAAACACCCGACAAATGCTGTAATTTTAGTGGCGTGGTTTATTTATTTTACGAATTCTAAAAACAGCGCGTTCGCGTCATTTGAATACCTAAAACTGTTTCGAAAAAAAGCCCAATGTTTTGTCATACCAATTTAGATTTGTATTTCTGTCTCTACCGGCTAGCCTAGGAATGATTTGTGGGAGCGAGACGTCCGATATGCAGGAAGTCATCCAAAAAAAGAACAACCCTTTCTCACCCTTTCGGGACAATCTATTGTTTGCATCAGCTTAAAAGGTCATATATCTGTTTACGGAAACAATCGATTTTTACTCTAATTGTGACAAAGCAGAGCTTCTAAGTATGGTACAATAGTTATTATTAGACGTTTCGGGAGAAGACAAATTAGAATATCAATGATTTTTTTGTTCTAATTTAAATTTTTTGGAACAGGTAGCTGGCCTTCCTAAGGTGCTATTAAAGGACTAGGTGTCACTTGTAAGCAAAACAATGATTATATTGGTACACATATTAAATTGCTCTACATCAGATTTCCAGTAAGATTTTGTATGAAAGTCTTGCTAGCGTCGAAACTTCAGTTAATTGAAAAGGGGAAATCCCACAGAAAATGAATTTCAGAGCACATGTACTTTCATGTCTCATGTCATTATCCCTGAGAAAATCTTACCGGGTGAATGCACAATTATTCCCACACAACCCCAGAAGGGATATCAGGAAATTATATCTGCATGCAGCTGGCGTATCAAACCTCTTCCCGGAGAAATGCGCCCGCGCATCGGAAGTGAAAGGTGCGTAAAAAATCCCATTTAAATTTAAACCTACGACGTGATCGACCGATCATCCTGATTCTGTCTTTGTATGCGCCGTACAATCATCGTTTACCTCTGCTTCATTTGTAGCGTGCGTATTTTGTGAGTCATAGGGACTGCTTTGGCGTAACTGGAGTTATTTATGACAGTACATATGAGTGAAACTTGTGGTTTAAGCTAATCGGGTAAGGTTTTTCCGCCGGATGATATTGTAAACCATACGTGGTCCTCTCAATAATCTGCACCCAAAATTTAACAGGCCGTAAACTGATACGCAATGGAACCTCGACGACCTCGGTGGCGCAGCGGTTGCGCATCTGCCTACCATGCGAGAGGTCCCGGGTTCGAATCCCCGCTGAGGAAAAAAAGACCCCAGGTCTTGGATGTTTACATGTTTGTGGTTTCACTGTTTCTGGTCCTAGTGTGGGGCCAGAAGCAATGTATGTGACTGTATGTAAATGTTTGTTACCTAAAAGAAAGTGCAATGAAGTTTTGATTGTCAGTAAATTCTGCACCAAATATGGCGGTTAGATCTCATATCTATGATTCTTGCGGTAGTGGAGAGGTGCGGGAGGGGTAATATAACATGCTATGCCACGATAAATGCGCGATAAATTGATAACGAGAACATACCCCCTACCCCACCGCTCCACTACTGCAGGAACCTACTCATTATACTTTTTGACTGTAGGTAGATACCTAGTACCTACTTATCTCAACTGGTCTAGAAAACTCTTGTGCCGAGTGTACAGTACATACAAGAGAGTTGACGTCAAAGACCCCGACAAATATGCCTCGGCTGCATATTGATACAAAAGTGGTCACATGTGTCCGTATATCAAAACAATAAAAAGATGGCGATGCAAAGTGCTAGTGACACGAATTAAGTTCAATCACTTATTACGGAATAAACACAGATGCAAAATTTTGTTTACAAGTACAGTCAATGCAGAAATTGCATGTCCCTTTCATAGAAATGTCATTTGCTGAAGTGTCACTGGACGCCACCGATGGGTTAAACACGTTCCGATTCACGTTTTTTTAAATCAATGCAATGCAGAGGCTTGCAAATGATGAATCTTTTAAGTTTTACGTTCTCAAACAAAATATTATTAAATGTGACAAATATCTTAGCTCTACTAATCTATTCTACAATATGTCCGAAGATACCTTTGCCCGGACATTGTGGCATAGTTGTAAGAACGTGTTCCCTTCATGGACTGTATCAACGTTTGTACGCTGGTATATGTAGGTACACATATATCGCGCTTATGTACAATGCATGATCAGCGCTCTATTTCTTAAGAGTTGGGGTCAACAGCCTCTGCACTTCCTAGTATGGTTGAAGTAAACTATAAACATTAGACAGCACACTTTGTGTCACGTTTATGATTCTTGCCGTATTTGCGGGAATAGTAATATGAATCGACAGTAAGATATTAATATTATATATGTCGGCGGCCGATCGTAGAATTGGGCACTTCATGATGTGCCCAAACGTGAAATATCATGAAACGATGAAATCTCTTAAGGCAAACACTGCGGTAGCTTAGGTGAGGACTAAAGGGGGCGAGCGCAGCGAAGCCCCCGAATAGTATTCGAGTTCGTTTGAGATGTATAAAACAAAAAACATCACGTAGCTGAATAAAAATGCCTTAAAAAAACATGATTTCTTTGCGCCCAGTAATTGCTTGGGCATATCACGAAATGGCGGATTCTACGATCGGCCGCCGACATAGACAAGCCGAAGCCCACGATACAGGTTAGACCTAGTATGGAACCACATGTGTGTGTTTGATATAGTAAAGTTTATCTAATTTGTGAATTTGAGGTAAATCTAGGGACAAACCTACTCATGGCATCCCTTAAAACTGAAATACTTTTAAAGACCAAATGTTAACCAAGATACGCAAATAAAGTTTTCTATTTCTTAAGTGGTAACTAATCTAATACTGCAAGACTATAAAAGAAACTTTAATGATTCTATTGTAGTTAGTCTTGAAGCTGAGCGCGTTTTTGATATGGCCATCACCGCTGAACCTCCAGTCATTTTAAATCTTAATTATTATTGTTAGTTGGAAATTCGGATTAGTATGGCATCTTTGACAGTCATATTCTTAATGTATGTTATTTGGTTCATAACAAAGTTGTGATAATTTAGTTTACATCCAAATGGAAATACATAGGATATGCTAATAACAACAACATATTGTTATTATTTGCTATCTATGGTAATAGCGATTTTGTACATAAGAATCCTCGCCATAATAAGTACAAAGAATACACAGTTTACAGTATACTCGTAATTAGGTATTGTACTATAGTAAATAACTTGTTTTTATCGGCTATGTTTATATTTTTATTTAGTTGTTTTTCCTCCCTTCTTATAGAATAGAATAGAATTGTTTATTTCATGAACATAGGTTACATTTAAAATAATAACATATTAACGCTTGGAATAGAATAGTATAGATGAACCATCTCTTGAAGAAGCTTTGACTTTGGTTTAAAGAACAATAAAGTTCTTTCAACCTAAACTTCTTCGTGAGATGGTTCATCTATATGTGATTCATTGGATCAGCAAGAACTCACAGCTGATATCCCCATTGCGGAGCGATGGGCCTGCCTCTTATTGTCACCAAAACTTTGTGAAAAAATATCCCAAAGCCATAAGAAAAGTATCTTTGTTTAATCATTTAGCTGTGTATTGGAGATATGCTCTGGAAGAATTAAGGCAAATGTCTGACTACAAAAAGATAGGTTTGCCTTTGTACATTCACAACCCATAATTTCCCTGTATTATTTTGTGTTATTTTCGATAAATAATTTAAATACCTACTATACTAAGCAATGTACAAAATGATTCACTTCTATTCCTTCTCTCTATTCTAACTTTATCAAAAGGTGGTTTCCGCTATGACCCGGCGGACGCACAAACAACATCCATATTGCGTATATTTATCCACAAACGCGACTGTCTATCCAACACCAAAAACTAAGAGAAACATTTGCGTGACATCAGACAAAAACGACGAAAATATTTCAGACCTATTTAATTATTCATCAGGACAAAGAAGTCTCTCTACCTTACTTCTTTGGCTACTCTGTGGTGAACAACACAATCTAAACAAACTGGGTAGGTTTCCGTAACAATGTATAGCAGAACCTGCGCCGCGAGTCGCGTACAGATATGGCATGGCAATGGCTGTAGCGAGGGCGCTAAATCCCGGTTAGTTTGTAGCCTCGCTATAGCTATCTCCATACAATACCTGTACGCGGCTCACGGCCCAGGAGCCCTACCGCGCAGCCGCTGTCGGCAACGGCTTCGTGTTTGACTTTTGAGATCTATGGTACAGGCTCTGCTTAGTTTAGATCTCAAATAATCATTAATTAACATCTCAAACTCTTACTAGGAAACCATCCAATGTAAAACCTCTATGTAACAAATTGTAATGTGTCAAATAAATATATTATCTTAATCTTTGCCGTATTGTCATAATGATAAAGTTCGTCCTTGCGCGTTTAAACACGATGCCGATGCCGACAGCGGTTGCGCGCGGTAGGGGGCAGAATGTAATAAATGCCATACCTACCAGGTAATGCAAGAATAAGTAAATTGCGGTACCTATAAAAATATCTCGTAGCCTAGGCACATAGTAAATTTAGCCAATTAATGTCCCCACCGGGGGGCACAGGTCTTTACCCGGATCCGAGTAAGATTGAGCCATACTCCACCACGCTGGCTCAGTGCGGGTTGTTGGAGAGGTTTTACGATTACTACATACTACCGAGTAGTGATAGTAGCCGCTTAACGTGCCATCCGAAACACGGAGCGTCCGATAATGTACATTATAAGACAAATTAATTTATCTCATTGGTACATGGTCAGCACCGCCGGGATCCGAACATGCATCTCCTGCGTGAGAAGCAAGGTGAAACCCACTAGACGAGCTCGCCTAGACACATAAAAAGCTTTAAAAACCTTGCTACGCTCGTAGCAACCGCTACGAAAGTTGTAACGGCCGCGTAGCGCCGGCGAAAGCTAGACGTCCTTTGATTGAAACTTCTTTCATAAGTATTGAACATATTTTTATGACATAATTTATGTTTATTAAAAATGCGTGACATTACCGACGATATATAAAGCACGTAGGCGCTTGTTGATATTGTAATTAATTGTTTTATGTAAGTATAGTTGAAAATAGTACGCTGAGAATGATTAACAAACGAACATTATGTAAATTTCTCATGATAACATAACCAAGTTCGACGAGGTTTTAGTGCAATCCGCGATAAAAGTTATCTATACTTTTATCGCATTTAGTTGCATTTTATGTTTAAATAATTTTAAGTCATTTGACTTCTGCTTGATACGCCTGAATTACGTTGCTGTTACCTGCTGCGATAAGTAAAACATGTAGGCATGAGGAAGTACAGACAAAATATATTTATATTATTTTCAGAAATATTAAAGTTGATAGAACAAAAATGTCTAAATCAAGTAATATTTAAAAAAATATGCCAAGTAAAATATAATTTTAAATCTTCTCCTACTGTACGTTGAACCACCTACTAAGGGAAATCAAACAGTCAAGATAATAAACATAGCGTCACGCCTTTACTCATACGGGGCGGCAGAGCCACTGTTGTACTGGCCCACTTGGCAGTTAACATAAAACTCCGACAGAAGTGGTAACTCGAAAAGATCTTACTGTATCTCTTCATCAGCGACTTCTTGTATGGCTTCCCGGAGACCGGGTCCTCCCCGGGGCTGAACCGTCCTGCGGAGTCATCGCTCTCGGTGCCGGAGTCCCGTGCCGCCGCCGCCGCAGCCGCCAGGTACTCCCGCGACTGCCGCAGGATCACCTGCGCTCGCACATAGTCCGCCGGGTCCGCGAACGAGTGCCGCGCGAACTCACGCACGGTTATCTCCTTCCGGGAGTGCACACTCAAGTCTAAGGGCAGGTCTGCCGAGTCCTCTTTCACTTCGGGGTAGAGTTTCCTGGCGGCCAGGGTCCGCGGCTCGGCGTCGGCGCTGAGCGGCCTGCGGTCAGGGAGAGGCGAGCGACGCGCCACTGGCCCGGCGCTGGCGGGACGAGTTTCCACGGCCATCATGTTTACGTCTACCACTTTACTGTAACACCATTGCACACGAGAGCCAGTTATGTCATACGCGTGGTGGAGCGAGCGAGCGACCGCCGGCAGCCGCGCTGTGTTGACGACTGATGTCCCAGTTTCGTCGCGAGTTCCACTGACTTCGTGAGACCGCTTCGGCGCAGATCGGCACCACGAACTTTCGTTTTCGTACTATGTGCGCTCGCACGCACACAGTGACGCGGCCGCGCCTGTAGTGGTGGCGTCTTTGGTGTGCGTTTTGACGTATGTGTGTGTGCACGCAGCTTTTTCCACTTTGGAAGCTTTCCTTCATTTCCCGTGTTAGTTAACTGGTTTTCACTTGCCGTTTCATCGTGTCGGCATTAGTTAATGACGTAGTTTCGATGTCGATTTGGAATGATTAATTTGAAAACTTTTCGTGGAAGCGGGGAGTAGGTTGCCAGTGTTTATTTCATTGGTTTCTATTTCAGCTGATTGGGGCGGAATTACATTAAGTTCTGTAAATCGTGACGCAGTTGGTAGCTGCTATTTCTGTCGATTTTATTGAATACTTTACTTACTTGATATTTCTGCTCGCCTTGTCAACACCTGAATATTTGTGATACTGTCTGATTTATACGTACCTGAAACAAATAAGGAATTATCGTTAAATAACTGTAACAATATCAGAAATAACCGAATGTTTCTTGGTTTATATTTGTCATATCTACACATATCTTTTATCCCGTATTTTGGTTTTTCATTTTAGTATTGTATGTATTTTCTTAGTGCATTAGTTCTTTAGTTGTTACTCATTCGGAGCTAATTTTTTGCACATAATTTAACCCATAAGTGGGATACCCTAAGGCTAAGGGCTAAGTTAGATTTTAATTGAATGTATATTTGTCCTCTGTTAGTTTTTGTAATGTAACCTGTCATGTTTGTAACCCCTGAATAAATAAATAAAATATTTTCCAAAATTTGCTTTCTTGAAGGTAATGAAATAATTTTACATACCTACGAAAGATATTTCTCATTTTTTTAAATCAATACGACTACTGACCTTTGCCCAGCAGTGGGACACTATGCAAGATGCATAAAAAAATCCTAGAAGCTATCAATATTTAGGATTATGCTTGCCACGTCACTTTCAACCTTATGGCTTCGTAATGAATGAGAACACCAATGATAAAACTGCATGATTGATTATGGCCTAGTTAAAATAATCTAACACCAGGATCAGAAATTAACTGAAAATAAATAAAGTAAATTATGACATGCAAATAAAGTAAAGTTCATATTTCTTATAAAACTCATACACAAAGCTAAACGAACCCCTTAATGCATGGCCTAACCCGAAATGCATCGCAATTTTCAATCTCATTGTTTAGTAATACAGTTCAAAACCAATGAAACCATATTATATGGGTTAGTATGCAGTGCCTATTATAACCATATTATATAATTATTACTCTACAATTCAATACAAGTAACACTTAATTAATCATACATGAACAGAAACAACATGAAAAGTGCAAAAATCACCACACAATCGCCATTATCTAGTGCCGGAACACTAAAATAAGCACCCGTATCACCTCTTTGCGTAATATGCCTCGTAAACAATTGTGTTTTTTATCTAACGCCTCGCGGGGCATTGACCGACTTTACACAGTTTGCTTGCGTACGCGCTGGCCACGTGACATAGTGCGCCGACCAATCCCACTTGAACTCTCGCCGCGAGACTCTACAGTAGATTTACTACAAGCTGGTAGAGTTAGTGGGTGTCAAGAAATAGTGGGGGTGTATTGGTAGATTTGTAGGACCAATGTCGAGTTACACAAGCGGGGCCGCGTAGAGGAGATAGTGTGACATTTAAAGTCTAGTGAATCAGGAGGTGCTCGAAAGAATAGCAACAGTTGTATATTGCAACTATCCAAGAAAAATACAATTTTACTGCGTTTTATGTCAGACGATTTTGGCTAAGTTTAAAACAAAAAAAAGTAGGTAATCAAAAAACACATAATGCATTACGAATATTTATGAGGCGAATTTTCCACCCTCAGAGAAACAGTCAGATAATTTATTTATTCGACTTTTCATGTAGGTACCTGTGAAATGTTAAACTCTTCAGATAAACGTTATCTGAGGATTTAAATTTTTTGTAATGAATAACATGTTATTTTATCTATGTACTTACTCTTGGTAGTTCTATTTCTGTGATGAGCAACATACTAGAAAACATTTGTGTCAATATGATAAAATTCTATAGGAAAAGTGATAGTAATAATCTTCGAGCTGCTCCTCCCTCTACTCACAGGCATAATAAAATAATTGTCATACATTCCTTTTAATTAACGTACGATTAAGAATCGAAAATTGCTGGGCCCGGTTGTAGGCAAAGTACTGGCCGGCTGGCTGGCCTAGTCAATTCCTAATTTGGAATGCTAATGATTAGAGACCGGATTGTATGCAACATAAAAAACCCAAAATATGCATGCAAATATGCAAGAAAAACAGCTAAAATATGCACGAAAATCCATAAAAAGACATATGCAACATAATGCACCACGCTGGCACAGTGTGGGGGTGGAGGGAGGTGAAGTGAGTAAATGCAACGAAAAATAATGTCCCCAGCGAGAGGCACAGGCCTTTACCCGGATACGAGTAAGATTGAGACTATTTAGTACGTATAAGTACGAAATATTTTGTACTTATAACATCGTATGACTCTTTGTTTAAATCACCGGTCACCTTAGAGTACGCTGCCTGATCTTCTTTGTCGCCTAGTATTATAAATATTTTGTTTAACTATTATACCTTTTTGAACAGCTAGAAAATTGGAGGTATTTTTAACATTATTTGCACAAACAGTTACTAGTATTTTTTTCTGGTGACACTGCTCCAAAGCCAAACCACTAAGTAAACATGTTATATGTTAGTTTTCTTCATAAGCCTGTATCTTGCAATTTTTAATTGTAGTTGGTTCTGTTTTTGTTTGTATATGTGATTAACTCTTTTTCACCTAATACCAGCAAAAAAATCTGGACGAAACCATCTACAAAATGGGTAATTGGTACTAAATATGTTCAAAAGCGACTGATTTCTTCAAAACCCTATAAAGTCCTATAACTCGAAAACGGTAACTTTAAGGGTAGGATGTTTCATAATTACAATGGTTCGTTGATCCATGCTGACATCTCCAACGTATGTAGGTTCACTTACCAGTCACCCTGTATAATCCGGGCTCTAGTAATGATTAAGAAAAATAATCCCCAAGTGCCTTCATGTTAATTTTACAGTAGGTATTCATGTTTTTACTGTGATTATCTTATTTATAAACGTTAGTAATAAAAAAATAATTTACTAAATAACAAGCATACTGTTTGGGGTAAATAATACAAGCATAATGTATATATTTACTAACTTATTTATTTAGTTATATGTGAAGCAGAAAAGATTACAATATTTCATTTAAGATATTTATTATTAAATCGCCTTGTAAACAGTCTAATAGGAAATACAGTGCAATAGACAATTAAAGATATCAAAGAATAAGAAATAAATGTCCAACAAGTAGGTAGTTGTCCTGAGTGTTTGGAGAATCATGTCAGAAGCATGAAGCAAGCTTCCCAGCGCTAGGAAATGGCGTACCTATAAGGTATTCCGGAAGCAAATCTCCATATTTTCTAAAGGACGCTGGCATATCAGAATCAGAAACATCGCTTGATTAAGGACATTATCTTGTCTTTAGTAGCATTTGGATCCCAGCTTTGTCTAGACTAGGTAGGCAACACACGCAGCCCGACAGAACAAAATGGAGATACCCTGGTCAAGTCCCGTACCAACAAACAAGCAAACACAATCATGCACATATTGTGCTGTGGACTCAGTTCCCAAATAAACAAACAAATAAACGACCCTCTGCCTTGCCTATTATTATTATTATTATATATTGTCCAGACTTAAAATGATACCACATAGTCTACCACGCCTAGAAAATATTTGTTTCATTTATCAATGAAGCTAAAACTGTCTAATTCAGTATTGCTTAGATAACGGTTCTAAATAATAAATCTGTATATTGCGCAGTGGCCCAGAGACCATGACCAATGGTGACCCGTTATCAGTTGGGGTCTTTAGGGCCACCGAAGATATCTACAATCAGATCTTGCGTTCATCGACCCTATATTATCTTGCTTATGTAATAGCGGGTATATTTTTTTTATTGTGAGAGTTGACGCCATTACTTTCAATTACTTATTTTTACCAGACCTGAGCACAAATTGGTTGATGTTTTATCCGAATCTGAAATCATAGACCTAGTTGAAGTAGAAGATTCTTCTAAGCCTAGTTGGTTGATATACTTAAACGTACCGTTATCATTAATGTTCCTTCGTAGGTAATTTATATCAATTACATTTTAATTGTTATCTGCCCATAGCGGCCACTGTCACAGACGAGGGGTTATGCTACGTACGAGTATGTTGGTATGATAAGTAGATTTAGTATTTAGTACTTTCAGTAGATTATAAGTAGTCGTGTAATTATGTATTTACCGCATTAGGTCTGGGCCTGTAATGGTAGATATTAAGAGATAAATAAATAAATAAATAAACAAATAAATAAATAAATAAATGTTTTTATAAATTAATTACCAAATGGAAGACGTTAAATAAAATTAGTGTAGAGCCTTGAGTATTTACTTTCTTGATATTCTATCATCAGTTAATTTCACCGCATATTCTTTTACAAAGTACATAATATCTGGACATCAAATACTGTTTAGCCAGAAATGTCCTCACAATCCTCAGTATATTTTATAGATCCTTTATGATTGTGTAGTGCCCACTAGCGAATACATCTACAATTCTACAAAACCAACCAACTTTAGAAACCCAATAAAACACCTACAAAGACTCAACTCAGTCCAGTCCAGTAGTCGCTCAAAGCAAGCGCATAGCGATACATAGATCATCAATCTCCATAGAGCTTCCTGCGCGCGCGTCTTATCAGCGGGTGCGACAGAGAAGGCAAGCGTTCGCGCGTGTGTTAGAGGGGAATGGAGTGTATGCGCTGTTAGAGCGAGATGCGGCCAATAAAGACGAAGGTGTTGCAGATTGGGGCGCGTTCGGATATTGATAGGGGATTAGATTCAAGGATAGAGGATAAAATGTTAAGATATGGTTAGACAGGTTGGGCAAACCTGTATTTACCATCTAGACGTGTTCTTCAATAATCTATCTGTAATTAACTGATGTATCTTAGATAAGTTTTACCGAAACAGCGACTAAAATGTGCACTTTGATGAATAAATTGATGATATCCTATTTAATTAGAACTATTCCTCAGTCGTAGCATACGTACCTACTCACCGCTACTTCCTTACCCTACGCGCTCACCCGAGCGTGTAGCGTGCAGCAGTAGCAGTGGAAGACATTCATTTATTGCATTTAACATGTTTGTACTACTCGCAGAAAATACTGAGACCGTCCCTTTTTTGTCCTAATAAACTAATGTATATGTAACTGTATTTTGTATGTATTTTTTTTAGGCGAAATAAACTATTTCTATTCTATTCTATTATATTCTAATTCTCATCTCTTTCGTTGACTGAGGTAATATGGATTGGCAATATAGGCTAATTGACAATCCTTAAACTTACTTACTAAATTTCTCTACTATTAAAAAGTGCTTTCATATTAAAAGGTGGCCATAGTCACGCAGGGTAGATAACTCTACTTGAAAGTACTTCTCTACTCTACTTCTCATAAATTCACACCTTCAAACAAGGATTAGACAAAGTCATCTCTAAATTATTGCAATTATAATACCAATCCACCAACTAACAAAAAATGATCTTGTCTGATTAGAAACCCAACAGTGCTATCGACGAGCGGCCCCGGACTGCATTTGCAGTCGTTGTACGGATTCAAGGCTGCGCTGTCACGGTGCGCCGACGCACACACGCACGCCGCGAGCCGCGTACACACACGGACGCACCCTCACAGACGCGGCGGAGCGTCAGGAAATTATGGCATCTTCTGCTTGGATTCTTGCTAAGAAAAAAGTGCGGTCTTATACTGATACTGGTTTTGTTCTGTTGATGCAACCGTGGTTTGGTGGATAAAATCTCTTGCTGGAGATAAAGTCGCCTTTGCACTTTCATTTGTGATAATTATGTGTAGTACATTATATATATTACAAATACTAGCAGGACTCAAGAAGATCATTGTTGGTTTATCTTTGGCAATTTTGAAAGAAAGAAAGAAAGAAACCTTTGTACCTATCTATATATGTACCTATGCGTTCAGGAAAAGTGCATAATCAATTTATTATATTTTGCGTCATTAATAAACGTTTATCGCATTTATGTGCAATAACGGGAAAATTACAATTAGTTTCTCATATGAATCATATAAACTTGCTCTATCTCTTTAAATGAGTTTAGTATAAATAAAGGGCCAAATTACACACACACATATGTGTCAAGGCAGCTTAAGAATGTAGCTGTGATGATAACTGTGTGATTCGGTTATTAACCTGTCTATCAATATGTTGTCTTGAGGCAATTGTGTAGACCTACGTCAGTCAGGAATTGTGTAGACCTACGTCAGTCAGGAATTGTGTAGACCTACGTCAGTCAGGAATTGTGTAGACCTACATCAGTCAGGAATTGTGTAGACCTACATCAGTCAGGAATTGTGTAGACCTACGTCATCGTCAGTCAGGAATTATGGAGGCATCTCTTTCTACATACATACATATGCTTACGCCTTTTTCTTGGAAGAGAGGTAGGCAGCGGCTAAAGACCGCAATGTACTTAAAACAATATAAGGCAGTGTATGTATTTCTACAGGATTATTTTTACCCTAACAATGCAGTGAATTTTACGGTACAGAAGGGTAAAGTCACGGTTTTTAACTGGTTCGCCGACATATCATGTATTATATAAAAGAACAAGTCCTGACTGATTCATCAACGCAGGGCCCAAACGGCTAAAGCTAGAAGGCTGAAATTTGGTGGTTAGCTTCCTTTTATGGTGTAGGCGTCATTTAAGAAGCGATTTTGCAATATTCGGACCCTAAGTGGGTCAAAAAGACCTCTAAAGTTTGTATGGGAAGTCTAAGGGCTCAATGAACGGGGCTGTGTGTTCTTAATTTGAACCGATTTTTTCGAATGTTTCTTTTTCTTGGAAATCAGCTGATGAACGACACACACGGATACAGTCTTCCAACGATCATGCACGTGTGAAGTTTACGGGGGGCGCCACCTACGCAATGAAACGAACCAATTTCTTCAGTCAAGTTCTATCCTCTTCATTTTGATCATCATTTTATCAAGCGACCAAGCGTTAATTCCACCTTTCACCGCGCGCCAAAACAAAAGAACGTTGGAAATCAAAAGGAAGCTTGCTTGAAAAATAAGTTTGACCATCATTGTTTCATTTTCCGTTCCTTGGTGTAAAGAGCATTGGTTCCTTGCATTGAACTACTATTACTAGCGCATAGTAAGTAATGGTAGCTCATTGGTTCCTTGGACTTTTTCGGTTAGCGACTGAATTTATATTTATTTATCGTGATTTGACTCTATTGTATGTAGCTAATAATAATATCGTAGCTTATAGCTTATTATATTAAGTGTAGTCAAGTTTACTCATGATAATAAATATTTTTAAGACATGCAACAATTTATATTTTCTGCATGCCTTCATCATCATCTTCCCAACAGCTCGCCACAAGTACGAGAAGGATATTGACGGCCTGTTAAACTATATGAAAGTGGCCGATATATCAGTTCTTCCGAGGCGGTGTGGAGAATTATGTCTTTTCCTATACATGAAAGGTTCCCAAGCGTCTTCCACCTCGCCGTACACCTCGAGAATAGTCAAAGGGTATATTTTAACCCCAATCACCCGTTATCTGATAGGCTAAATAACCCTACACAGACAACACTGTTAGGATTCTTTGATTTATGTAAAATTTACAGTTTTGCGAAGACATTGCTTTATTCAGAAATACCTGCCTATTTTGTATGGGTGAATAATAAGTTCCAGAAGAGAAAACGCGGGAGTGTAGTTGAAGGGTGGCCTACGGTGAAGAAAGATGCCATATTGGGCAGAGTTTATACTGTTCATCCGGATAACACCGAGTGCTACCACCTTCGCCTTTTATTACACGAAGTCCGTGGTCCTACTTCTTTTGATGATTTGAAAACAGTAAACAACTTTGTTCATCCGACTTTCCAGTCAGCGTGTCGTGCTTTAGGTCTGTTGGAAGACGACAAACACTGGGATTCCACATTAGTTGAAGCAGCTTTGTATGATTCTTCTTTTAAGTTGCGTGAACTTTTTTCAGTGATGTTAGTTTTTTGTCATTTGTCAGAACCCTTCAGTCTTTGGGAAAAACATAAAAATAGCTTCGTTGAAGACATAATCATGCAGATGCAAAGAGAATTAGCGTCCAACACGTCTTAGATCTAGCATATAACAAGGGTCTTATAATGATTGAGGACTTAGTGATAGCTTTGGGGGGCAACAAATTATCGCAGTACGGTTTGCCTGATTCGGATAGGTCTGGAGGGGATATAGGCAATAGAGAATATTTAAGAGAAACCAGCTATGACATAAATACTTTGAATCAGGTAGTCAGTGAAAATGAATCTACTTTAACAATCGAGCAAAATAAATATATATATAAACAGCTTATTACCAGTATCGACAATAATTATGGAAACCTATATTTCTTAGACGCCCCTGGAGGAACAGGAAAAACCTTCCTTATTCATATTCATATTCATATTTGTTAACCTTCCTTATCAATTTAATTTTAGCTAAAGTTCGGAGTAGACGAGGTATCGCACTTGCAACTGCATCTTCAGGCATTGCAGCGACTCTGTTGCATGGGGGCAAGACTGCACATGCTGCTTTTAAATTGCCATTAAATTTATTAAACACCGAGACACCAACGTGCAATATTCCCAAACAAAGCAACATAGCCCAGGTTCTCCGCGATTGTAAACTAATTGTTTGGGATGAGAGCACGATGGCACACAAAAGAGGATTTGAGGCGCTTAGCCGAACACTCAGAGACATCAGAGATAACGATGGCATTATGGGAGGAGTCACCGTTCTTCTGGCTGGTGATTTCCGTCAAACTTTGCCAGTCGTGCCAAGAGGAACGCGTGCAGATGAGGTAAAGGCCTGCATTAAATCCTCATACTTATGGCCACTTACCAAAAAACTGTCCCTTTGTAAAAATATGCGAGTTTACATTAACGGCGATAGGTCAGCTCGCCAATTTTCATGGCTGCCAGTGATGTTTTAATTAAATACTCTTTGGTGCGTTGAAATGATGTTTTGCAGTCTGCATGACATTGACATAATGAGTGAGTGAACCTCATTGTACGGAAATTGTAGATGGGTGTCTCACGTTTTCCAGTAGGTTGTAGACAGTGCTGCTTACGGCGGCGTTTAGTAGGTACTAAAGGCCCTAAAAGCGCGGCAAGCTTTGAATCAATTCAAATGTTATTTTTCAACTAGCTTCAAAGTTATTCTGACATAAGACTAGTGGCTCTGTGAGCTGTAGACCTCGCGAGTATGTCGGTGGGAAAGCTGAACTGCTAACACACAATAATTTTCTTTCAATAACACATACAAACTTATGAATCTACCTGGTTACGTACATACAGTATGAAAGTAGCCGCACCAATAACTTTGTAAACTACATTTTGCGATTTGAAATACAATCTATTGACTTTTCACTAAAATAATATGGTCTGTGTCACTCTCACGATCTCCACAAATCTAACGACACCTAATTTGTTAAAATCCGTCAAGCCAATTGGGCAATAACGGTTTTTTTTTTTAAATTTTCAAACCCCATAACTCCGCCATTTTGAAAAAATCTAAAAACTGGCTCGAGTAAAAAATTATATTTATTTTTCCAACCTGCTCACAAAATTTCACGAGAATCGGTTCATAAATGCGACCTGTAGAGGAGAACAACCGGACAAACATACGAAAGCATTTTTGCCCAAACCTGAAACGGAGACGCTTCGCTCGCTTCGCTCGCTCATGATAATTTGAACAAAACTTTTTGGGTATTTCATGAAAAATACAGTTACAGTTCACACATATACAGGGTGGAACAAACGAATGGGCCCTGGAGGGAAAGTACCTTAAAATCTCAAGATATCCGTCCGTCCGTCCGTCTGTCTGTCACTAGGCCGTATCTCATGAACCGTGGTAGCTAGACAGTTGATATTTTCAGAGATGACGTATTTCTGTTCCCGCTATAACAACAATTACTAAAAACAAAATAAATTTAATATAAAGGGGCCCCCATACATAATGGTACGGAACCCTTCGTGCGCGAGTCTGACTCGCACTTGGCCGGTTTTTTTTTTTTACCTTAAACGATGTATTCCAGGAGATCTAAAGGAATATTGGTATGGTTCTTATGTATCAAGATCGGTAAACAATATACTTAAAAATCTGCCGCAGCGACTGACGGGCCGCATTGCAGTATGAGCTATTTTATGATTTATTTTAATAGTTTTGTCCAAATTTCAACCACCACAAATCCAGTTGCTAATTTAACCGATACCATGAGCCTCAATCGCAATGTTTGAAACCAACCAACAAATAATAATATTTTTTCACCAGTGTTGGTTGAAAGATTGAATTCTGTCCCTACTCACGAGGAAAACAAAGTGCCTGTTTGCTTTGTAGCAACGAAGATGGTTGAATAGCAGATGATGAATTTAGATTCAACCTTATTGGAACGAAACTTTTTGGTGTGTGTATTTCCGACGCCCCGCCAAAAAGTGTCATGTGTTCGGAGGTCCGAGTTATTCCAGGAGATCTAAAAGGACTATTGAAATGATTCTTGTGTCAAAAAATCGGTAATCAATACTTTATTTAATTTTGATAAGTGTATTAGAAATTGTCATTTGGTTTTTGAAATATTAGTAAAATAAGCTGCCAAGTGCGAGTTGGACTCGCGTTGAGAGGGTTTCGTACAGCAATAATAGGACTAACAGCAACAATACCCTAAAAGTACCCTAATATAAAAAATACAAACTTTGCACCCCAGATTTAGGGGGTTAGGGCGTTGTGGATTTTGGAGATTTTATGGGATATGGGTGCCAACATGTGCTTGCATACCAAATTTCAGATTTTTAGGACTTCGGCAAGTACCCTAGAGGATTTGATGACATGCGATCGGTCACATTATTGAGCAAAACTTTTTCAAAATAAGTCTTAAAAATATTATAATTAAAAAACATTTAAGATCCTTACACTACGCGCTTTCATTTAATTTGTCACACGCCATATTTTGAATTCTTTTAATTTTATTTTTCTCAATTGGCCCTCCAAAAGTGGCCCCCATATTCCATATTTATATATTTAGATTGAACTTCTTTCTTTGGGTCACAAATATTGATATGTGTACCAATTTTCAATTTCATCGGTCCAATATATTCTGAGTAAATTGCCTGTGACGGACGGTCAGACAGACGCACGAGTGATTCTCCTTCTGAGATACAAAACCCTCAAAACACACAGTTTCGCACTTTTCTGCCGCAGCAACGGACGTCACAGCTGTTGAAGCGTGAGCTATTATGGACTTTATTTTAACATAATTGTGTTATTGACAACTTTGTTTGTAAACAATGAAGAAGACGAAATGAGACAAAAATGTGTGACTGCGCAGACGAAGTCGCGGGTATAAGCTAGTCTTATATAACAATAGTTCGCCATTTTCGGTCGTTCGAGCGGTGTGCTTCTGAGAGAGACGGGGTTAAATCGCGAATTGGTTTTTAGGCTAAACCGTAAAAAATATCTATACTTAATACATTAAATATTTTTGACAGTTCTTGTTTAAAATATCCCAACAAAACATGCATATGCATATACAAAAACGCCAGTCTCGCAGCCTGCGCAGTTTATTCTACCGTAAAAAGTTGTGAGATCTAATTTTAAACCAAGTCGGTTAATTTAACCAGTATCTGTGTATGGTAGAATCTTTCCAACAACTTTATTATCGTATACTGTTAAGTACCTACCTAATTAGTTAACTAATAACATTTATAGTGATCGGATCAATATAAGACATCTTTATTTCTTCAATAATAATTAGAATGACTTGGCAATCGCACGTAGAAAAGTTGTCGACTATAGGACCGTGTGTGCAACGTAATGTACCTATTGCTCTCGCTCCGAAATAATTCGTTGTTTTCTTATTAGTTAAGTTTATCTTTATTTAGAGATATGTTGTGTTGAGTAATAATATTCATTTGTGCTCTGGGTGCTATAGAGTGGTCAGTTGAGCGCGATTGCCAAGTTATTCTAATTATTATTGAAGAAATAAAGATGTCTTATATTGATCCGATCACTATAAATGTTATTAGTTAACTAATTAGGTAGGTACTTAACAGTATACGATAATAAAGTTGTTGGAAAGATTCTACCATACACAGATACTGGTTAAATTAACCGACTTGGTTTAAAATTAGATCTCACAACTTTTTACGGTAGAATAAACTGCGCAGGCTGCGAGACTGGCGTTTTTGTATATGCATATGCATGTTTTGTTGGGATCTCATTTCTTTTTGTAAGTAACTTTCCTTTTTTAGGGTTCCGTACCCGAAGGGTGCCAAACGGGACCCTATTACTGAGACTTCGCTGTCCGTCTGTCCGTCCGTCCGTCCGTCCGTCCGTCCGTCCGTCCGTCCGTCTGTCACCAGGCTGTATCTCATGAACCGTGGTAGCTAGACAGTTGAAATTTTCACAGATGATGTATTTCTGTTGCCGCTATAACAACAAATACTAAAAATAAAAAGAAATTTAATATTAAGGGGGGCTCCCATACAACAAACGTGATTTTTTTTGCTCATTTTTGCTCGATATTGATAATGATAGCAGGTAGACGCTTAAAATGTTCACAATTATATTGAGTATATTATTTACTTAAAAAATAAATAATAAAATTAAAATTAAATTAATATTTAGGGGGGGCTCCCATACATTTTTTTTGCGGTTTTTTGTAGATAATGGAACGGAACCCTTCGTGCGCGAGTCTGACTCGCACTTGGCCGGTTATTTTATTTCTTTTCGGGTACTATTTCTTGTGCGTTAGCTACCGACTTTCTCAAAGCCCACTCCCTATCTCTATGGGCTCTTCTCTGTGGCTTTGATGTTACGATTTGTGACAAGTCTGGGCGGTGAATTATATAAATATAAATCATACCTCAAACCAAACCATACCGCGATTCAGGAAATGCACACCTATAGCGACATCTAATGGGGAATAGCGATATTAGACAATATTGTAACCGCTTTAGTAGGGTTCCGTACCCGAAGGGTGCCAAACGGGACCCTATTACTGAGACTTCGCTGTTCGTCTGTCCGTCCGTCCGTCCGTCTGTCACCAGGCTGTATCTCATGAACCGTGGTAGCTAGACAGTTGAAATTTTAACAGATGATGTATTTCTGTTGCCGCTATAACAACAAATACTAAAAATCAAAAGAAATTTAATATTAAGGGGGGCTCCCATACAACAAACGTGATTTTTTTTGCTCATTTTTGCTCGATATTGATAATGGTAGCAGGTAGACGCTTAAAGTGTTCACAATATATTGAGTATATTATTTATTTAAAAAATAAATAATTAAATTGAAATTAAATTAATATTTAGGGGGGCTCCCATACATTTTTTTTGCGGTTTTTTATAGTTAATGGCACGGAACCCTTCGTGCGCGAGTCCGACTCGCACTTGGCCGGTTATTTAAATCATAGCTGGAACCAAACCATACCGCGATTCAAGATACACATAGCGACTAGCGACATCTAATGGGGAATAGCGATGAATCGAAGTAGTCGTGTACTGAGCTTATTGATAATTAATATATTATGAAATTGGGGCTAAAATTGCGCAATGTTTGAGTTTTCCTTGGCTTTGCAGGCTAAACTCTAACCATGCTCAAAATTTTAAGCTTGTGGGTTCGCTAGAAGTAACCTTTAGAGTTTTCATGATCGTGAATCAGTGAGTCAGTGAGTGTCAAAATTGAGGAACTTTGAATTGCTGTACCTTCAACTCTACTGGTTCAAATTTATTGAAATTTTGAGAATATGTCTTATGACATGGTGCCTTTTAGCCGCCGGGAATTCAGGTTTCTATCTTTATCCACAACGGAGTAACAGGTAGGTCAAATATGCTCTGAATGGCTTCCTGTAAAGGATGTTACTGCTGCGCCCGTATGTTTTTTGCTCGACTTGGCTTGGGGGCGCTACCGCGCCCCCAGATATTTCAATTCATGTAACTTTACCATACATACACACAGCACACATTATGTACACCAGTAATTTTGACACAAGAATCAATTTACCCCAAATAGTCCCGCGAATGCTAAGTTACGAAAAGTTAACTTGAGCTTGAGTAACAACGCCCATTGCGTGTTCATACTTAATGTTTTTAAAAGTTGAATAGCAACTATAGCAAGCGTCTTGTAGTCGCGAACTTGCGACACATATCCGTTCGCACAGACATACAGACACGGGCCCAATTCCGCTAGTACAATGACCGCTCAGTGACAGACAATGACGCGAAGACGACACGCAACTACATATAAAAGCCAAACTTAAAAAATCTTATCATCCCGTTCCTGTCCCTAACCAAATACCTAGTTGTGTAAAAATGCAATTAATAAATAACAGATGACTTTTTTCATTATGTGTTGTACATACCTAGTCTATACCGTACCCATACCTACTTATATCATAGCGTAAACAGGATCCACATAAAAACCCATATGGTGTCCGTGGACCTATTTTATTATATTTATTCTTTCTGTTTATAATTAAAAAAAAACTTTAAGCCTCTTTTGAGGCTAGAGATTGTTTTTTAAAGATACAAAATAATTACTCAAACACACCGCCTCAAATAATTGCTAAGGGGGCGTTCATTAATTACGTGAGGCGCTTTCGGCGACTTTCTGACAATCTCACGTGAGATTTTGAAAAATGTGTGTTTCTATTGTAAAGGCATTGGATTCATTGTAAAAACAAAGAAAATAAATAATTAGTTGGCGCGTTAACGACGGGCAACTTTGCGACACTCAAAAAACCATGATAAATATAATTGTAAAAAATTTGGTTTTATTTCTGTGGAGGATGTTATTTTTTCAATTTAACTCATATTTCTTGCGAAAAAAAATACGTGATATTAGTTGAGACACCCCCTCTCCCCAGAGTGAGAAAAGATGAGATTCGGCTCGACCCCCTCCCTCCCTGAACGCCTCACGTAATTAAAATAAATAATAAAAAAAAAAACTATTTTATTTACTTGTAATCTCATGTGTATATTGGACTATATGTCTGGAAATAAATAATATTATTACACTTCTTTTTTCTGGCCGGCACTTTCAGTTTTGGCCCGGAATGAATGATATTCTTTGTTTCGTACAACTCAAGGTAAGGATACCAAACGCACGATAATATATTTAATAACACAAAGTTTAGCGTCATCCTCTTGTCATTGTCATTGAGCGGTCATCCTGCTAGCAGAACTACGGAGAGTATTAGTACTCTCTATACAGGATGACTTTTGGGTCGTGACTCTAACATATTGTTTCTAACTCGGTATATGATTGCGGTTTCAACTATTAAGCTAATATTTAAATAATGACAACTATGCGTTACTAATGTAATAAATCTATTAATGTTAAAACCTTTTTCAAATAAACTAATCAGAGGAGTAAGAAGTGTCAAAATCAAAGGCCATAAACAATTTATGACAAAGTCAAAAGAAGTAGGGTGACCAACTGACGCTGAACCAAAATAGAACATACATTTTAATTCTTTTTTGTACCAAAAAATACGACTTAGCGAGCTCTCATCTACATTTCTAAACAATTGGCAAATCTAAGGTTACTTTTTTGCTACACGACCCCGCAGTCACCCTGTATATGTAATTGGCATCGATTAGCGCGGGAAGACGGGAGCTTTTTGCGATCCTTTTTCAAACGGGTTGCCAGCACAAGCGGACTTGCTCTATAAAACTAGTCTTATGTTAGTTACTGTAATAGGAGGGGCTTCCTTCATTTAAGTGTAGTGTGGTAGTGTGAGGATGGCGGCCATTACCAGGGAATTGCTACCGGTGATCGGAATGATACTATCTTCTAGAGAAACCGAAATTGCAGAACTGAACAGACAAACGGAGTGTCACACCTTTTACTATACGGGGCAA
Source organism: Argyresthia albistria (assembly GCA_963457715.1). Classification (NCBI taxonomy): domain Eukaryota; kingdom Metazoa; phylum Arthropoda; class Insecta; order Lepidoptera; family Argyresthiidae; genus Argyresthia; species Argyresthia albistria. Next base: position 12,327,493 of record OY735262.1, read on the forward strand.
CAGGGGCACAGTTGTGACCACGGCCACAGGGTGCTCATCCCATACAAATTAGAATTAGTAATCCTTCGTTAAATAGAGATGGCGTGAGGAGTAAGATTAACCAAACCATGTTTCAGTTAAAATACTTATAGGTGGCGCTAATCTTAGAATAAATCCTATATATCTCAGCGCCATCTTGTGGTATTTGCAATTTTTCGATGGTGCTGCACCAAGCGATAAAACCCTCGAACTAAAGAAGCTTCCGTAGCATCTCAGTTTACGCCGGTCACATATTTTGTTCTACGTGGTCTATCTGTATTATCTGTGCCACAGCTAGTTTATAGGCATACCGAAATCTGATGGAAAATGGGGATTTCTTTTTTTATGTGTACAACAATGGGGAAATTCTAAAAGTCCATTCATTTCGTTTGTGTCACCCTGTTCTATGGCCGTGTCTAGCCTTAGTGAAAGGTGGGCGACACAGCCTGGGTGAACGCATTTTGTGACGCAACGACCTGATTGACAGGTGACTATAGACAATAAAGTAGACATTGCCATATGAAAATCACAATTTTCATCTATGGTTTTATTTGATCAGATTCCGGTATACCTACAGTAAAGTATTTTTAGAACGCTCATAGACCAACGTTGTATCGACATCGTTGTCGGTTGTATTCACAAAAGTTGTTACAGTAGCTTCAGTAGCGTGGAGTAGTTACAGTAGCTTCAGTAGCGTGGAGTAGTTACAGTAGCTTCAGTAGCGTGGTGTAGATGTTTTCAAAGTCTCAAACTCATGATTTATTTATTTATTTATTTATTTATTATTAGACACGTCAACAGAATACATATTTTTACACTCAATCGAAATATTCAATGACAAATTCTGATATATATTCCTTTTACAGACATGCACAACATTTACAGTTTGATCACGCAGCAACGTTAGATATTTAAAAAATAACAAAGATAAACTAAAAAAATACACAATACAATATAATAAATTAGAAATTGAGTTTTCTTATAAATTAGGTAGTTAGTTTTGATTTAAATTTAGGTAGAGTGTCGTGGAAGATATCTAAATCGTTCTGACCAGCGCACAACATATTATATGAATTATACATTCGTGATAGTGGCGAGTGCCGGCCCAAGTTCGTCCTGCATCCTCATGATATACGTCTACGTCTCGCGTCGCTCGGTCAGGTTAGGTTATACTTTTGATGCTCGATTTAATTAAAGCCCTCTGAAAACAGTGTCTTGATTTTCTCCATGAATATCATGAACAGTGCAGTACCTTTTCATAACAGCTTCGCATTACTAACAACCAACTAACAACATTATAACCGACCGCCCCATTTCACTTTTACAAGACATGAAGCTGTCCCTGGTCTAGTTTGTCTACTGCATGTACGGCCAGCAAAAAATGTGGCTCACACGAGTAATCGACGCAACGAGAAGTTTCACTCGCGGCATATCGAGAGGGAAAACTGTAAACAAAGCCTTGAGACGCTGGTACCGTCGGCAGCGACGACTAAAGAACTTTTTGTGAAGAAACGGTGTATATTAATTAATTAATATATATATACTTATATATATATAAAAGCATTTGTATCATCGAGTCCAGGTCAGTCGACGAGGTAATATGACAATAGAAATAAGCTGCCAAGTGCGAGTTGGACTCGCGTTAATAACAGGACTAACATCAACAAAATACCTTAAAGTAGTAAGCACCCCAGATTTAGGGGGTTCAAGTTTTAGATTTCGGAGTTTTTATGGAATATGGGTGCAAACATGTGCCTGCATAGTGCATACCATATTTCAGATTTTTAGGACTTCAGGAGGTACCGAAGAGGTTTTGATGACATGCGAATCGGTCATATTATTGAGCACAATTTTTGGGACATAATTCAGAGTAACTTTCATTATGAAACCGATTTGATCAAAGTAACTTTATTTTTCACTTCTCCATACTAATCAGCTGACCCACTCAGGCCAAAATGTACTGGGAAGTGAAAAATAAAGTTGCTCTAATCAAATCGGTTTCATGATGAAAGTTGCTCAGAATGATGTGCCTAATAAAGTGGTTTTTAATTTTGCGTTAATTCATGTACTTATATAAGAATATTTTATTATTCTGTCGCTACAGTATACCACAGCAGCAGTGCGTTTTTGTTGCGCCCGCGCATCCATCGGTGAAACTGAAAGTGGAAACCGCGCAATTATGACATTGTTTGTCGAGGAAAAAACGCACGCGTGCGACTATCGGTGAAAAGTGAGCCAAGTTCCTTTGTGCTAGGAAAATGAGAAATTCAGATTGTTCGGTATCGCGCGGGAATCTTATTGGTGATTGAAGGCTGCAGAATTAAAAACTGAGATACTAACATTATTTTTTAGGGTTCCGATCCTTAAAAGGTAAAAAGAAACCCTACAGGATCACTTTGTTGTCCATCCGTCCGTCTGTCTATCTGTCTGTCCGTGTGTCACAACCTTTTAAATTAAGAACGCGTGAACGTATCAAGCTGAAATTTATATCAATTGTTAAGGTCTGTAGTCGAATAAAGCTGTGAAAAAATCAACCTTCTAGGTCAATGCAATCCAACGATACGACCGTTTATGCTGTAAAATTGTTGGATTTTCATAGTAATCGCAATGGACCCAAAACCTATAGGCATAGACAAATAAGTAATATAGGGTACTTCTCGTTGGCTTACAATCATGAAATTTAGCACAAAGCTAGGCTTTTATAGCACAATTGAAGGAACAAATCTGAATACTGCAAATTTCTATCTTCGTGCAGAACTATGTAATTTTGTTTACATGGATGACATCATACTTTATATTTTTATGTAGAAACCTAATTATACCACTTACGAGGTAACAAGCTTCAAGTGTGATCGGAACCCTTAGACCGCGAGTCCTACTCGCGCTTGACCGTTTATTTTATTTATAACATAGAACATTTATTTTTTGTCTTTCAGAAGATTCTACGCACTAGAAGCTATAGAACTATGCGCCTTGAAGATTACAGGCTTTTTGCCTTAGTACGTAGTGTTCAAATTGCATAAAAGATGAGATCAAATATTTTTAGGGTTTCGTATCTCAGAAGAAGAAACCCTTATAGGATCACTCGTGCGTCTGTCCGTCCGTCCGTCCGTCCATCCGTATGTCACAGGCAATTTACTCAGAACATATTTGACCGATGAAGTTGAAAATTGGTACACAATGCCTGCGATTCCGAAGGCGACACGAACTATACTAACTAAACTAATTAAAATCGTGTGTTTGAAAATGGAATCTGTGGCCACCGCGCAAGAGCTGTCGGATTTGAAGGTTGTCAGTTTAGTGCCTTTAGTTCCTCTAGTTTAGTGGTTTTGACACCTCAAGAATAGCCCACACTATATCAATATTTGTGACCCAAAGATAAAGGTCTAATGTAAATATATAAATATGGAATATGGGGGCCACTTTATGGGGGCCAAATGAGAAAAATAAAATTAAAAATAAATAAATAAATATGCCGTGTGACATATCAAATAAAAGCACATAGTGTGAGGATCTTAAATGTATTTTTATAATATATTTAAGACTTATTTAAAAAGAGTTCTGCTCAATAATATAACCGATTCGCATGTCATCAAAACCTCTAGAGTCTAGAATACTTCCTAAAGTCCTAAAAATCTAAAATTTGGAATGCAAGCACATGTTTGCACCCATATCCCATTAAAACTCCGAAATATAGAACTTTAACCCCCTTACCCCCTAAATCTGGGGTGCAAAGTTTGTATGAAAAACTGAATTTTAGGGTTATTTTAGGACATTTTGTTGGTGTTAGTCCTATTATAGTTTGAATTTCGGTAAATGTGCACAAAACTGAGATTATGTTTATGCATACAGTACAGTATAATATGCAGTAGATATCATAGTAAATGTAGAGGAGAAAAGAGCTGGGAGGAGGAAGTCCTTCGCAAAATCAATGGATGGAGAACAGACTGGTAGTACAGCAGCACACGAAGTTATGAGAGTCCTACAGCCGAATGCACTACTTACTCCCATATCTTCGCACGTAATTGGTAGTGTTAGCTGTCATGAATATACGAGAGCCAAGAAATCTTTGAGTAGCAGTCAAACTTTGAGTGGGAAGGTAAGTAGCTGTGCATAGAGACAAGACATCTCTCATGAAAGGAAATTATTTGGTCATTACGGGTCCTTTTAATCAGAGTTATTTGGCTCAGTAGTCACCCGAGAGCGCTCCAAGGTCTATGTCTAGACTTCTCAGATCTTTCGAGAAATTCGGAAGGGCCTAATATTCCTTTGACAGCGTTTCTCTTGTCTAGGCACGTCTTAACAGGTGACCAACCTTGTATTACGTTGATAATATCACTAGGTCTAACCATAAACCGTCAGATTCTATCAAATCGGTAGTGCCTCGCCAAATCGAGCAAAGGCCTTGTCGTGCCATCCTTTTTTGAAGCAATTCAGGATATTTGTGACTATGTTGCCCGGCACTTTGCTTAATTGAAGTTAGATTATTTCATGTTTATGACCACGATACGCAAGGAAAGTTTTTTATTTCGATTACGGGTGATAAATAGACTATCAATATTCATCGTCAATTTGGAAAGTAAGTAATAACACTATTCTGACAAGGTACTTCTACGACTAATAATCGTCGCAATCTTCCCATGTCACATAAACCATCGTCCCTATAATCTCCATTTCTTCTAAGGACAAGATCCAAATGCCCCCTGAGGGCTACACTCTGGTTAAAGTTTGCACAGTAGTGGTTAAAACACTGCAGTGCTGCTACTGCTTAGTTGTTCTAGAAGTATTCAAAGTATTTATTCAAGTAGTTGAAAATAACAATGGATTCTTGTGGCCCCACACTAGGCATAGCCTGTATCGTGGGTGCCCTGTTTGGGTTCATACAGTTTAGTTTTTGACAACTACGTAACATTAACATTTTAAATATGCAAATATAATAGAAACTAGAGGCTATCCGACAAACCTATAGGTATGGTAAGGTTGTTTAAATACAACCTATTTTTCTAAAGGGGATGGCAGAGGCCCGTATGACAAAAGACGTGCCGCCATATTTTTACATTACTTAACTAATTGTTAACCGACTTATAAAACGGTCAAGTGCGAGCAGGACTCGCGAACCAAGGGTTCCACACTTGGAGATTGTTACCTCGTAATTAGACATAACATAGCGTCACGCCTTTTCCCATACGGGATGGCAGAGGCACCACTGTGCCCACTTTCAGCCAGTGTTTCAATACTCCATTTTGCGTGTCAGGGGGCTGGCCCATCGCCGCAGCTTGTCATTTTCATTGATAAAAAAACTGGTGAATGAAAATGATGTTGCGTAGATATGCACCAAAACTCTATGCGATACCTTCTTTGTATTTATGTACTTGGCTTTGTGTAGAAGTGGGTGCAACAGCCTTGTTCGATTCGTATGGAAATGTGCGTGAATGTAAAATGAACAACGACCCCCGACACTTCGACCATTACACCTTACACCCGTGGAACGAACAGCAGTGAATTGTGACATTACACAATATAGAAAAGACCCTGAATGTAAAGCCCGATACTCATTTGCGAGCCGAAGATGTAACCGAGCAAAATCGTTAACGATTTTCGGTTACGATTCGTGCAACGGTTACAATTACGGCGTGCCATGAGTGAAATGTGACAAATGGAGCCTTCAGCCACCATACGCAGAACGTCCTTGGCCACACTGTTCAGTGGTTCCAGGTCTGGTGGTTATCGAGAAAAACAGTCGCACGCGCAGCACAGTGTCCGCCCGCACGTAACTGTTTATTATAGTGAGATCCCTACACGATGGGACGAGTCACGGGATACGTCTCAAAAGAGATATACAATGATATGGCCTCAGGCCTTTTCCTGGAATGGCAGGAGCACTGTTCTGCCCGAGTTTTAACCTATAATAACTAGTAGTTCTGTGAGCTGTAGACCTCGCGAACGACACCGGGAATTAGAGTTTTTTTTTCATTATTTTGCATCCCCTCACCGCTCACATCGTATCGATGGAATTATTTTAAAAACAAGTAACCCGACTGTTCTTTCAATAACACATACAAACTAATGACTGTATCTGGTTACAATGGAGTATGAAAGTAGCCGCACCAATAACTTTGTAAACTACATTTTGCGATTTATGATACAACCTATAGATTTTTCACTAAAATTTATAGTCTGTATCACTCTCACGTTCTCCACGAATCCAACGACACCTCATTTGTTAATAACCGTCAAGCCGTTTGGGTTGTAGCATTTTTTTACATTTTAAAACCCCCTAATATCTACGACATTTTGAAAAAAAAAACTGAATCGACAAAAAAACCATTTAATTATCCAACCTGCTCACAAAATTTCACGAGAATCGGTTGAGAAATGCGACCTGTGTAGACCTGTGAACACACAGACAGACAGACATACGAAAGCACTTTTGTCCAATCCTGAAACGGAGACGCTTCGCTCGCTCGGTCAATTAATAATTTTACCGTTTTGCTTCAAGTATGCTCTCACTTGTGTGTGCGTGAGGGCGTTCCTTCCTGTTTAAAAAAATAATTTCGACTGTGTCCAAATACACATTTTTGTCTCAAACAGAGATAGATGCTAGGTTTGCTGGAAGAAATCTCTTAATAAAGATAAGGTCGCCTTTGTCATGTGTTCTCCACTTTCCATTGTAAAATGTGTTATTTTGTGCAATAAAGTATATGAAATGAAAAAATAGATCCACGACCATGATAAGCTGATCATAGTGCAAATGATAAGCTGAATATAGTGCAAATGATAAGCTGATCATAGTGCAAATGATAAGCTGAACATAGTGCAAATGATAAGCTGAACATAGTGCAAATGATAAGCTGAACATAGTGTAAATGGGCATCTTTGCTAAAATATATCACTTAAAAAAACCATTTCATGAATATTGTATCTTCAGACCTATCTCCATGACTGGTGCCCCTTGCAGACACGATCACTGCACAATCTAAGTTTCTCCCGCAACCCAACCGTGCACCGACAGAAATGCACTTTCTTCCGACACTGCATCCACGCACACAGGCGCACAAGACACGCACACAGCCACGCCTGCGTGTGCGCAGCTGACTCACTAACACACATTCTAGACGCGGGCTTACGAATGAAAGTCTTTGAAAAACGGTAATCAATTACGTTATTTTATTATTGGAAATTTAAATGCTGAAGTGGTTTTAATGAGGCTTTCGTACAGCGGGCAATTCTGCATGGTGTCGGTTTTTGGTTAGATTTTGAAAAACATTTGGTGGAGTATGGGTCAATCTTACTCGTGTAAAGGCCTGTGCCCCTCGATGGGGATGTGTATGAGCAAAATTTGTTCGAAAATTCGCAATAACGGTATTCTTTGTTTTTTTTTACAAAGGATGTCCTACATCAGACATTTATCTGACAGTAACGGTTGACAGTGATTCCTTGGAGACTGTCAACTGTCAAGGGTAGTCAAAATTAGATTCCTTTTTTATGTTCCTTTTTTAACCGACTTCCCAAAGGAGGAGGTTTACAATTCGTCCGGATATATGTCTATCCCCCGATAGCGCCTAAACGGATGGACCGATTTAGAAAATTATTTTTTTGTTTGAAAGGGTTTACCTTCCCATTGGTCCCATTGACACCAGGTCAGGATCTGATGATGGGATCCTGGAGAAATCAAGGGAACTCTTCAAATATTATAGGCAGACATATAGTGATTTTTGTGTTTTTCATAATAACTCGTGCAAATGCACATGGTAAGCATAATATTGTGATGTGGAACTGCTGATGAAGACCACATATGGCCACCAGATCTGCTCAATACTAGGTACAAATACAATGCGTGGCTGACGGGCAGGCAACGCATAGCCTAAACCGGTGCACCTAGAGCCATGAAACTTTGTACAGGGGTTCCTTAGTAGCGTGGGGTAGCACTGTGTGGGATTTGACAAAATTAATTCCCCAGGGGGGGGGGATAAAGGGTTACAGTTTGTATTAAGCTCAATCTAATCAAATAGGGTTTGTGGAAGTCGGTTTTTTCTAAAGTTTACTTTTTGTTTCAATTATCACAGGAAATACTGGAGTGTAAATCCAATATTTACATTTTTTATTCGATTCTGAAAATTATCTAAAATACTAACGATACACATTCGCGCGTTGAATTTCTTATAGCTTTATTAGATTTGATTTCAATCACTATTCAACCAATGATTCAACCATTATGTTCTGACCCTTTGCTTTTGTCAAGCTCGCTCCTATAATTCTTCAGAATTTTAACAATTATAGAGGTCTAGATAAAATGGCTACTACAGTATTGTTTACATGAAAAATAACTTCACTTTTATTGTATGGTTCTGTCTCTTTTTCTCAAGATTACCAGCTGTTTTTCGTCTCGCTCTACCAAGAAATGCAGTTTTCACTGGCGGTCACGCTGTACCGGTTCTAAATTATATACTTTATTTAAAAACGTAAAGGAAACCAGGCATTTGTTCTCATAGTAGCTATCTACGTGTGCACTGCAACAAACTTATGAACAAGTTATGCGTTTTTTTTACGTAATTTTGTAATTACTTTATTTTACTAAACTGAACAATGACACAGACAACTTATTATCTTACTTACTAATAACTCATGTTAGTCGTTCGTGGTATGTTGCCCTACTAATTTGGGATTTAATAGTGCCCCCGCCAAGTCTACTCACGCACTACCTTTTTCCCGATTATGTTTTTATAGGTATTGTTTATTGTATGTATATTTATTGCATATAACAGACAAATGTATGTTTTGTGCGTCAAGGTGACAAATTATTTTTTTGTAATAATTTTATGTTACATGGATATGGCTTAACCTAAAATAGACTTAATTTACAATATACCTAACAAACTCTCGCCCTAGGGCAATACACCACCCACGTTAGACCTTGGGACATGATATAGTTACGCAATAAGTGTTTAATTTTGTCTATTTTGGTTCTATTGAAAATCAAGAGAAATTGTAGACAACCTTGCTGTACTGAATAAAAATATTTATGATTATCCACTTACAGAGCTAGCTAATAATCTGTGTATCATGGAAAAATTCCAGAACTAAATACTAGTCAATTTTATTTAGGTACCTACCTATCTAATAATTTAATATCACATAATGTGACGTACTTATAACAACATCATCTAGGTAAGTACAAGATATAACGATAAACAAACAAAGAGTATAAGATATTAATAATTTATACGTATAAGAAAACCAGAATCTCGTCTTTTCTTATATGACGTGTTACATGTATAGGTACATAGGTAACTTGGACATTACATATGTACCTATATATAGGTACTTACAAACATACATAAAACATATACAGAAGCAGTCGGTACATTACTGTATGTTCACGAGGTATCCATGTTTCGAGGTAGTTGTACTCGTACAAAAAGGCACACACATCAACTTTCCACGCACACACCGGCACAAGAAAATTCGGCAATGACTACAGGGAAATTGTTGCTCCTGTGTGCGTAGGGTGGAGGTAGCGGGGGTGAACGGCCGCCTCGACCTTCAGACGGTGGGGGAGGGGGTCGTCTGTCTAGGAAGCTTAGGTGGCTATGGCTAAGTACAATAAGAAATGGAATACGCTGGCCTGGGATCAATTAGCTGGCCCCAACTGTATTTTGCTGTAGGCCGGATCAGCAGGTCATTCCGTTTTGTAATGCAGGAGGTACGAAGATTTGGTTGCGAATGCCTACTATCGCCCTTGGTTACTTTTCTGATTATGGACACATAGAATAGTAGATTGTTTACCAAGGGAGTAAAGAACTATTTTTAGGGCGAGAGTGTTTTTTGGAACCCGAGCGACCGAGGGATTCTAGAGTTGAGTCCCGAGTGTAACGAGGGACTCAAGTAGAATCCTGAGGGATCGAGGGTTTCAAAGTACATCACTCGAGCCAAAAATAGTTATTACTCCTGAGGTGGACACTCTACTTTTCATCAACCTCTATGAGAAAACGAGTACTTAATCAATAAAATACCATACATATTTAGATTTACGATTGTATATTTATTAACACAATTGGATCCTCCACACAGTTAAAGCTTCTTTAGTATTGGCTAAATCTTGAAAATAGACTCAAAATATGCTCAAAATGCATTTTCAGAAAACCACTTTGTACCTCCTGAACACAATTTTTATACAATATTCCTCGTGATTTTATTGGTAACAGATCCAGATTGGCGTTTGTTGTTTAATTATGATCTGGAGTTACACTCACTATCACTCATATTTTTGACTAATATCCGCAAACGAAATTGTGATAATTACGGCATTCAGATTTGGCGCGATTTGTTTACAAATCCACAACTTTTTAATGATTTGGTCTGTGTTTCGATATCAATCTCTGTAAGGTTGTGTCTCTGTTGTCAGCAATAGATGTTAATCGATTCGGCCGACCGGATTATCTAATCTGTGTCGAGTACGCATTTTAGTACAAACTTTTTTTAATTGGCTGTTTTTCAAAATCGATCTCTGTGACACTCAATACTGACAGCAATTTTTTGCTTTGTACTGGCAACAAATTTAAAAAATTACTTTTAGTCCCTAGGGACTAAAATACCTACTTTAGTCCCTCTTTACAGGGACTAAAGTAGCTCTTTTTGAAAAGATGTGATAAAAACTATATTATTATGTATCATAATAACACAACTTTGCTTATGGGATATGATGATGAGAATATAGATGGATATGTACTATCAAGCCCCTTGTCAAGCAAGACAGAGGGGAGGAGAGGGGAAATGAATTATTGGCTTGAATTAGTGGGAGTAATTGTGCTTCTGCCAACTCGTATTCATGAACACTAGGATAATGATTGCTCAGTATTGCTGATTGCACATCCATATGCACATCATGTGAAGGTATTGGGGTAATAATATAGAGGGCTTGTGTGCAGGAGGGTATTTACAGAGCACATTATAGAAGGTTTGTGTGCAGGAGGGTATTTACAGAGCACATTATAGAAGGTTTGTGTGCAGGAGGGTATTTACAGAGCACATTATAGAAGGTTTGTGTGCAGGAGGGTATTTACAGAGCACATTATAGAAGGTTTGTGTGCAGGAGGGTATTTACAGAGCACATTATAGAAGGTTTGTGTGCAGGAGGGTATTTACAGAGCACATTATAGAAGGTTTGTGTGCAGGAGGGTATTTACAGAGCACATTATAGAAGGTTTGTGTGCAGGAGGGTATTTACAGAGCACATTATAAGACACAGTGGTGTGCAAAAATAAAAGTATGTATACAATACACATATGACCGATACGACCATTTCACAAATATGTGTGCATGTCATTTAGATATATTAATCATTCCCTGATGTGAGCAACCATGGTTGAATTACACTGAACAAAGTTACGTTGTACGAATAAATAAATAAACGGTTTTCTGCGGGAGCTTAAATGAAAACTTAATAGAAAGCGTAGCGTTTAGTCTTCGTGTTAGTGCGATGTGTCCATTAAAAGCACCACGAATTGAAATGCTTTTAAAACATCATAATTTCATGAAATCCAACGCACTTCTTCCGACCATTACGTGCAATGATCTTCCAGATCGTAAAATGTTTAGAAAAATTATGCTACATGCTTATTATCAATTTTCTTATATGGCACCAGCAAACATGTGTCATACAAAATCATGAATTAAGTCATATTCATTTAATATTTTTGGTTACACATAGCTAGTCGAGTCTTTGATTGCTAGTTACTTATCAAAGTATTCTTCCCCTGTCATCGCGGAATCCTTAGCATGAAATATTCAGTGTAATTGGACCCTAGTGCTACAATTCTGAAACTAAAGCCTTTGTGTACTTATGTACTATACATACTTAGTTAGCACGTGAGAACTTTTACATAAATTATTATTCCCTTGACTAATTCGTCCTGACCAAGGACGTCCCAGCCCAGCAACTGACGGGACCTAGGATATACCCATAAACTCTATCAATAACTAACCTTATACCACACAGAACAAGGTCTAAATTACAACAGAAATAAGATCAGCATACCCTTTGGCAAAGCTCTGAAAGCGAAATTTATACCTGAAATTTTCGCCAAGTCTAACTAAGTTCTAAAACTGAGGTGATAAGATAGAAATTGCTTTGAGGGGTCCTTGGGTGGTGGGGAACGAGATGGGGCTATATGTGGGAGAGGGATAGAAATGTCCGTGACCTATCCTACTGACGAATGTCGAGTCCCGGAACACGCATTTTAACGAAACGTCTAGACGTCGCTGCGTCTGTGTAGGTGAGCGTTCGATGTGTGCATCAGTAACAAGGCGCAAGTGTGTGCGTGTGTACGTGAATAGGCCTCTGTAGAAATTGTTCTTTACAGTGTGGGTGGTAGGGCATTAATTATTGAAAATAACTTCTATTAGGGTTCATGATGTAAGATGCGGTGTGGTGCTGAAATGTGTGACAAAGTTAACGGTTAATCAAATCAGTGTTATGATTTCAGGTAAGATCTTATGCAAGCTTCGGCAAACGCCATAGCGGTGGCCAGTTTTTGGAATAATATAATTTAATTTGCAACACTTTACAAATTAACGCTTCCACGAAGAAGAAGAATAGAACGATGAGAAGAAGAAGGTAAGTACTTGTAGCAAAGGAAAGGTAAAGACCGCAGATAGCCAGATTTACCGTTGTGGTGAATGTTAATCCAGGCCATTATCACGCAGAATTTTTGTTGGTTTTCGCATTTAGTAATAAGTCATAAAGCTAAATATTATATGGGAAGCATAAGTTCGCGGCCTGCGTGAGAGTTAGGAATCACCATGAAAGTACGAGTGATATCCTATAGTTTGCAAAGTATAGGATGATTGATGACAGCTTGTCACTGTGACTTTACTAGACATGGGGATACTGTCGTTATAAATGATCGATATTCGAACTAAAGTTAAAGTAAATGTTTCAAGCAAATCAAACAAAAGGATGTTATAACACGTTTTTATTCTTGTTAAATCGGTTCACAGCCCAAATCGCCATCACCAAAGTCTGATTCGGACTCGCTGGAGCAGTCTTGTAGATTTATAATCAGTTCCTGGGTAGATTGGTCGAATCGTACCTCACGCTCCCAATCTATGATCTCCTTGTTATTTGTAATCTATTTTACACATAACACACAAAAATAATTCATTGATTTATATAAAAGAGAGAAGTAACTGCTCGATACCTGTCTTATGTTCTAAATTAGTTTATAATTTAAGATAACATTACTATTTATAGCGGCTCACATTCAGCAGATAAACCTGATTAATTAGGTTTCCGCTGATGTTATCTTAAATCATCATGTATTGTTAAACTTTTTGAATGAATAAATAAAAAAAAAAAAAAAAAAAAACATACATCATAAGTATCTGAGATAAGTATTAAATTATATTTTTGAAGTCAATATTGTCTTACAATAAGTGTAGCACGTCACTATTTGCCAAATAAAGTATGTTCATTTTACCGTCGCAAAATACGGTATTTATAGGCGTGTTTTGACACTGACAGCTGTCATCAATCATCCTATACTTTACAAACTATAATACAGTCAATATTAGTGCGAGAGCTCAGAACAAATACGTACGTTCCTGGACTAAATTACGAGAGCCAGCTCTTAGACTACATTATTTTTCTACATAAGTTTTTAGAGGTTTTCTCAAGGATAGTCTTGTTTCCACATATGTTATTGAATTGTATCTACTTGTATGTGAAATGGCAGCTGTTAGCATGACAATAAACATGGAATGATACATAATTGGGCAGTGACTAATGCACTGAAAAGCAGATGAATACTTTATTTACATTTTGGATATTTTCATAGGACCTGAAAACTTTAATCCCATAAAAACACGCTTCGACTTGGCGGGGACTCTGCCGCGCCCCCTGATGAGGCTTTGTATTCTCGATATACGAGTAGAAAAGAAACTATATCCGATTTTCGATAATTTAAGTAATGTACCTACGTTAAGCCATATTGTACATATTAGGGTGGCATAAAAAAATATTTGTGGTTTATGACCCGTCGTTGTTCGAAGTGATTGTCGTTTAATTTGTAATTAGTAAACAAATGTGTAATATCCGTATTACGAATAAAAATTACCACAAGTTCATCATTAATTTTAATATGACTAATGAACATTTCCTACACCTACTACTGTCAGCGCACGAGTTGAATGCAGATATGTCAAACATGGGCGAGATCGGACTGGCGAAAAGTCCGGAATAAGCCCAAAAATCGATCGTTCGATCGTTCGATCGTTTGATCGTTTGATCGCACATTATAGGAGCAAAGTCATAGGAAATACTCTACTTATTTCCCATTACGATATTTATTTTGTTTTGTACAAAATAATTTCAAATATTACATAAGCCTTTTAGTAGGTAAACTTAAACATAAACTTTTACATACAGGCACATATATTCCTTCTGGCCCCACACTAGGATACCCGGTGTCGTGGGAACCAGAAATAGCGACATCACAAACATGTAAACATCCAAGACCTGTTTTTTTTTTGTCCCTAGCCGGGATTCGAGCCAAGGACCTTTCGCATGGTAGGCAGATGCGCCACCGCTGCGCCACAGAGGTCGCCATATTTTAATTTTCAAATAAAAAATAAATAATAAGAAAAATATAGCTCCTCCTTTCTCTCTCCTCCTTATGGTTTGCTGGAAGAAATATCTTATTAGAGATTTCGCCTTTGTACATTATTATAATTCTGTACATTCGTTTTGTCTATTACAATAAAAAAACTACGAAACATACGCATGTTACGGATCGTGAACTATAGAATGAAACAGGCTTGACTCCTCATGTACTATTACGCCCCCACCTACGAAAAGGCTGTTATTTTGTGAAGAACATGTGTTAGTCTACAACAGATGTTAGTCTACAACAGATGTACCTACATCTAGTCGTAGGTGCGGTGCGACATTGAGAAGGGTTCAACGGACGTTTCTCTCGGGACGTTCCGGTCGAATTTCGGACAGACCACAGAACCGGCTGTTGAACTACCTAGACTCTAGACTGTACCTAGTTGTTGCATGGATGGGGTATACGAGTAGATATTATGTTATAATCTATCTACCTGTCTATCCAGCATCTACGAGTAGTTGCTAGAGATCTCGTCGTACTAGAGTATGTACGTCGATTCTGTAAAATCAACTCACACTCTCACTTCACACTCTCACTTCGCATTTGTTTGACACTTTGAATCGTGTTCGTGTAAGAAGTGAATGACAAAGTCACCCTTACCGAATGCTCCTTCTTACGTCATCTCATAATATACCATCATCATCATCATCATCGTCATTGGCCTTTTCATCTTTTCAGATGTTTATTACAGCTGCTGTGTGTTCTGGGAGTCACATTTTCTCTTGTGACTGAATTAGGGGGCACGGCAGTGCCCCCGCCAAGTCGAGCGCGAAGCAAACACTGCCGTACCATCCTTTACTGGAACCATTTCGCCGCATTTTCAGGCCCCTATTTGAGAACCTCTGGATAAGACCAGAACGCAGAAATTTTCGTTATCTAGTAAGCTACAATCACATACTTAAAATCCAAAATTTCAAGTCTGTAGGTCATTTAGTTCCGAAGTTATTCGAAAGCAAAGTTTCGCATTTTCGACACTCACTCACTCATGATCATCATAGAACTAGTTGTTAGGTATCCAACACTAGATGGGTCTGCCAGTCTTCTAACTCGCGCTGGTGAAGTGTTTTTCTATTAGTATATAAAATCAATTTATCTTTCATTCAATGGTCAGTCAGTCAATGGAGTCTGTCATACTCAGGTACCTTATGGGGGTCAAAGGTCAAAACACCAGTACTTCCCATAGACTCCGGTGCTGAAATTTGGTGCAGAGTTAGGTTTTAATAGCAACATAAAGGGAAAACTATACAAGGTGACTTTAAAATATCGATCAATACTTTGGGAAATGATGGTGCCCATAGAATAATATGAACTTTCCCCAAGAAAAAAAATTTTGGGTCTCCCATAGTAAATTGAAAACAGCTGATCGGGGCAATGGACGGGACGGGACGGGACGGGTACGGGACGGGACGGGACGGGACGGGACGGGACGGTACGGGACGGGACGGGACGGGACGGTACGGGACGGGACGGCACGGGATGGCACGGGACGGCACGGGACGATCAATACTTTGGGAAATGATAGTGCCCATAGAATAATATGAACCCCAAGAAAAAAAAATTTGGGTCTCCCATAGTAAATTGAAAACAGCTGATCGGGGCAAAGGACGGGACGGGACGGGACGGGACGGGCGGGACGGGACGGGACGGGACGGGACGGGACGGCACGGGACGGCACGGGACGGCACGGGATGGGACGGGACGGTACGGGACGGCACGGCACGCGCCGGGACGGGACGGCACGGGACGGCTCGGCACGGGACTGCACGGCACGGCACTGGACGGGACGGCACGGGACGGCCGACCGACCGACCGACCGGCCGACCGACCGACCGATAAAACACGATATGTCATATAAAACGTATCCGTCTTTAGTTAAACAAATCAAATAATCAGATTAATGATTAATCAGATTACATAAAAAAATCGATACTTGTGGCGTAAATTCCGCGCCGATCTTTCAGAAATTAAACCGTCTAAACCGTCTAAAAAAATAAATAATGAACGCGAATGGGCAATACGAAAAACTGTTGCTACTGTACAAGAATCAGAACCGGAAAAAAAGAAAAGAAAGATTATTTTGTAATAAAAAAAACTGCTCCTAAAAATAAAAAAAACTGTGTCAAATAAGAAATTCTAATAAAATAAATGAATATACCCACGTTTCTACAAAAAGAAGTGAAATCCCACCAAAACATTCTGTAAAAAACTAGCCAAGTCTCGATCGAGCTGCTCGTTTATCTCTAAAAAGTAATGAAATCTAGACAAAGGCGTGCCAAGTCTAAGGTTCCTTACTGCGATTTCTTTATTATTATAGTTAATGTTGTGTGACTTGGCCGTTTAACATTCTTTATACGTTAGTGAGTACAAGTCAATTTTGAACTGCGTCGTATTTAATTACAATAAATTACAAGTTCCAAGTTTCCTGATAGTATATAAAGGAATTCTATTTTAAGCAAATTAGTGTGTAAAATACAACAGATATAACATAGGTAGTTACAACAGATATAACATTACGTGTAAACAAAATTGACTTGTACCCACTAACGTATAAAGAATGTTCAACGGCCAAGTCACACAACATTAACTATAATAATAAAGAAATCGCAGTAAGGAACCTTAGACTTGGCACGCCTTTGTCTAGATTTCATTACTTTTTAGAGATAAACGAGCAGCTCGATCGAGACTTGGCTAGTTTTTTACAGAATGTTTTGGTGGGATATAATATACCAGGTGTAAATGAATTAACGAAAAATGAGAAACAACTTTGTTAGGGACAATATTCTGAGCAACTTTCATTATGAAACCGATTTGATCAAAGCAAATTTATTTTTCACTTTTCCATACTAATCAGCTGACCCACTCAGGCCAAAATGTACTGAGAAGTGAGAAATAAAGTTGCTCTGATGAAATCGTTTTCGCTCGAGTTTTCGCTACTCAAAATCACAACACAAATCAATGGTTCGTTAGAAAATTATTTGACTTTTCGGACCTCCCGGTCTCACAGAAATGTACGTCACCAGTGGCGGGTTAAGAATATTACCAATATTATAGTATCTGTGATTTACTCTACATTTATAAGCCCGGGTCTCCCGAGAGACGGATAAACAGTCAGATATTTTTTTTACACTTTTTGTACGTGAGAAATGTCAAAAGCCCCAGATAAACAGACAGATGAATGCTATCTGAGGAATGAGAGAACGTCACTTACAAGAGTATTCATAGTTGCCATGCATAGTTGCATTTATATGCAAATTAATTGTTATGTTTGCACACCTCATATTCATTTGATCGTGTTGTGTTTATTTGAGGTTTGCAGTTATACATTTATTATGGCAAACTGGATAAACAGAGCATAAGTAAGTTCATATATGGCAGTAGAAGTAAACAGTAGTTCCAATACTACTATAATACTAAACTCGCATGCATTATGTAGTACATACATTCTTTTATTCACTATATAACCTTTCTATTCAAGAAAGGTGAAAAAGTATTTCATGGTTTGTCTTGTCTTTGTCCTATCGAGTTATCTGTTTTCAAACGACAAAGAATATAAATGTTTCACAAATTATTTTTGTATTTACAATTAAGTACTTCTTTCTGCCCATATGTATACATATTATGTATTTTTTCACACCTTGTTCTATTGTGATTTCCTATAACGTGTTTCTCCGAAGTTCCATAAAAAAATATCCATACATTTTTAACATTTGCCTCATTTCTCTGATTGCTTGAATGTAACTGAAATTAAGTAACTAAAATATGGAATTATTAATTATAAAATTTCCAAAACAAAAGTTACCAAATTCAGTTCATAATTTTACTTCTGTGCACTTCGCTATTACCTAAACTCCATTTTCGAGCTCACCACTACACCTGCATATTACTACTACAGTTACCAATCGTGGTGTCATCTTATGCAAGCAGGGCGTTGACCCCGCCGGTCGTCTGAAGGAAGACGTCCGGACGCGCGGTCGTAGAACCCTGCTACGGCGTAGACTGCGGGCTACGGGCGTAGTTCACGCTACGAAGGTGATTTTCGGTGACTGCTACGGGTGGTTAGGCTGGGGTGTCGGACGGAATATTACTTTTAATTTGGGGCGTCGAGTTTTTGTTGAAATTGTAATTATGCAAGACAAGCATTAAATAACTAAACTGTGCATCTGCCACACTCCGATCCTTAAAAGGAAAAAAAGGAACCCAGGATCACTTTGTTGTCCGTCCGTCCGTATGTCAAGACCTTTATATCCTGGGGATAACTTTGTTGTCGTCTCTGTTCGTTCGTCTGTCCGTCGGTCCGTCCGTGTGTCAAGACCTTTATATATCGAGAACGTGAAGACGTATCAAGCTGAAATGTATATCAATTGCTCAGGGTGTCAAGTCTGGTGAAAGCCGTACAACATCTGTGCTCATCTGTATTAACATAGTTCTTTCATAGCGTAACACGTCAGTAGACTACCAATTATGTCAAAAACGGGTCTTTGCATGATTAATGATCCATAATATGTATCTCGCATAACACTGTTTCCCGCGACGATGCCCGCGCCACGCTCGGCATGCTACCGGTGCAGAATCATTTGGAAACTTGCACAGGCAATAGTTGTACCCAACCCAAGCGTCCGTCCAAAGTCCATGGCCTGCGATTTTCAAACTACCCACACCTAAAGTTCAAAACTTCAGAAAAATAAGAGAAAGACGCACAGTTTTCACTTAGACGGTGACAGCCATGTGACCGCCTATTACAAGTTCTCGTACCGACTTAGTACCAAAAAAATGCGACAGAGGCGCTATTTTCTTTGGCCACAAATCAGTAAGAAGTTTAGTTTTACGGGAAGGCGCATCCTTATTGTAAAAGTAGTCATTTGAATTTCCAATTAATACAATATATTTTATGTGAATAACAATTGTAGTGTCTTTCTTAGTAGTATGAAAAATAATACTGAAATAAATGTTTTTCTTTGTTATAGGTGGTGTTCATAAACGCGTTAGTAAGATGAGATGTGATCCTGCCTGGTCCTTTGGCACAAAGCAAGCCTTTATAGCACAAGTAAAGGGAAAAATCTGAAAACTGCAAATTTCTGTCTTTATGCAAAACTAGGTACGTAATTTTGTTTACATGGATGACATCATATTTTATTTTTTTACGTAGAAACCTACACCAGTAACGTGGTAACAATCTCCAAGTGTGATCAGAACCCTTGGTCCACGAGTCCTACTCGCACTTGACCGTTTATTTTATTTTATTTTGTATTAGTGCAGTATTGTGTTATCTTTATATCGAGAATGCGTAGACGTATCAAGCTGAAATTTATGCCAATTACTCAAGTCTATGGTCCCCTAAAGCTGTGAAAAATCAATCTTCTAGGTCAACGCAATCGAACGCTACGACCGTTTATGCCGTAATTTTCTTTAAATGGATGACATCATACTTGTATTTTTATGAAGTTACTTAATTGCATCTGTTACGAGAGCTAGCAATCTACAAGTGTGATCGGAGCCCTTGGCACGCAAATGTTACTCGCACTTGGCCGTATCATAAACTCGCCAATTTTGCTAGGCAACCCACTCGCAATGTATTTTCTAGCATACAAAAGAATGAGGGCAGGAATAGTACATTACTTCAGAGGGAAGAAAGTGACAGTTCCATACCGAGATTATGGCATTTGCGCCACGAGCTTGCGAGGGGCGCAAACCATTTGAGGTATGGAACTGTACTTTATCCTGAGGTATGTATAGTGCTTTTTATTACACCTACGAGGAAAATTATAGACATAAATGCATAGAAATGCTAAATCAATCGAAGTTTTTGCGAAAATGCGCGGGCATTTCCTTTTTTTATTCGCCCGTTTCTGGAGTAGGCTAAGGTCATGCAGCCACTTCTTCCGTGATTCCGCGCGTTTTATATACAAAAATAATTTCGTTTTTAATTTTCTGTATGCACCAAGGAGGTTGGTAACTGGTAAAAAAAACTGTATGTGGCCAGTAACAATTTACTTGAAATTTAAAGTTTTAAAGTCTCTGCAGTATGACTGCTGACCTGAGCTGCTGACAAAAAAAAAAAAAAACCGGGTATGTAATGGAATTTCATACATACTTCCCACCCTTGGGTCGGAAGGATTTTCATACAAACTTCCATACCTTGGGATGAAAGGATTTGAAGGGCGGGATAAAGGCGTTTCTTCCCTCTAATTGGTATAATTAGTATGTATTTTCAGAGCAGGTGTGATAAAAAAAATCTTACTAACGCGTCTATCTATGAACATCACCTCTATCGAAGAAAAACATTTATTTCAGTATTATTTTTCATACTACTAAGAAAGACATTACATTTCACATAAATACAATTGTATTAATTGGAAATTCAAATGACTATTTTCCATCGATTTACGAGTATATTACAATAAGGGTGCGCCTTCCCGCACTAAACTTTTTACTGATTTCTGGCCGAAGAAAATAGCGCCTCTGTCACATTTTTTTTAATAAGCTGTCACCAAAGAGTATATAAACTTACTACATGTCACATGGCTGTCCCCGTCTGAGTTTAGCAAAGAGTATATAAACTTACTAGAGTTTAGGGGCATAAATAATGAAAGTTAACATGCCCTCAAAATAAATAAACGTTATTAATTTTATAAAATTGGCCATAAAAACAACAAAAAATCTTACAGACCGACCTAATAAATAAAAATACTATCTATTCTTGTGAATAGACGTTACAAATTCGCTCGAGATATTCGTTAATATGGGCAATTGCCCTGATTTTTTGATAAAAACCAAGTTTCATCGCAGTAACAGATGGGTGAAGGTCAATCTCTCTTCAGATCTTAGTCCACTATAAGGGTCCCTTTTTTTCCTGCTTTAAGAGTTTGTATTAGGCCTCCCTGGTCCCCACGACAGCCGGGTATCTACCCATCGTATCGTGGGCGTTAATGCTATGCATGTGCCTACACATATACTATTTTGGCTATTATTTAAACTAGCGAATAAACTCCAAACTAACCGAACAGAAATGAATTACTAAACCACCGAAAACGTCTTGAGCGACTATTCGGAAAGTCCGTATTTTAGTCCGTTTTTTTAATTTTCGGAACCAATATTAATTGATGTCACGCAAAATGGAAGATAGAGTAGCTGGCTAAACAGTGGTGCCGCCCCGTATGGGAAAAGGCGTGACGCTATGTTATGTTTTATTAATTCCCATTTTTTGCGCAAACACGAGTAAAATCTTCAGTGATAAAAATCTCCTCGCATCTATGCTATGGCCTAACCTGTCACGCTTACGCTGGGTTTCCGAGACGCTGATCAAAGTTTACGATTAGCTAACAGAGCGACTAACTCATCACGTGCCGGTATCACGTGCCGGTATCAGCCAATCACGTTCATAATTCATAATTTCTTTATTGCACACAAACAGTTACATAGGATAATAAAAAACATAGAAAACGTGTACAAAGGCGAGCTTATCTCTAATAAGAGATCTCTTCCAGAAAACCAATCACGTGCCGCTATTTTGAATAAATCATCGATTAGTTAATCGTAACCTTTGATCAACGTCTCAGAAACCGTGGGCTCAATCATGCCTCTGCCACCCCGTACGGGAAAAGGTGTGACACTATATTTATTTGGTTTCATCATTTGCACTGAAAAATACGGTACCTATAAATATATTTTTGCGATAACACAAGTAACATCTATCAAGCACAAACATTACAGCAAAAGCATCCAGACATAACCGACACCCTACGCATCCCGGCTCACCTTGAGCGGTCGGCAGTTCGCAGGTTCAATCGGCGGCTAGGGCGGCCCGCCCAAGTTCAAGGGCGGGCGGGGACAAGGGCGCCGAATGTTATCCGGTGGGGTAGTGCTGAAGAGCAGTGTTAAGGGCGGGTTTGAAGGGTGATTTATGTGTGTGGAAGATGTTAAGGAGCTTTTGGCTGGTTGAAAATGGTATTTTGTAATCTGATAGTTAGAGATGGATAAGAGTTAATGTATGGGTCACAGAACTAATGTTATTCGAAACAATGTATGTTTGTGCTTGTATGTTTTTTATTTTCTGTTTATGTTAAAACCAAATGAATGTTAAGACCAGTATAATCTAAGTCAGACAGTTCTGAAATGAGTTAGGAAGCAATATTAAAGCAACAGCTATCGCTCAGGATGCAACAGGGACCCTTGTTTATGTTTATAACATAATAAGAATAATAAGATTCTTGGCAGGGTTGAACAGAATTTTAATCAAAACCTAGTAATGATCATTGATATCTTTTACCTCCTGTGTAACCGTTTGTAACACGAAAAGTTTACAGCGATAAAAGAAAATATGGATTTAGGTAGTCATTTAAAGGTTGAATATTGAGATGTTTGATTAAGATACAGATAATATTTATTATATTATTATATATATTATGTCATTATTATTATTTATTATTATTACGAGCCTGTAATGTCCCACTGCTGGGCAAAGGCCGGTCACGTTGCTCGAATTCTGACAAATCGTTGGGCTAAGAGAACCACAGACTGGCTCCCAGAAAATGCAAAGAGAAAGCGTGGCCGACCCAGGAAGAGATGGAGTGATGAGTTGGGTCTATGGGATAAAGAGTGGAAGGAGACCGCTCAAAATCGAATGGAGTGGAAGATAATATTATAAGCACCTACAAATAGAGGTACATAGAACCAATCAATTGACCATGACCATGATAGCCCAGATGCACTTGCAACTTCTTGTATGGGGACCGTTCGAAGGACAGGCAGGTGGCAGAGGCTAAACGGTGCCCACTTTTAGCCAGTTACTCAATACTCCATTTTTGCGTGACAGGAGACTAGCCCATCGCCACAGCTATGGAGTAATGAAGGTTTTCTCACGATGTTTTCCATCACCGTATAGGAATAAAATTTAACAAAATTGATATTCAAAGCCCTGTAAGGCTACGGCTCGTCTGAATTTTCGACCTGAACGATATTTACTTACTTTCTTTATACTTAATTATTGCACAAAAACAGAATACAGGCACTTAATAATGGAAAAAAAAAACATTGGACAAGGGCGAGCTTATCTCTAATAATTATTTTTCACTTTCGCTCATAATATGATAATGATCACTTTTCTTTAATAACACGTATATCTCTAATAAGAGATCTCATCCAGCAAACCTAGGATGGACAGGATTAATTAACAAAAGATAGACCTACATATGTGCACCACGGTAAATATTAAATATATAGAGATATTATATTATTTAATATATTAGGCTTATTTGGAATAAGAATAAACAGAATTGTTAAATGAAGTCCAGTATGGCACGAATGGCTTTCCGACCTGGAGGAATTTCCAGAACATGCAGCATTTAGTCCTATATCAGATTACACCCCATGAGTGGCCTTGCCGGACCATGAGTGGCCTTGCCGGACCATGAGTGGTCTTGCCGGACCATGAGTGGCCTTGCCGGACCATGAGTGGTCTTGCCGGACCATGAGTGGCCTTGCCGGACCATGAGTGGTCTTGCCGGACCTAGATATATGAGTGGCCTTGCCGGACCTAGATATAAAATACAAATACAAATTCGTTTTAGTAAAAGAGCAGCATGCTATACGGTTCTCTCTCTGCGGTGAACTTTATTTTTTTATAACTTTTTGCCACGACATTCCAATAAACATTATGTTTCTGTGATGCAAATAAATGTGGCTTTCAGAATATATTTTTATGTGCCGATTTCATGTATATAGTTCAAACATAAACTACCATTATGTAAAAAAAATATGTTTAAGATTAACAGAATGTACGAAATATTATTTTTTTTGTATGGAAAGACATTTTTTTTTTTCAGAAATGGATTTGTCATATATCATTTATTTGAAAACGATATCAAACATGCCTTAGGTACCTACACATTGAGAGGTATATGTCTCAAAAGGAAACGCGAACACACACCCCGAACCATCTACTCAGAAACACCTACAGTACAACCCGTACGGGAATCTTGCTACGCCCAATAAGGTAATTACTTTGATACAATTTTTTTAATTATACCTTATTATACCTTTATGACATGTAATTTAGTGCAATAAATACTTAAATACTTGAACAACTGTGCCATTGTGAACAACTGTACAATCATTAATTTGTGCAACATAACAAAAAGCATCCATTCTTTCGTCACCCACAATCGAATACCAACAACAATTTCAATAAATTATATAACATCAGATGAATCTGCACCTTAAGTCCTGTAATTTTCCTCCGCGGTGTTACATTTCAGTGAATAATACTCCAGACTAGAGCCAGGTCTTGCACCCGAGTTCATTGGAGGCCTGCAAGGGCGGGCGGCGCGTCCTTCCTAGGGCGGACGTCGACTCTGCCCTCTGCCGCCCGCCCAGAGAAGGTTGTACATAACCTGCGCCTGTGTGCGTAAAAGTACCGTGTTTGTCTTTGGGAATGTGCGTGGGCGGTGGTAATATGAGAACAGTATGAGTGATTTGTCTTTTGATGTATTAATTTGTGTAGAAATTATTTAACTATTTAACGCTGGTGTTGCTCTCTGCGTCACGCACTTTCCAATATCTGGTGGCATAAGCATAACTGCACTTTTAGCCAGTATTTGAGTACTTCATTTTGCGTGATAGGGGGGTAGCCAATCGCAAAAAGTCTGGAGAATGAAGCATCGAATTGAAAGTAGGGAAATACAATCTACTTTTATTAATAGCAGGTTTTGTAAGAACGGTTGACGTCACAAGGCGACTTTGAAAGTATTATGTAGCTAAAACATTGAAAACTCTCGCTGACTGACTTACCCACAGTATCTGAAAGAGTGTTCAAATTTAACAAGAGATTAATCGATGATTAATACAAAATAGCGGCACGTGATTGGCTGTAATCATTTAAACAAGAGTTTGACCAACGCTAATTTTCGTTTCGGAAAACGGGGGTGACTGGCATAGTCTAAACTAGTAAACCAATAAATAAACTATTGTTCAGAAAACTCTAACCATGCCTGTCACCTCCCATAGAAAATGGCGTGGTGCTGTGTTTTTTTTGCATAACCATTATCTCTCACACCACAATAATTTCCACCATTACATAGACACAAATGTCGCTGTGTTCTCAAATCCCTCTCTTGGGCCCAGATATCGGGAACCTTCTGGGCTTACGGCTAAATCTGTCTTCGGTACACTGCAAGGGCGGGCGGGCCGTCCTTCCTAGGGCGAATGTTGAACCCGGGTAGGGCGACCCGCCGTTTCTTAGTAACGGGGACAAGCGAGACCGTTTTGTTTCAGGATAATTGAAGTGTAATAGGATACTTTCAGAGCAACGTTTTCTTATATTAAAAAGGGGATAAGAAGGACGAAGTAACTGGCACACATATATATTTAATGATCATGGTACAATTAAATGGTGAAATTAGAGAATCAATATTTTTAAATACAATATATCTTGACCTCATGCTTACGTAATTTAACACTTAAGGTTCAATAATTACAAAGATTTTAAGTTTTTCAAGACTTCATAAGATGCTAATGCGCCAAAAGGAAACATGGTGCGACCGTAAATAACACTTGCTTCATATTTTGTAAAAGGCCTGCTCAGAAAGTATCATGTTATAAATTATTTCGACAAAGCTTCGAAAATTAAGAATTAATTATTTTAGCAAAATTTAATTAAAGTTGATTGTTTTGTCTTTTTGTTTTCCAGATAAAAGTGTCAGTAATAGGTAGTTGGTGTTTAAACAGGTAATTATAATTTCACTCTATGTTTAAGACAAAAAAAATGTATTATATAAATACATATTTCCTATGACACTAACTTATACGAGTTGATTACTCCACTATTCCATACTGTTTGACCAGTAGACCGACTGTAGGTTCAAAGTGGCCTATCAATGCACGCCATTAGCTTAAGAATTATATTTTTAACTAGCTGACCCGGTGAACCTCATACCACCTAAAATTGGTTTGATTATAAAATACTTACTCCTGTATTGCCACCATCGCTACACCTCAAATCCTTATTTCCGCCTCCGACTTAACTCACCAGCAACATCAACTCTTTGAAGCAAAACCTCCCCAAATACTACTTTTCGCTCCCAACTTGATCCACCAACCACATCACCTAGGTATTTGAAGCAAAAACATATTTTCTCAAGATAAAAATTTGCCAAACAAACAATTTGATTGAATTACTATGTATGTACTATGTACGCTATCTGTAAAAAAATATAAAAACCAAAACAAATATAAATAAATTCGCTGCTAACGCCATCTGGCGAAGAGGATGGATTTCCCATACAAACTTTACTGTCGATTTATGCCTGTTTCTTTGAATTTTTTCATATTTTCCTTTTACTTAAACCTCCTCCGGACTGACACAAATAAAACCCAATACGCATTATATACATCGGTTGGGCCAATTCAAGTAAAAGAAGATTTCATTTTTATACTTAATATAGATTAAACATGAGAGTATAACCAGTGTCAGTATTTCAATTGTTTAACTTGTATTATTCAAGCAATTGGCTAGCCCCTTGTCCCACAAAACGTAGTATTGCATTACTAGGTTTGTTTAACTATAAAAAAAGGTTTGACGCATTTTTCAGTTTAACTGTTATTCAACTTAATATAAAAAGTTATATCCTTGAAAATCCGTCAACCGTTCTTAAGTAATACAAGACCGATTCTCCTACGCCCACTCGACGTCCCAGTTCAACATCGAAATATTTATTTTCGTCCAAAAGTTGCTCCCTCCTCCGTTACCCAATCGTCTTCTGTTTACAAAGCCCTGAAAGTATCGCCACCCTACCCCAACGTTGGTGCTATTACACCGACAAATAAAGTCAGACCTCTGTTGCATCTCTCCACTCCCCTCTCCTCAAAACAATTGTATACGCGAGGAGCGGTGAGGTAGGTCAGGGTGAAGTGGTCACCACCTGTCTGGGTACAATTACTGCTGGTTAAATAATGCTCCGTAACATACAAAACATATAATGGAAATGTAGACAAAGTTTTCTTGACGAGTAAAAAGAAATTGTTGCTAAATATACGGCGTGGAAATTTTGCATTTGTTACGTTAATTTTGGCGCAACTGAGGCTATTTTACTCGATTTTCATGGAAGTTTGGGAGGACGATTATAAATTAAAAGTAATGTATATTAATTTATTAATTAATATACATATGTTATACCAATATGAATTGAGCGTAACCATTTTGTTGATAAATTCGGAAAAGTAGGAACAGTAGCTCTAAATATACCGAGTAGACCACATAATTTCTAAATATACCGAGTAGACCCCATAATTTCTGCTGAACGTCACAAAATGGATGTGTTGACTAAACCTCACCTCGACTGAGATAATCCTCGAGTGGAGGTGACATTTATCAACTTAGAATACAAATAAACTCCTCAACCCTTTGAGTCGAGTCGAGGAGATTTTTAGAAAACGTCTTAGAATATGGGTGTAGGAAAAAGATGAATGACGTTGTATTTCGTAATTTGTTATGTCCTTAAACGCCAAAATATGAAGCCATTGTTATTTAAAAAATATGATAAGTAGTTCTCGAATAAAGTCAAGCTCATCAAAACACTCCGAATTTTCTCATACAACGTGGCACAACTAATTTTTATACTTATACTCCGTGGTATACTACTAATTTTTATACTTCTTCTTTCTTCTTTATGAAATGGCGTGCTGACTTCTTTTAGGGTTATTGCCAGTGTTAAGTGGGCCAATCAACTTTTTTTTGAACTTGAAATTTTTGATTTTTAATTTTTTGAGTTGTTGTTGTCAGTTAAATTATTTTATTTGATAGATTATTTAATACACTTATTTAATGTATATTACGATTCTACAAAGAGGAGACCTCTATATTTGGGATATTGAAAGTTATAGTGAAAAATTCCAATAAATATCTTAAATCTGTCCCCCGACAACCAATTTAATTGGTTTAAATATATATATATATAAAACAAACCCTATGTTTGAGTCAATTTTATAGTGCAGTGTAATATTTTATACGTATATGAATCAAATGACTTCTATTTTGATGTATATTTCTGTTTATGTTTGCCCCCTCAACTTTTGTAATTTTCGCAAAAAACTTTTCATTAAAACAAGAAATACTCGTAGTAACAATTGTTTGACAAAATGGTGCTAAATTCATTTAAGCCGTACATCATAAAAGTTCAGCGGTCTAATCTATAATTAAAAATAAATAAATAGGGAAACAGTAAATAGTCATTGGACAAAAAAATATTGACCCAAGTATTAAATGGTTTCCATCGTTCAGATCACAATTGATCGTTAGCTACTACCCAGGAAGGCAGTGAACTGTGGGATCAAATTTCGTTCGAAAGTGGGCAATTGCCTTCCAACTGGTTCCAAGTTTTCAATGATTCAAAACTCCTTTACATAGGAAAAGTAAATTAAATACTATCATCTTATTTATCCTGTATTATCAGCAGCTACAGTTGCGCAACAGAAATGACGTCCGCCGAGTGTACACGACAGCGCATGGCCTCGCCCGGGCACCGAACCTGGCAACTAGGTCATTGAAGCACGCGACGCACCCATAGGCTCAACCGCTCAGGTTTTTGCTGTGAATCTGTGTGCTGTGCGGGGCCGCGAGCTGATATTCTCTTTATAATCCTGGCGAGATCAATCTAGTACTGGGGATATCAAATTATATATAGGCATTATACATCACTTCTGGCCCCACGCTGGGTTTCTTAATACATGAATAAATAAAACGGCTAAATTCAATAAAATCATGGTTCAAATTCGCTCTTATAAATTATTAGTCCTCTTATTCGCTTGAGACAACCGAAAGTACTTAATACGTCCAGAAAATAAAGAGTTTGGCAATGATTTACCAAACAATACTAATCCTTTATTTGTCATTAGAATTTTAACATTTCAACAGATAATTTATGTGACGCGAAAGACAACGCTCATGGGTAAATAATATGTTTATTTGATAAATAAGAACTTGGTAAACAACTCCTTTAAACTTGTCTTCCGTCATGTCTATTTAGAAACATACTTGACCCATTTTGATAACACCGTCTCGCGATTACAGGTGTTACTCAATTAAAGGTAAAATAATGTAATCCGTAATGTAGATAAATAATACCAGTTGTTTATGGTTTTTAATTCATGTCATTTGTTTTGTTAGGGTTCTGTACCCGAAGGGTGCCAAACGGGACCCTATTGCTGAGCCTCTGCTGTCCGTCTGTCATGGATGTCATTGCT
The DNA here is from genome assembly GCA_963457715.1 of Argyresthia albistria. Taxonomy (NCBI): domain Eukaryota; kingdom Metazoa; phylum Arthropoda; class Insecta; order Lepidoptera; family Argyresthiidae; genus Argyresthia; species Argyresthia albistria. The sequence goes on from OY735262.1 coordinate 12,357,411, forward strand.
AAGCCTCTGCTGTCCGTCTGTCATGGCTGTCATTGAAAGCCATGACGACATGTTTTGATTTTAGATAGATAGATAGATAGATAATCCATTTATCCACTGTAAGAATACACACAAATACAATAAAGATTCTTACAAAACTTTAAAAAAATATAGAAAGAAACTATACATGTGCATATTCCACAGTGAATAGGCCCTGGCTCAGCAAGTGTTGCAGATAACTGCGCAACGCAATTTTGTTTGCTTTTCTTTGAAAGTCCTCTAAATGGGGTAAAACGGGCTTATTTTTTTATTACTAATTTTCTTATCTTCAGTAAAAAAATATCAATTTACATTCGGTACTGCAACAAATCATGCAAGTTTGGCTGAAACAAGAATTTCGAGCTCATTATCATAGTAGTAAATACTATTTTGCTTCTGAAGGTTTATGGTTTCGTGACTCGTTTCGTGGTTCTAAAGCCTTAAATTCATCTAAGGTAATAAAACACAAAGTTTACATCGAAATCTCTTGACTGTTGGTGCTTCTGGCCATAAATGGAACTAATTAACTGGAGTTAAGAAAATTTGCTTCAACATGATATTCTCCTGTCTATGGATCTGTCCGGAGTAAGTAGTTCCACCATGGAATTACTGCGAACGAAGACGAGGTGACCGAGGGTAAGTTACTGGAAAAAAAACATGTTGTCCGATCGGTCGGACGGACAGGAATTAGAAATCATTGTAGTTCGAATAATCGGAATGACTTTACTGCATTCTTATCACGAATAGACTATAGTGAAACTCGGTAAAGTATTTCTTCCCTTTACAATAAAGCTCAAATACCTACTTGTTTATAAATAGTGTAAGGCAATATCGGCAACACAAGTTGCCGCGGTGAGGGGTGAGGGGTGAGGGGTGAGGGTGACCGACGGCGCTTGTAGACTTCCTTTAGTCAATAGGAGTGAGTCGGAGGAAACTTCGGAAATTATTATTGAGTCGCGGATGTTGTGGTAGAATAGGTAGTAGGTATATGGGCCACCCCATCTGGGAAAAGGCGAGTTATGTACATCTCTAAATCACCCGTTTTTTGTTTTTAATGGTCAAGGGTGTGTCGGTTTGCTGGCGGTGTGACTGCGGATAAATAAAATTCTCCGTAGCCACACCGGTGTGACTGCGAAGAAAAAATTCTCCGTAGTCACACTGTTGTGGTAGAATGGTGTGACTGCGGATCGGTTGGGGGTAATTTGAAACTTCAACACCCCGCCCATAGCCTCTCAATATAAGATCAACGACACACAACCGTATCTCCTTATCAACCGGAGATAATTTGAACCCTGTTATATTGTTAGTTTGGCCCGCGTGTGTCTTAACGCGAGTGAACCGATATCAAAGATGCTCTTAACACGTTATATTTAACGCTGGGGTTGCTGATGCCTATAGTAGGTACAGTGGGTCTAGTCAACATGCAAAACGCAAATAACGTTCGCAAGAAAAGCTAGGAAAATTTATGCGATTTGATATTTTGAGACGCAAGATAGCGTCACTAAATGTCAAATCACATACTTATATTCTTACGTCTCGTGTGAACGTAATTTGCGTTTTGCATGTTGACTAGACCCACAGGTTTTACCTAGAGGTGTCAACAGACTAATTGCCTGCGATTTGGGAGGCGACACGAACTATACTGACTAAACTAATTAAAATGGTGTGTTTCAAAATGGAATCTGTGGCCACGCGCAAGAGCTGTCGGATTTGAAGGTTGTCAGTTTAGTGCCTTTAGTTCCTCTAGTTTAGTGGTTTTGATGCCTCCGAAATAGCCCCCACTGTTTACCTAGAAATAGGTTTAATAAACACTTTTTTTTGTTTACTTACTTATTAAGAAGCCCTTCAGCATTCGGGGGAGCTTAAGCCCACCTCAAATCAAAGACGCCCTTAAAACAGAAGCCTTTCAGCATACGGCTGTGTTAAGAGTAGTAACAGTAACAAAGTAGTATTACATGCACACATCGAACGCAAGTGATGTCCTACTTCGGGCGACCTTGCCGCGCCGACCCGGCAACAGATCAGTATTGCAGCGCGGGCGCAGGCGCGGGCGCATCGCAAACAAGCACCGCACTGCACTGCATAGATGACCCATCTCACGAAGAAGTTTTGACTTTAGGTAAAACTTCTTCGTGAGATAGTTCATCGATACCCAGTGGCATGATCTCGCGCCCTCGATATACCGATATCGAGACCTATATTGACAGATTCCCATACAAAATCACTCGATATATGTGTAAATAATATCGTTATATCGAATGCGCGAGAATCATACCAAGATTCTATAACATCTGAAGGCGATATAGAATATCACGTGATGACAATTTGATTGTGACTGTTTTTTGACAGGGTTTGAATGAACTGACAATTTATTATTTAATAAACGGTCAAGTGCGAGTAGGACTCGTGCACCAAGGGTTCCGATCACACTTGGGGAGCTTGGAGGAACGCGGCCTTTGAGATCGTTAGTCGTTACACGTGTAATTACGTTTCCACATAAAAAAACTAAAGTATGATGTCATCCATGTAAACCAAATTGAATATTTTTGTAGAAAGACAGAAATTTTCAGTTTTCAGATTTTTCCCTTTACTTGTGCTATAAGACCTTGTTTTTTGCCAAATTTCATGATTGTAGGCCTACGGGAAGTACCCTATAGGTTTTGGGTCCATTGCGATTACTATGAAAATCCAACAATTTTACAGCATAAACAGAAGCTTGATTTTTTCACAGCTTTAAAGCACCGCCGCCGACTTGAGTAAGTGATATCAATTTTAAAGTCGTGACACACGGACAGACTGACAATGATTTTTCCTTTTAAGGTACGGAACCCTAAAAAGTAATGATAGAGAGTAGTAGTAGTTAGTAGTTTATATAGTGTAGGACGCAAATCTAGGGAGACTTAACATAAACTTAAGATAACATAACAGCGCCCTGTCTCTTCCCTACGGGGCAGAGGCATGGTTGTACCCAAGTAGTCAATACTTCAATGTATGTCACGGCGTCCCTCCCTCTCTCATGCGGGGTGCCAGAGTTATAGTACTAAAAATTCTTTGACTTTTTACACTAAATAAAGATATTTCTGGAGAGAAGGACTTTGTATGGTTTCCGCAATAATTGAAATCGAAATCGATCAACATCTAAAAGGAAACTCACTGTAATTGGGATATGTACCAGAAATCTTATTTTTACTGTTCTTTTTGTCATGAGTATATTTTATTTCCTACTTGTTTCGGTTTATAATTTGTTATTGCTGTGTTTTGTGTATTGTGACAGTTGAAACTTCCATGCAGTTGAATAAATGTGCTTTCTGTTCTATACTCAGATTCTATTCTATTCTAAATGCTCAGGACCATGGAGTATTTATATCCTCTCTACAGTGAAGCCCCAAAATAATGGCCCGCGATTTTCAGCCTTATGACTTGCTGAAAAAAAACAAATGGTGGTAAAGCTGAAAACCTATGAAAATCTAATAATGGCCCCGAAGTAAGTACGTATATCGAACTGAAGCAAACATCACGCCAGTGTTCCCAGAAAGGGGTAGCTAGGGCGCCAAGAACACAACAAATTCACATCCACATTCAGAAAATTGCAAATTTTCAACCGCGTCATATATTCCTCCAGTTCAATGCTATCAAGTTCATATCCCACTTAAGATCAGCATTCGTACAAACGTTCTAGAATCTGTCTGTCCGTCTGACTGTTACGCAAGTCGACCGCCGCGACCCTGGGGTACTCCATATATGTACGTTCTCCGCTTATCTTGAGCAAGTGTTTGTCTCTGGCTTCGCTTACAATTTCATTCGAAATATACAAAAACAAAACATGGCTGCTTTTGCTAAAAGGAATGGCAGAACCCAACCGATCCTGTGACCATTCCACACAAAGGCTTTTCACAATTTAAGATAAACCTATCTCATTGGTACATTGTTAGCACACGGATTTGAACCCGCATACCTGTTACCTAGCAGTGATCGTGTAACGTCTAGCTTGTAGAGGTGCTGTAAGAAACCCTAAGTCTTGTGTGTTTGTAAAATGTCGTGACTGTTGTTCTGTTACTGGTTCCCACGCGACGGCATCCTAATGTGCGGCTAAAAGCTATTGTAAGTATATCTTCGATATCTAGTTATTTTTCAGCACCTAGCCAATTAACAGATGCCTGCGAAAAACTTACCTATCACAACAGCACGAGTGGGGGGGAAACTAAGGCTTAAGACCTATAAGGCCAGCAGATCAGTGACCGAGCGAGGTCGAGCCATGCTAATAGCGACCTCAAGGTACACGGCCTACTTACAAACCAGCATACCACTACACAAACCAAACACCTTATCCATCAACAGATAAAGAGGATTTTCCAGTGGCATTCAGCAAAATTCGCGTTGCAGTCTCGCTGTGACATAAACGCGGTTTGTTCTTGACTAGATGTCAGGTACTAGTTTTTCGCAAGAAAAGTAGGGACGATAGATTTCCAATTAGAATTTCAATGATGAATTGATTGTAGTTTCCTCTATTCTTGTCTGGGTTTAAGGGCGGTCAGCAGCGAAGGTTTCAGTTGATCCGTGATGGCGAGGATTCATTCAATATTGAAGATGGAGGAAATTAAGCAACGGTTACGAGCGATTGATTTATTGACAAGCTGCATAAATAATGAAGTATAAATAAAGAACGCTATAGTAAATGAAAAACGTTTACCTAACGCTTGTTTGTCGCTTAGGAGATGCGGGTTTGAATCCCGGTGCTGGTCATGTACCAATGAGATGAGTCTAAAGATATCACACTTTACTTTGCTACTGTACAATTCGTTTGAACCTCCATTTGTAGTTCATCTGTACTGAAGTTCTAACTGTGACGGCAATCATCGCAAGGAAACCTGAATATTTCCATAGATGTGGTAAAGGCCTACCTCTATCACTCAAATAGAGTATTAAGTAACTGGATAAAAGTTTAGCTAAACTACTAATATTAATACATACATTTCCAAAATGAGGTAAGTAATTTCGAAATATTCAGAACATCAAAATTATCGATTTACCTATTTAGCTCTAGGATTTAGCTTGGCGCAAGTGAAACCTAAGGGGCAGGCACGCACGTCTGTCGTGTTTTAGTGTCTGTGACCAGGTGTTTAATGTATGGCATTAGGGCCATTAGGTGCAACAATAATTTATATTATTGCAAGAACTGTGCATTTAATTGTTGGGCTTGTCTTGTCTGAGGTGTAATAATTTCTATCGTTGAAATTCTGATAATGAGAATAAATAAATAAGGTGGTGGTTTTGGGAAAAATGACTTGGGCGGAAGTTCCCGTTGGCACAAAGTATTACCATTTAACTTATTAAATTTTTAAACTCTCTGTTGCAAACCACTTAGGTTTATGATTTGGCCAATTTCCCCCATGGTCCACGTCCACGACCAAGGTAATTTGAATATCTGTTTTGTAATCGGACTTATCGCAAAATGCCCAATTTTCCCGAGTTGCCCGTAGCACCGATCTAAAGGTTGTACGGTAACAAAATGAACTGATCTGACTTTAGTGGTACAGTGTGAAAGAATACAGTTGACACTTTTGTCCATACTGTTTCTGACTGCAACAACTGAGTCAACATAGATACTGTTCAGGAACTATCAAAACGGTAAATCTGTTTGAGTTCTATAAAATACTATAGCTTATGTAACATAATTTTCGCTCTTTTTTACACAAACTGAGTTTATATAATTTAACTAGAACAGCGTCACAATTTTTCCCATACAGGGTGGCATAAGCACGATGGTGCCCTTTTATTATGAGTTATTCAATATTACTCCATTTTGCGTGACAGAGGGCTATTGTCAAGACATTTGTAAGCCATAATGTTTTAACTTTATACGTGTTACTGGATATTATTTGACTACCTTGTCCGATCAGTTATCCGGCTACGCGACTTTCAATCTACCCACATCGAAATAAAGTTCTAAACCTATGAAAAAACAAATCTGGAATTCGGCAAAATATTCTTATTTTCTAATAAACAGGTCAAAGTCGCAACTAGAACTTCTGCATTATCTAATCGCTGCTTCACTGTACAGTTACTGCTGGTAACATAAAATCTGCAATCTAGGACAGGATATGGGTGCATACTGCATACGTTGTACCTAACCCAGCACATGTGTGTTTACTCTTTACATGCGTGTGTGTGAGAGGGTGTGTGTGTGTGTGTGTACGATATTTTCGCATGTTATGTAATGGTGAACGGAGATATCTGGCTATATTTAGTTCATGGGGGCATATCGTTATCACTATTGCTAAAATAAACTGTTCTGTCTGTTTTCTTGATGTTGAATACGGTACTGGGCTGCTAGTCAAATAGATACATTTTAGGAATAACATATTACTCACAATTGTATATTTATTTGACTACATACCTCGTTGGCATAACTCTGATAAAGCAATACGAATAAATCGACGGATGGACGGACGGACGGACAGACAGAGAAACTCCACCGAGGTAATAATACTTCGTTAGAGGCCAGGCAGGAAGAGAAAGACCCTATACACAAGGGATAGGTACTAAATATTATGTGACAAATAATTATAATTTATAATGATTTATTTATTTATAATCATTATATTTATTGTTATTGTATAGCAGTGCCAGCCACGTTATCTAAATCAATATTTTTTATCTCAGAAAGTCATAAATCAATATTGGTTTTCCTCTTGTATATAGGTAATAAACATGTGAGAAAACCACTTCTAAGGGTAGATGTACGGTAGAGCGTACACGATGAACAATAGTAATGAATAACTGGCTAAATGTGGGAACAGTTGTGCCTCTGCCACCCCGTATGGGAAAAGACGTGACGCTAAAAACAGCGTACAAATGGCAGCCCGCCTGCCACTTGTACGATTTAACCTTTTGACTCTCATGAGGAAAAAGCACAGCAGGACTGTTGACAAATGTCTGACTGTTTGATAGACGTTATTTTAGTCTTCCAGCGATCTTTGGGCGCGTGAAGTTTACAGGGGGCGCCAGTTCTACGCAATTTAATGCAACGAATCTGTCAAAAAGTTTAATTTAAGGTCCACCTGCCAATGCAAGCCAAAAAAATTGGAAAGCTGTACTCAACTGGAGAACTTAATCTTTCTCGAATTTCGAGTAAAGGTCTGTGCACATCAAACCCCTGTGTGCCAGTAACCCGCGCAGTTTGTCGCGGGAGGGGCGCGGCGCAGCATTGCACTTGGCTGCGCGTGCGTCGCTATCCGTGTCAGGGTCGCGCGGAAAACCACGCGGCGCTACTATAGCGCTACTACGGTAGTCTGCCGGCGGAAGAAGACTTTCAGCCTCTCTCTGTTTCTCTGTGTCTGTCTGTCAGTTCATATTTGTGTTTTTCCTCGTGAGAGTCAAAAGGATAAGTGCCACTAGCGAATTTGAGTTCACGCTATAATTGAAACAAAAAGTAAAACTTAAAAAAAAAACAACTTCCACAAACCTTATTTGATTAATGATTAGAAACCAATGTCAAGTGGCTTTTTGAATTTAATACCAAATGTAACTCCCTATTTCCCCCCCCCCCCCCCCGGGGGAATTAATGACGTCAAATCCCATCTTAGTGCTACCCTACGCTACATAAGTCATAAGTATTTTATTCAAAAACAATACATAGATTGTGTGTGAAATTACAAAAAATACAGTTAATTTAAAATTAAAATTAATTATTTAATAATAAGGAATATTAATATATAATAATAAGGAACCCCTGTACAAAGTTTCATGGCTCTAGGTCCACCACCATAACACATCATTTCTCATTTCCATAGCCTGTCATTCTATAGTTGATTTCCCGTGATAGGGAACTAGCCCATCGCCTAGCAAAAAAGTAGATTTTTCGTGATAGTCGCTAGCCCGCAATCACCGCGTAGAAGAGTAGTTTTTGCTCGTAAACGTCCTACCTTACAGCAGAATCACTGTAGTAACACTGTAGGAACTGACATAAGCTGCACTGATTGGCGCACTTCTCATGACAACCGACCGGTGCATTCCAGAAAACTTAACACAGGGTGATTCTTAATGGGCTTTGAAACTGAAAGCTCGTCGTAGTAGTAGCAGCACTGTGGAGTGACCCAAGAACTATTGTCTATGGGTTGCAACAGATAAACTATGAAGAACTGTCAAAATGGATCAGTCGACAGTGGTGACATCTGAAGTGAGCAAATGCAGTTTTTAAGCCCATTGTAAGACTAAATAATGAGAAGAAATATAAAAAGAATACATTTTAGTTGTCATTGAGAATCATTACCTTCCCAATGACAATGACAACTAATAATGTACACATAAGGGGTACCAAAGAAGAAGAATCTGGTTCAGAGTAGAATTTCAAAAAAGAGCAATATTTTTGACCTGAGTTTACATAAAGTAATATCGTTTGATTGTACATGAGCTAAACGCGAAAACTTGTAGCATGATTTTATGAAAACTACGAGTTTATTTGTTTTAACAGGTTTTCAACGTTCAATGTATTTCAAAAGACATATAGGTTTACTACGGACTTACCTTCAACGTGCATAAAATAAATATGACCGTGTTTAAATTCACAGGAACTTACCTGAAACAAATATACAAAACACATGAAAACATAAAAAATGTTAAAAAAATAACATACCGAAGTACTTTAGTAGAGACAATTTGGCACAGTTTTGCCTACTTATAGCCAGTTATTTCATACTCCATTTAACTTGACAGACGGCTATATATAAGCTATGTTGGTCACCAATGTGCCTTTTCCACCCCGTGTAGGATCGCGATGTCGCTATGTTGTTAGTTATCGAAATCGGAAGAGACATAAATAAATCCTACAATTCTTAAATGGCCGTCCTAGCTGCATCCGGAACGTTGCATGGAATTTTACACCTCAAATGGAACAGCCATTTTTCAAAACTGTAAATAAATCACTACTCATCTACTCGTATTTAATTGGTTTCAAATATATCATTGTAAATATCCGCTATCTCTGTTAACTTTAGGGTACCGTGTAGAAAAACTACTAAATTAGTAAATAATTTGATGATGAATGTAAATAACGATAGAATAGATTTAAATAAATTTTTTAGAGGCCAATGCGGAATGCGACGAAACACACCATATGTTGTTATTTAGAAATAACCGAATAAATAATTATCACATAAAAAGAAAATTCAACTTAAACTGTTAAGTTCTTAATTTGTGTTGTGCCTCTGCCACCCCGTATGGGAAAAGGCGTGACGCTATGATATGTTTATGTTTTTTCTTAATTAGTATTACCGAGGGCTGTACTACGGAACCCATAATCACAATTATCACCCGCTTGACACTTCTTTCGTCAACTATAAACAAGAATCCTAGCAGAATTCCAATAATTCGTTAGCATGAAATTCATCTGCCGTGTTGGCCACGCCCCCTTGTCAGAGGTGACAGTAGCTAATATGGGGTAAGCCCATTAGCGAGCTGTGACCCGAAATGGGGCAAAAACCGGCGCTTGCGCAGGTAGCGTGCAAAGCGCCATGTGGTTTAGTTTTAGAGGATAGGATAGGCAGCTTTTTTGGGCGGTGGGTTCTGTAGGTTATTTTATTACACATTATATAATTAATTATTTCGTTATTGCACACAAATAATTCAAAAGACAAAAAGTAAGTAAATAAAAATAGTGTACAAATGCGAGCTTATTTCTACAAAGAGATCTCTTCCAGCAAACCAAGTTCTGTGGAAGAGGTTGATAAATAAGCATGTAATATCTCTGTATTATTACGTATTAATTCAATTACTGTACTCGTTGTGGTAATAAAAGGATAACGAGAGACTAAATTATGTAGTTGTCATGCCATGTATTGAGACCACAGATAATCGTCACACACAGCTGAACCCTAATTCTCTGTCTATTTGTATGCCATGGCGCCTCCCCTCCCCTAACAATGCTGAAAAACGAGACACAGTATTTAAGTTTTTAATTAAAGTAACTCAATAGGTACATACTGAAAAAGTTATGATAAGGCAGAAGAATAGGCTAAGTGACTGAATAGTCTAAGTGACAGAATAGGCTAAGTGACTGAATAGTCTAAGTGACTGAATCGGGAAAATTGGTTTATGCTAGACTTTAATATCTGATTTACTTTACACCAAAAAAGTAAGTGTAGCAACTGAAAGAATATTCTTTCTTAGTTACTGATTAAAAATTAGGAGGACAGTCGCACAAACCAAACAAACATAGCGTCACGCCTTTATCCATACGGGGTGGTGAGAAAACACACACATATTAGCTCATCATTGGCCCCCCTATCGGGAAAAAGCTTAAGCTAAAAAACCTTGAAACGTGAGTCAAGCATACTGTGACTATCCACAGATTTTCTTTCAATTTATGTAACTTAAAATCGTACAAGTGACTCAAGGGCGGACCTCACCGGCTCAGTGGCTAGCCGGCGGCTTGTCATTGACACGGTTCGGGGTTGTCGCCCGCGCTCTACGAGGATCACTCGACGGCCAACTAGAGGAATTATGCCGAGTACAGTAAGCTAGAGATGTTGTTAGGCTATTCGTAATCTAGATTTACTTCTTTTACTTGCTATTTACTTGGTCTGCAGTGGAAAACATCGTCAGAAAATGTTGAAATGTTGATGTGGTCTAGTGGGTTTCACGCGCTGACCATGTACCGCAGTATACCAATGAGATAATTAATGTGTCTTAAAAAGAAACCAAATTGCACTCAGATACTTTTGAAATTTCACTGTTCACACGGGAATTGAACCAGCTAACTGTACTGGGTGGCGAATGTACAATTGTGACCACTTTTAGCCATTTAAGTAGTCGATTCTCTATTATGAAAATTATTGTTAGAAGTATTGACTCATAATACCTCGGATCCTACTGTACCAAGTAATTAAATACACTATAGTTTTATTGTCATTCTTTCCGCTACACTCAAGAGACTGCGATAACATGATTAAGGATCTACAAGGATCTTAGATCGTTAATTAATGTCTTACCGTCTGTTTAGACCGATAACTTGCATAATTATATTTTCACTATCTGGGACAGACAAGTACAAAAGTATATTGGAGAACTCTAAAGGCCATTTGCAGCAAAAACTTAATTACGATTAGCGTCCTAACTCACTGTCAAAGTCAAAGGACTCTTTTGTCCAGAAGCTACTGGGCCGGTTAAGATAGAAAAAAATATGTACAAAGGCGAGCTTATCTCCAATAAGAGTTATTCCTATGTAGCAAGCCTCCGAAATACAGGGTATCCTAGTGTGGGGGCAGATTCGAGTAATGTTAAACCTATCAATGCTCAAGTAATTTGGCTAAAATGTCGACGCAAGCGCAACTGTGCGTTTTATTTTACCATTGATAAGTTCAACCTTTTCTATCTAAAGTACTCCGTACTAACAAGCTGCTCAGCAGTAATTGTAAATCACACTCGCACAAGTAACTGGTTTATCTCAACTCGTGCTATCAGTAGTGAGTGCGTCTCGAACACACAAACATGATTAGTGCAACGACCCACTTTCTGTATCGGGAAATCCTTGTGCGTGAGACTGAAGAGCCCTGCAAAAGTTATCTCGCTAAACTGTAAACAAATACTAGTAAATGTTGGTAACAAACGACATGTTGTATATCTGTGGATTTTGATTCGTGACGCTATAAGCTCTATAAGCAGCAGCATGCATAGTCATGGCATCCAGTTTTACAACTAAAACACATTTTAAGACGAATCAAATGAGCCCAAAGTCAATGGGTTTTCTAGTAAGAATCCTACGGTCCTCCACAGTCCAGCTCCATCATCAGGATCACCCAATAATGGAGCTGGACGGTGAAGGACCCTAGGATTCTTACAAGGATAATGAGATGAGATACTTACAGATGATGAGAACATCACTAGATGTTTAGGTATACTATGTACTTGTTACGACGAATCAAATAAGCTGAACCTCAATGGGTTTACATGTAAGCATCCTAGAGTTCCCTCTGCCACCTCCAAGCTCCATCATAAGACTGCTCGATGGCACCAAAATATATAGGACTAGAGTAAGGATAGCTTATGAACCAGAAGTGGGCGAATTTCCATTTGTTGCACGGTGTTATTTAGTTACAAGTAAAAATAATATAGGGGTGTTTAAAAAACAGCATTTTTCATGAGACTACAAAGGTTGGGGATTATTTTTTTAAGATTTGACATTTGTGTAAAAATATTGATGTCTTGCCAGTCTGGCACACGGAATACATCTCCGATGTTAATATAATATTGAAATATCGAGTAATTAGTGTAGCATTGTAGGTACGAGTACATGCTCTGTGCCTGATACTAAACAATTAATCTCATACTTCCGGTACAGATAGATGCCCGGAAGTTGCACTAGGTCAGTAATAAAACACGCGAACATGATTCTACATGTTACCGTCAGAGTGCGCAATAGTTAGGTAAAGCGCACATTACCTGGCTGAGTCGGTTATAGTGCGCATTTTTTTTTCTTTTCTCACTTTAACTAGGTAATCTGCACATAACTAGGTAATGAGCACAATAACGAATATAAATAATTAATCCAACAAGAAACCAATTTCTTAGGTCAATATCTCTACTGAAAATACTTTGGCTAGAGTAGGATATTGTAGCTGAGTTTCGATTGGGTTAGGTTAGGTTGGAACTTAGAAGAAGGAAAACCGGAGCAAGTGGAGCGGAGCGGAGCGAGTGGAGCGGAGCGGAGCGAAGCGTATGCAAACAAAGTAAATGTAGCCCATTAATGTCCCCACCGAGGGGCACAGGCCTTTACCCGGATCCGAGTAAGATTGAGCCATGCAAACAAAACGGAACAAAAGTTTTTGCTAACCGTCTTTCGCACTTTAACGGTGTGCCATCCACTAACGTGCACATTAACTAGGTAAAGTGCGAATAGTAGCAATTTAAGTAAAATTGCGCACTTTAACGGGTCGTACCTGTTAATGTGCACATTAACGGGTTTCACAATCTAACGGTAACATACATATTATGCTGGTTTGGTAATGATATTTAAAGCAATAATAATAATTTGGGATGAATCCTCTAAATAGAGATGTAAAGATGTATGGGAGTTTATTTGCCCATCTTCTCCCACAGGCCTCGATGTAGAGGAAGTTTCATTTGATTTTTATCTAGACTTGCTAATGTTAAAATTATTATTTTATTAACCTTAAATAAAATTATTATTCAGCATTTTCTAAATTAAGTTAAGTTTTTGTTTTGTGACAAAGACCGGCGCTGTTTGTTCTCGTTCGAGAGATCAGTCACTTCACTCTCACTCATCATCAGTCACTTCACTCTCACTCATCATGAGTACTCATGACAGCGAGTGTCCGTCAAACATTGAGTACTGGGAAAAATTGGTACTACGGACTTGTAATCCGCCATCAAAGAGAATACATACATACTATATGTCCGCTATTACCAAGACTACTATGAAACTAGCGACCGCTATCAACTGAACAGCTGGTGGCACTGTAGACGCTAGTGCATGTCATGTATACTTTTTTAAGGCGTGACAAAGTCGTGGTGGTCCGTGGTCTAGTGGGTTTCATGCTTGCTTCTCACACAGGAGATGCAGGTTCGAATCCCGGTGCTGAGCATGTACCACTGAGATGATTAATTTGTCTTAGGTACATTTATGGGACACTCCGTGTTTCGGATGGCACGGTATGCTGTAGGTCCCGGCTACTATCGCTACTTCGTAGTATGAAGTAGTCCTAAATCCCCTCCACAAACCCGCACTGAGCCAGCGTGGTGGAGTATGGCTCAATCTTACTCGGATCCGGGTAAAGGCCTGTGCCCCTCGGTGGGGACATTAATGGGCTACATTCACTTTTTTACTTTTACGGATGTTCTAACGGTGATGGAAAACATCGTGAGCAAACCTTACTCATTACTCCATAGCTGCGGCGATGGGCTTGCCCCCTGTCACGCAAAATGGAGTAGTGAATCACTGGCTAAAAGTGGGCACAGTTGTGCCTCTGCCACCTCGTGTGGGCAAAGGCGTTTGAGATTTAAGCGGCACTTAATTCGTTCAGCATCGCAGGTGCGTCGGGGGCAAAGAGCTAGTCAACAAGTGCATTCAAAAGGCGCTAACTGCACTCAAGGTGACGCGGATACGTGAGTGCAGCGGACTGAATGTTGCTCTACTTCGTCAACGTTTTCAATTTGATTCGCATTTTTTTTAATTTTATATCGCACATTTTATAGCACACAAATAATTAAACAGGACAAAAGTTACATGGGATAAATGTACAAATAAAGTTATAATTTAAGTAGGTAACGGAGAGTGAATCTAATTCTCGAAAACTTTAAATTTTCTCTGTCTAGGTCCTTGAAATTCGGAGATCAGAAACGAAAACTATTGTTTTCTCTTATTACCAACCAGTGGAAACAACAGATTTACATTGTTTGTACAGTCACCAAATCTATGGAAGCCTGGTGGATGATGGAACCGTCTTATAAGAAATCGAAATGAGGTGGAGCATCCTCCAGCCACACGTGACCGAACGCGCTCCACCTAGTGTGACATAATTTCATGTCACACAAACGCACACATAAACACAACTTGCACCGCACACATACACATGCGCTTGCGCTGCGAGAACGGGGTCATGGTTGCACACACACACGCATGCACTCGTGACGCACACACACCCGGCTGTTCTTAGGGTAAAGGGTTTTGCAAATTAAAATGATATTGTATGAGGAAAAATGCGAAAGAACTAGGGACTAGGGACTTACGCAGAAAATTTAAGATAGTTTTGGTTTCATTTTCTTATCTCTAGACTAGCTAAGTATAATAATGTGTATACGGTATTCGGACATGGGAATACATGTTACCAGATATTATGAATGATTTACCCAAAAACCTTGTAAAAAACTACATAGAAAATACTAAAAACTTTACTATACCAAGAACTATCTCACCACTCCAGATAGACCAGAAGAGGTCTTTGTGAGTGGAAAAAAAACTAATTAAATTGTAATACTTGTGTTAAATAAACAAATAAAAAAAAATAAAAAAAATGGGGTGAGTTTCTTGTTTCGCGGGCGCGAGCCAATTGTCACATTTCCTTATCCTGCAAAGGGTTCCGTACCATTATCTATAAAAACGGCAAAAACACATGTATGTTGTATGGGAGCCCCCTTAAATATATATTTATTCTATATTTTAGTATTTGTTGTTATAGCGGCAACAGAAATACATCATCTGTGAAAATTTCAACTGTCTAACTATCACGGATCATGAGATACAGCTGGTGACAGACAGACAGACAAACCGAATGGACAGCGGAGTAACCCTAAAAATCAATTAAAATTAAAATGAACTATTCAAATAATAGTAGGTACCTACCTACAACAGATCATCGGGTCAAGTTTGGTGCATTTATTTTTACGAGACAACCTCCTTGTTAGTATTTGAAATGAAATGAATGTTTATTTTTTATAAATCTTACGTCCTTAGCTAACAACATACGATGGCGTCATGCATTTCCCCATACGGGGTGGATTTTACGACTTAATTGTTCTCTACCCAAGGGGCCTATACCATTCTTGAGTCCACAACCACATGAGGCCTGTTGTATCATTTTCATACATTTCATAGATTTTGATAAAACATAGCTCCTCCTTTTGTGAAGTCGGTTAAAAAAGGAAGACATGTAACGAGGACCGTGAAAAAAATTGTGATGTTTATGAACCTAATACAGTGAACCTTAACATTCGGCCAGGAGCTCGATTCTTGAATCACTCTTCTGCAAACGCTCGCTCGCTCTTTTCTACTGATTTTCCTTCGCCATTTGAAATTCCGTATTTTTAAGTAATTTGCTCTGCAATGATTGGTCAGTATTAGAGTAGACGTCAAAAACGTCAAACCTAACCAACCAATGAGGAATGAGGCAACAAAGTGTCACGCTGTCTACGTTCCGATTCACGCATCTTTCATTTAAATCATTACTCTTAAATTTCTTTGTCAAGTTTGACAGTTATAACTTAGATTAAGCAAAATACAGCCTAATAGAGATTATTTAACGTCTCGTTTTCCATGCGGTATTCACCGGTTTTTATTTTTCTACGTGTAATGAATAAAAATCAACATTTCCATATTTAATGGCAACACCGAAGACGAACGATTCAAAATGCAGAAATTCGACGTCATGCGATATGCTAGCTAGTCGAACGTGAAATATTACGCATGCGTTATAATTATATCGCACGAGCAATTCAAAAATCGGTCTCTAGTACGCTTAGCAACACTCTTTAGGGTACCGTACCCGAAGGGTGCCAAACGGGACCCTATTACTGAGACTTCGCTGTCCGTCTGTCCGTCCGTCCGTCCGTCCTGTCTGTCACCGGGTCCGTCTGCACGAACCGTAATAGCTAGAAAGCTGAAATTTTCACAGAATGTGTATATCTGTTGCCGCACCAACCACAAATACTGAAATACGAGAGATATTGCAAATTAAAGGGGGCCCCGATACAAGAGACGTGTTATGATACACTTACGCATTTCAAAATGGAGATCTTGACTGAAACTGTTTATTTATTGTCATAGCAACCATGTCATAGACACATATACTACACATTTAAATATGATAGCATATTTCGCGTCAATCCACATGGTTGTGGTAGCTCAGCAGGTATGATGTAGACTCTCAATCCGGAGGTCGTCGGTTCAAATCTCGTGAAAGCATAAACTTTTTAAATTTTCTTTTTGTTTATTTTTTTATTGTTTTGAGTGCTTTTGATTTGTTGTACGATGGTACGGTACCCTTCGTGTGCGATACCGACCCGCACTTAACCGATTTTTATTACTCTCTCTCGATGTCGAGAGAGGAGACATCGTCCATCTCTCTCTCCCGCATCGCGTTGAGAGCGAAACACGTCGAGACATCTCGGGCTCGACAGAGAAAATGACATTTGTGCATAGACAAGGACCTTCCTCGAGCGTGGCATACTAAGCGCACAGGACTGATGTTTGTCCCGAGGAATGCGGCCAGATCGTGTAGGTTGGATGCAGCTCTCGACGCAAGTATTTTCAGTGAGGACGGCCAAATTATTATCATGCGCGAAGAAATTTAATAGGTAAACAGATGTTTTTAAAACAGAATTAGAATTTTTCCAAAAAGGATTTTTCTCATATGAAAGCCGAGACAAATTGCACACACCTCAGTTATCCAGCGTGGGTGATACGAAACTTATACCAGTCTATTGCTCTTCTAGAGGTAAGGTGATCGTCATTTGTCGTAGATAAAAAAGATCATTTGTTCGTGTTCGTCTACAGGGCCTCGAGTCTCGTATAACGATAACTTTTTATGTATACGATTTGACTTTTGGCATCGCTAAGGTGACGTCACCTAGCGAATCCAAACGTCAAATCGCATACATAAAAAGTTATCGTTTCGTTTTGCTAGCGTTACCGTTTAACTTTGTCTAGGGGGACAGTTCCTGTCAGTATCTGCCCGCCCACCCCTCTCCCCTCCTCGCGGACCTGACCTACGCAACATAAAACAGACGCAGTTAGCGAAGAAGATAACCTATACTAGAACTACATCTACTACACAGCCTACACAACTACATCTACTACACAGTCTACACAACAGGGTGAAAGAGATCAAAATTATACAAACAGTGGTATTTCCCCGCGGGAGGTAAAAGCTCAGCTTCGCCCACGTTGAATGGGCAAAAGAGCAAAGTATAGTTGCAACAGACAGCTCGCTTTGCATGCAAGTGGACGAGACCGTGGAGCACATGTTGCTTGCGTGCCCCTCCACCATAGAGACCGTGGAGCACATGTTGCGTGCGTGCCCCTCCACCATAGAGACCGTGGAGCACATGTTGCTTGCGTGCCCCTCCACCATAGAGACCGTGGAGCACATGTTGCTTGCGTGCCCCTCCACCATAGAGACTGTGGAGCACATGTTGCTTGCATGCCCGTCCACCATAGAGACCAGAACCGCGATTCTGGGAGAAAACAGCAGAGCGTCAACCCTCCTCCAACATCCAGGCCTCCTACTTCAGCTTGTGCTGGAGTTGGGATGGCTGAACTAGAGTGCAGGCGCAGGGGACATGCACAAAGGTCCCGCTCTCGTGGGCCAGGTGCAGGCACAACATCCCCCTGAGCGAAGAAGAAGAAGAAGAGCAAAATATAAGTAAGTACAAGTTTTTAGATTTAGATTGAAGGTCACGATTCGATGAATTGACACGTACGGCTTGAAAGTAGGCCCGGATGCACAAACGATAATTCAAAGTATGAGCGATACTTGAGTGTCATGCTGTGACCGTCTCACGCGCACCGGGTAAATGGGCCGAGTACGCAAACAGTATTACATGTAAGGGCCACTTTAAATGAGCAGCAGTCGCTACATTCCAGTATTTCCTGCGACGCTTATAAATAAGGATAAAGTCTGACGTCAACCGGCAAGTTTCTCAGAGTGATTCAATTTAATTCATTTTATATAATGTATTTAGATACCCTTGACATATTTATTCCACATAGACGGTACGCTGTATTACTGGTGAATTACTTGGAATGAGTGTTTGCAGTTGATTGAGGAGATCTTTACCTCTAAAAGGATTTTTGAACTTGTGCTTTTTCCCAGAAGTGTGAGTACTTCGCTGAGCTCCGTTCAATTTTTATTTTACGAGAAGTATTTCTTTATTACGTAATGAAGCAATATTTTCCATTGCAGATATGTATGGCCATGGACCCATGGAGCTGACAAAACTAAAGATTTGCTAATTTCACTATAATTAGACAGACTTAAGATAAGTACTGCAACTTGCATAGATAAATCAAGAAGCCCGACTTTTTTCAGGCTTCTTGTATTTATGTATTTATTTTATGAGTCTGGTAAAAGATCACCCACTTACGGCGGTACGAGCTAAAAGAACCCGACGCACTCAATAACACGTGGTGATAATCTAAACGCAATCAAATCTTAACCTCTTTGGTGAAAAAAATGGCGGTTGCATTTTAAAAAGGAGTTTTCAAAACTACCGCCTCTTATCTCGGCGGATTTCGCTCCCTGAGGACTTGTAGAGCAAAGTGTGCCTGGCGGAAGACTTTAAAAAAAGTGGCTGATGTGAGTATCCGTGTGTCAAGTGGTTTAGAAACTGGTAAAAACTGACGGAGATAAGTCTTACACAACCGTCCCTCCAAAGTCCACGGATTTCAACCTACCAACATCGAGATGAAGTTCAAAACCTAGCTATGAAAAAACAGACTTCAAACAAAATATCCGGGTGTTTGTGGACGTCGGACAGGCTACAGTCTTCACAAAATAAAAGGCCCGTCTTGACAGTTCGCGGCCATGAAGTTTTAACCCCTAATGCGTAGGTAATAAAAGCCAACTGTTGCGTACAAGCAAAGCGTATAAGTTGCACCTAGGAAAACCGCTTCTATCACCTACGCGTTAGGGGTTAAAACTTCATGGGCGTGAACTGTCAAAACGGGCCTTTTATTTTGTGAAGACTTTAGTATAGTTATGCATAGCAGAGTAAAGTATGGGTGGGGTAGGTTCGATGCATATCGTAAGGGCACGTGGCCCATAACGTGACATATTATAGCGTCACGCTTTTTCCTATATCTATACTCCACCGGGAGCACCTGAACTGCGGGACAACGGGACAGCTTGGGTTCATTAATAGGCTATAAACTTATAAGTTATGGGATGGGTTTACCCTGTACTTATAATTGAAACAAAAAGTAAACTTTAGAAAAAACCGACTTCCACAAACCCTATTTGAATAGATGGAGCTTAATACAAACTGTAACCCCTTATCCCCCCCCCTTTGGGGACTTAATTTTGTCAAATCCCATCTCAGTGCTACCCCACGCTACTAAGGAACCTCTGTACAAAGTTTCATGGCTCTAGGTCCACCGGTTTAGGCTATGCGTTGCCTGCCCGTCAGCCACGCATTGTATTTGTACCTAGTATTGAGCAGTTCTGGTGGCCATATGTGGTCTTCATCAGCAGTTCCGCATCACATATTATGCTTACCGTGAGTAAATGCACGAGTTATTACTAAACACAACAAAATCCAACAGGTTTGCCTATAATATTTGAAGAGTTCCCTCGATTTCTCCCGGATCCCATCATCAGATCCTGACCTGGTGGTCCATAGTACCAATGGGAAGGTAAACCCTTTCAAACAAAAACAATAATTTTCCAATTCGGTTGATCCGTCTAGGCGCAATCGGGGCACATACATAAGAAATATAAATAAAAATAAAATAATTGAAACAAAAAGTAAACTTTAGAAAAAACCGACTTCCACACCCTATTTGATTAGATTGAGTTTAATACAAACTGTAACCCCTTACACACCCCCCCCCCCCCTTGGTGAATTAATTTTGTCAAATCCCATATCAGTGCTACCCCACGCTACTAAGGAACCTCTGTACAAAGTTTCATGGCTCTAGGTCCACCGGTATAGGCTATGCGTTGCCTGCCCGTCAGCCACGCATTGTATTTGTACCTAGTATTGAGCAGTTCTGGTGGCCATATGTGGTCTTCATCAGCAGTTCCGCATCACATATTATGCTTACCGTGAGTAAATGCACGAGTTATTACTAAACACAACAAAATCCAACAGGTTTGCCTATAATATTTGAAGAGTTCCCTCGATTTCTCCCGGATCCCATCATCAGATCCTGACAGTGGTCCATAGTACCAATGGGAAGGTAAACCCTTTCAAACAAAAACAATAATTTTCCAAATCGGTTCATCCGTCTAGGCGCAATCGGGGCACATACATAGTAAATAAGTAAAGTAAATGTAGCACATTAATGTCCCCACCGAGGGGCACAGGCCTTTACCCGGATCCGAGTAAGATTGAGCCATACTCCACCACGCTGGCTCAGTGCGGGTTGGTGGAGGGGTTTTACGACTACTACATACTACGAAGTAGTGATAGCAGCCGGGACCTACATAAGAAATAAAAATAAAATAAAAAAACATCCGGACGAATTGTAAAAATCCTCCTTTGGGAAGTCGGTTAAAAATGGTGTAACAGGGCCTCTCCCACCCCGTATGAAAATAGGCGTGAAACTATGTTTTTTAATTTCGTTTGAGTCAGGTCTGATCATAAGTATAATTGATTGAATGGTTGTCTGGCAATTGTTCTTCGAGAAGCACATAATTATATCTATACATCCGATATTAAATCCTAGTATAATTTCTACAAGTAGTCTGTTTTCTATATCCTTTTCCTTTCATTCCTTTGAATAGCGAGGTTAATATTTTGCTATGACGTAACTCGCAGTAATACAAAAATCTAAGAAACGTGGTGTAACGCACTAACGAGTGTGCCAAAGAAATTGATTACGAGAAAGGAGTTATTAGGGTATGTTTTCCAAAAATCATTTTTTTTTTAGGTAAAATACTTAGTAGTTACTACTTACTAATAGTTACTAGTTACTACTTAAGTATTTATCTACATAAATTTTATAAATTACCGATAGGTACAACTGCACTTTCATAATTTTTAAGTAAGTTAATTGGTATTGACTCAAAGCCATAATAATTGTTCCAAACGCGCATAAAACAAACGTTTCATAGCATGAAACGCATACCTATTATAGACAAAAGAACTTTCCCACAATCTGTCTGGCTAGAAGCTATGAGACTGGTCGGACGGAGTAAAAGCGGCCAATCGCGATGGAAAGGAAAATCTCCCGCCTGGCACTTCCTCGAGCGGAAATTGAAAGTGCAGAGAAAACTGCATTGACTGGTATTACTACCCACTGCAACCAACTACAACATAAGTGCGATAGCTGCTTAAAAGACTGCTAGCGCCACCTTCATTTGAATATGTATAAATAAAGTGTGAATGCGAGCAACGCCATCTGTGATCGAGTAGCGAGACTAAATTTAGAAGTTACAGAAGTTGTAATCGTTTCGCTACTCACCATTAGATGGCGCAAACGGCATTATTTTGTATTATTATTTGTATCGTTTTTGGGAGCATTTTCGAGGGTAAATAATAAAGACGTACCTTTACCTCCACCAGCGTCATGCACCTGCGGCTTCCCCGACGGCACCCGCTGCATCGGCGAGGCGCTCCCATAGTTCATACTCGTCCCGTTGTAGTCGGTGCTCAGCGGTTCTTGTTTGATGCCGCTAGAAGTCGCGGCCAGCTTTTCAGCCAGCAGTGGGTTTTGCGACGCGATATTGTATCGTCCGTTGTTGATGTTGTTGGTGACGGCGTTGTTGATGGCATTGGTGCCTGACCGCAACAACTGCTGGAGTCGCTGCTGGCCATTATTCTGCAGCAGTTGACTGGCTGGCTGGTAGTACTGCAGTTGGCTGCCGGATGGAGAGGATACGTTGTTGTTCTCCTCTTGCTGGAAGGCGGAGAGGAACAATTTAGTAAAAAATTGTAAACATTTGCACCGGTTAGGGCGGTAAAACTAGTGGCTAATGCTAATAGCGTTGACAGACAATCAGGTTGTTACCGTAGTACCTACCTTTCTTTGCCGCTGCATTATGTGTAACGGTGATACATGTCATTTTGAATACCTACCTGACCTGCTAACCTAATTCTCCGCTACTCAACAACAGGTGGCGCTAGTAGTATGTTTTGTGACAAACCTTTTTGACTACCCACCTTGATCTCAATCGGCGGCACGCCTGATCCGGTAGCATTCGTCAGATCCGTGAACAGCGTATCAAAATTATCGAACGCCGTCTCTCCCAGCTGCTTCAGTATATCGTCCGGGTCGGCGGCGTCCGAGCCGTCGTTTTCCAGCGTCAGGCCGCCAACGATGGTGGAGAGTTCGGCTTGCGAGAGCTCGCCGAGAGATGTCGCTACTGAGGACGCCATTTGCTGCAAGTGCGCTACGGCCTGCGCCTGATTTCCGGCCGCTGCCACAGCGTCCTGAAATGGGAGGGGACTGCTTTAGACAGTGTAGTTTAGCAGGTTAGCAGAGTGACTAACTGAAATTTATCGACTTCTGTCGGTAAAGGCCTCAAGGGACAAATAGCCATACATTTTTACAGCTTAACCCCTAGTCAGTGGAAATGGCTTAATCGGCCATTAATAATTGAAAAGTAATTGTTATACCCACTGATGAGCAGTCACGAGATGACGTCACTTAGGACAACCATGACAAAGAATTAAAAAATCACGAAAATAAGTACTTATTTGGCAAACCATGAGTTAGTGGGAAGACACATTTTTGTTTGGTTTCAAACTTAACTGACAACTATGATATTTGTTCTTTCCGTGGTGGGAAGTTTTGAAAAATTACTATATTTCAGGAATAATAGTAGATAATGTGCAAATAAGTATAAAACTGATACGTACATTGTACAAGCTCACCTGAAGGCAATTGGAGAAGTCGACCATCCTTCCCTCATTCTCCTCAGACCACCATTCGTCTTCTATAAAGGGCATTGCCAGCGCCGAGGCGTGCGCATGCGTGCCCGCCACCGTGACGCGGCTACTCAACGCCAGATGGCGCCACTCACTACACAAATCTAACACTCCACTTAACACCTAACCTATAAACTGTTAGAAAACGTCTGTATACTAATAAATTCGATTGAAAAGTTTGGCAGCGGTTTGGACGGAGCGAAGAACATTATTCGATGTATTATTTGCTTGATGTACTTCGTTGGGGAGAACACATGTCGGTTTTTTGTTGTAGATTGCTTCTGATCGGTCGTCCTCGTTACCTCACGCCCCGCTCTCCGCTTCTTTTCAGCAACGACCTGCGAACACGGATAGGGCAGGCTTTCACGTCATTCAAGAGGCTTTGGATGTCGGTACCGACGTCAGTTACGGTCAGTTGTATGAATGAAACTGTCAAACAAAACTTTATTGGATTACATCAGAGCAAGTCTATCATAAAACTCAATAAATGGTGCTCTCATCTCTCACTTTCTTTCTATCGCAAATCAAAAATGTTGGTAACTCGCACTTCGAATCAGAACGGAATATAGTACAACGTACAACGGGTCTAAAGCATTTTGTTGCGCCTTGGACCCCAGAACACAACAAAGGCTACTGAGAGCAAAATGAGGGCCAGTAGATTGCGCCACTTGATATTAAGTTTATGCGCCACAATCAATGTCATGGTAAGTTAATAAATTTCGATGGATGTAATGAATTAACTGAACATTGGCAATGGCTAGTTGGCTGTAAGCACAGATACTATAATATTCTGTAAGCTAATTTAATTTCATATCTAAATTCTTTATAAGTATTTAATTAAAGGGACTTTACTCGAGCTAGTCCTCGTCGTCAAAAAGATACTCCTATAGGAAAATGAAATACTTAGATGGATCTCAAATGTATAGATAGTTAGAATTAGGTATGTTGCATTCACACGGGACAAGGTGACCAATCTTCTATTAGTTGTTTAGTTGTTGTGTGTCTATAATATTCACCACTCCTGCGGAATACTAGACACTGTAACTCCCGGGGTGTAACTTGGCCAGCGTTTGCTGTGTGTGTCTCGCTCTCTCACAAAGACAGACTTCGTGAGAGAGCAAGACAAGCAAACGCTGGCCAAGTTATATTCTGGGAGTTATACTAGCCAATTACTTTATAATTCAACATTCATTCGTTTAAGGGCCGTACTCTCATTACCCAGATAGCTTTTATCTGTTTATCTGGGGCTTTTGACATTTCACACGTAAAAAGTGTCAAAGAAAGTTATCTGATTGTTTATTCGTCTCATGAGAGACCCGGCCTAACATGATTGTCCAAAGTGGCGACATCTCATATTTAACCGCTCAACAGTGGGTAATATAAATAATAAAAACTTTTAAGTTATTAATGGCCAGCTAAGCTATTTCCACTGACTGTATGGCTAGTAGAGTCTAGTATTAATGGCCAGCTAAGCTATTTCCACTGACTGTATGGCTAGTAGAGTCTAGTATTAATGGCCAGCTAAGCTATTTCCACTGACTGTATGGCTAGTAGAGTCTAGTATTAATGGCCAGCTAAGCTATTTCCACTGACTGTATGGCTAGTAGAGTCTAGTATTAATGGCCAGCTAAGCTATTTCCACTGACTGTATGGCTAGTAGAGTCTAGTATTAATGGCCAGCTAAGCTATTTCCACTGACTGTATGGCTAGTAGAGTCTAGTATTAATGGCCAGCTAAGCTATTTCCACTGACTGTATGGCTAGTAGAGTCTAGTATTAATGGCCAGCTAAGCTATTTCCACTGACTGTATGGCTAGTAGAGTCTAGTATTAATGGCCAGCTAAGCTATTTCCACTGACTGTATGGCTAGTAGAGTCTAGTATTAATGGCCAGCTAAGCTATTTCCACTGACTGTATGGCTAGTAGAGTCTAGTATTAATGGCCAGCTAAGCTATTTCCACTGACTGTATGGCTAGTAGAGTCTAGTATTAATGGCCAGCTAAGCTATTTCCACTGACTGTATGGCTAGTAGAGTCTAGTATTAATGGCCAGCTAAGCTATTTCCACTGACTGTATGGCTAGTAGAGTCTAGTATTAATGGCCAGCTAAGCTATTTCCACTGACTGTATGGCTAGTAGAGTCTAGTATTAATGGCCAGCTAAGCTATTTCCACTGACTGTATGGCTAGTAGAGTCTAGTATTAATGGCCAGCTAAGCTATTTCCACTGACTGTATGGCTAGTAGAGTCTAGTATTAATGGCCAGCTAAGCTATTTCCACTGACTGTATGGCTAGTAGAGTCTAGTATTAATGGCCAGCTAAGCTATTTCCACTGACTGTATGGCTAGTAGAGTCTAGTATTAATGGCCAGCTAAGCTATTTCCACTGACTGTATGGCTAGTAGAGTCTAGTATTAATGGCCAGCTAAGCTATTTCCACTGACTGTATGGCTAGTAGAGTCTAGTATTAATGG
The DNA here is from genome assembly GCA_963457715.1 of Argyresthia albistria. NCBI lineage: Eukaryota > Metazoa > Arthropoda > Insecta > Lepidoptera > Argyresthiidae > Argyresthia > Argyresthia albistria. The sequence continues at coordinate 12,383,282 of OY735262.1, forward strand.
CCAGCTAAGCTATTTCCACTGACTGTATGGCTAGTAGAGTCTAGTATTAATGGCCAGCTAAGCTATTTCCACTGACTGTATGGCTAGTAGAGTCTAGTATTAATGGCCAGCTAAGCTATTTCCACTGACTGTATGGCTAGTAGAGTCTAGTATTAATGGCCAGCTAAGCTATTTCCACTGACTGTATGGCTAGTAGAGTCTAGTATTCCGCTATTCCGCAAATATTACTCTAATTTGGGAGCAGTCAGTGATGTGTGTAGTTAACAGATAGCATAGACAAATAATTAATTACTTATTTCTCTATGCAGAGTTACACAATGAAAATGTTAAAAACTGTCTGCTACTCAACAACAGATGGCGCTAGCAGTATCACTTACTGTTAGATGTTAGGGCCAGTCTACATTGGTGAAGGACAGTGGACAGTGGGTGGACCGTTGACAGTGGACAGTACAGTGGTGTAAACCGATCGGACAGTGGCGAGTCAACTTGGCTTTTATATAATATCACCACTGTCCACTGTCCACTGTCCACTGTCCACTATCCACTGTCCTTGACCAATGTTAACAGTCCATTAGAGTTGAAGAATAAGGCCCAGCAGCTCCATTTTGTATCTCTTGACACATTCAGATTAAAATTTAAATTATAGTGACCTCGGCTCGGGTTTAGTTTGTCACTCACTGCAGGTGGAGGGAAAGGGAAGGAGCTATATGTATAAAGTGGCACTTAATTAGCTGATCATATTTTGGGGAAAGATAGTCCCCATCATTATTCAATTCAATTCAAAATATTTATTTCAGATAGCATACATCTTAGCATATACATCCATAGGTATTATTATATAATTAGAAAATAGTCTAAAATAATCATACATCCTTGAATAATAATACCCGCACTCACACCCTCCTCACACAGTCACACACACACCCTCTCACACACGCAAACACCGTCCTAAAACATCATATTTAAAATATAATGGTTTGTTACTGCAAAGGTGCACATCCACCCAGTACTTCAACCATAGGGCTAGCCACCTTCCCAGCCAGAGTGCTGAGGATAGTGTTGGAGCTGCAAAAAAGCGGTTTCTTAAGGAGGCAATCCTCTTTCTAATTATTGCAAAGAAATCGTTATGAAGAACTGAAGAACTTTCCCCAAGAAACATAATTTTATGGTCGTAAAGTCGCAAACGAAAAAGATTTTTGGGTCTCCCATAGTACCTAACTTGAAATCAGCTGATCAGGACAATGTCTGGGGAACGAATTTTTTTTTCATTTGCTACTATGTAGTTAAGTATATGTTTCTTGGGGAACGTTGTTCATAATTGTGGGTGCTATCGTTCCCCAAAATATGGTCAGCTAATTAAATGTCACCCTGTATAGTGAATAGCTCTGTCCCTTACTTTCGAGTAAATGTCACGACAATGGTGCAGCCTTCCAATGGTCTTTTAGCTGACGTTTTCAGGGGGGCGCCACTACTACGCAACCTAAAGCAATGAACCTGTCAAAAAGCGTTAGTTTCTACCTGTCACCGCACGCCAACAGACCATTGGACAGCTGCTGTAGTAGTTGTCAAGAGATACGGAGCCCAATTCTCCCCAATGCGTAGACATAAAATATTCTAATTTTCGTATGACATGTCGTCGACAAATTGCTTTTACGCTTTCAATTCGCATGGGTGAAAATTGGGCCTGGGCCGCCGGGCGCGAGTAACGAACGATCACCTGGCCACGTCCCGGTGTATGTCGAATCTGCCCGGGCGCAGCATAGAGCCGGCGCTCGCGCAGCCGCACCGCGCAGGGGTCACCCGCCGACCTGCGGGGAACATCATCATCATCATCACTCATCAGCCAGATGAACAGCACACAGAGGCCAAACGGCTGAAAAAACATCGTACCTTTCTGGGATACCTGCAGTTGAGATTCCATAAAATGTCACTTTTTGTTGTACACCTATAAAACATACGTCCATCGATAGAAAAATCAATTACAAATAACAATTGCTCTGTGACAAAATTTCGTTTCTGAGATAATTTTGTTTTTATGTAAAAAATGACTAAATTAGGTACCTACATACTCGTAATTTCGTAATTTCTTTATTGTACTCACATGATGACAAACAGATCTTATGGAAAATCGTGTACAAAGGCGAGCTTATCTCTATAAGAGATTTCTTCCAGCAAACCATTATTCAGACTGAATTATCTCAGAAACGCTACGCTATTTACGACATTTTGTCAAAGAGCATTTGTTATTAGTAATTGAATTCTCTATCGATGGGCATGAGTTTTATAGGTGTACATCAAAAAGTGAAATTTTAGGGTTGCAAGTACCCCAGTATCCCAGGATTTATACAAAAATGTTCGATGCTCTTTGGAGGGTAGCTTTCTTTCATGATGTAGGGGACGTGTGAGTACTAAGTAGAATGGAATAGAAATATCTCTCTCTCTCTCTCTCTGGGCAACACGCCCGGGTATACATTGTGTATTGTCTCTCCGAAATAAAACCGTAATTAAATAATTTACGTGCTTTTATTGAAGATATTTCACTAGGTACTAAAGACCACAGCGTCAACGTTTTGTTACACGTGCAGACACAGGGAACATACGTGGAGACACAGGGAACATACGTGGAGACACAGGGAACATACGTGGAGACACAGGGAACATACGTGGAGACACAGGGAACATACGTGGCGACACAGGGAACATACGTGGCGACACGGGGAACATACGTGGCGACACGGGGAACATACGTGAAGACACAGGGACATACGTGGCGACACAGGGAACATACGTGGAGACACAGGGAACTTTCGTGGAGACACAGGGAACATACGTGGAGACACAGGGAACATACGTGGCGACACAGGGAACATACGTGGAGACACAGGGAACATACGTGGCGACACAGGGAACATACGTGGAGACACAGGTAATAACAAAAATGCAGCGCCATGGTGGTGGAGTTACAGAGATGTGACGCCAGATGTTCAACACTCCTTTTTGCCTTACAGGGGGCTAGGCTATCGCCGCAGTTATGGAGATATGAAAGTTTCCTCACAATGATTGAATTGAATTGAATTTCCATGACTACCGTCAGAACGTTTATTTACCCGTGAGGTGACAGAGGACCAGGGGCAAGAGTCCCTTAAGAAACAACGAGCAGTAGTGTATCGATTGTTTCCTTGCAAGCAATCGATAAACTTTTCGTTTTTCTTACGAGACTCGGGGTCCAGATTACAGTCGCGATTTTTGCGTGACTGGGAAACCTTCGTGACAAACAACTGCTATGGAGATATCAATTGTGAGCTGATTTCTTAATTTAGTAAGTATAAATAATTATAAGGATGTAGGTACAATAAAAAAGTTAATTCCAATTTCACAGAAAGTCACTAATTAATATTTACTTATCGCTTAATCTGAAACAATGTGTGGTGACAAAACACTCAATCTATGCGCACAATGCACGGAACACATTTAGACAGTGAATGAAAATATCAACGCACTGGAAAAATTGCTTTGCATGTAAAAAGTTAGACAATAGGTAGCACGACATGCCACACGTCGCACAGTCTTCAGTGTTTCACTATAATTGTTGCGCGGCAAAAAGTAAACGCATCTTTCTGCTTTTGTTTTCTTTGCGTCTTCCTGGTAGGATCGCCAACGTCAATGTGTTGTGATTTTTCGTTTGATTTCTTATCAATAGACAAAAATAAGCAATACATTAATAATTTAAACACAGCCCCGCCCCGACACGATGTATGAAAGCTCTACTATTTGGCTTGTTTGTTTCCTTGTCAAGCTGATTGGCGCGGGCGCTGCCCGCCGCACCCTTAGCGGAGTACTATTATCTTTTCTGTGCCCTTAGATAACTTTCGAGCCACTAAAACGATTTTGTTATAATTCACAAAAAAACTTTAAAAAACCCGACTTCGAGACCATAACTCAATCCTCTCTACTCGCGTCGCGAATGTCGTCTAAAAACACGAAAATGGGACTACAACATCTGATTCTGGCTGTTAAGTCCACACATATTATATTACACAATATGGAAAAATATAATATTGGCCCCATAAGTCAGCCCACAGTCACAGAAAGGAAACAATACGTTATTTAGTTTACCGTTGATACGTTATTTATGTATGACATTACACTTTTCAGATATTTTCATGTTGTAACCAAACTACTGGACCGATTCCTTATTTTAAAAAAAATGGGACAAAGCTTATGATACGTAACCCTTTCAAACAAAAAAGAATTTTTGAAATCGGTTCAAAAATAGTACCAGTTTCGATGTAACACACATTAAAAATAATAATGATAAAAAAACATACAACCGAATTGAGAACCCCCTCCTTTTTTGAAGTCGGTTAACAAGATCAAGAAGTGCGATGCTATCATTTGCAGAAACCCGCATTAAAATCCGTTCAGCAGTTTGAGCGATAGAGTGCCACAACAGACAGATAAACACATAGACAGACAGGAGATTTTCTGTAGGGGTTTGAATTAGAGTACTGTGCCAGGAGTCCTAGACAAAGTTAATAACGCTACGAAAACGAAACGAAACGAAAATACTCAGTTTATTCCTTTGAACTATTGACTGTTCCTCATTGAATAAATTTTATGTTTAGATTTTGAGCTGACAAAAGATAACTCCTCGCTGCACGCTGAACAGACTGGCCATACAAACCACTCGACGTCGCGAGTTGCATAGAGAAGTGAAATGCTGGGTAGTTGGCTGGCAGAGTCGTTGACACCAGCCTCCCGCGCGGTCGCCATGACAACAGCCGCGCCGCGCGGTCGCCATGACAACAGTTGCGTAAGATATCATGACATGATGCATATATCGGACCGCCGCCGCCGCAATATTAGAACATCGAATACATTCTTGAATACCCACCGGAAGAAAGTTTGGTCTTCGTATCAATAGTGATATTTTTGGCTTTCACATTTTGCTTAGCATACTTACCAAGTTTTATCAAAATCATCCAAAATTATTGTGTTGGGTTGGGGAGGAGGCTTGGAGGAGGGGATGTTTTAAATGTATCACTGTCTGTGGTCCAATATGAACTTTTAGATTTACTGGCGCTATTCACAGTCATTTGCAATGCGTAGTCCATCAAAACAGTATTCTGCTATTTGGAAGCTCTTACTACAAGCAATCGTATGCATTTCAAGAACTACTCAAGTCTTGTATCGTGTACTACTCGATAACAGATGGCGCTAGTAGTAGTATTTTTCACGTTTTTTCAGGACTCGGCCCGCGTTTTGGTTCCTTCTATTTTAGAAATTGGTGTTTCATATTCGTGGTTATAAGACTTTGTAAGAATACTAAAATGTTGCCCCAGTCAGCCTTAGTAAGGGATTGCATTACAATACACACACACCGCACAAGCCCTCTACTGGAGGGTTACTGCATGCATCTAATTAAACTGAGTAGGTAGGTAAGCATAAAACTTTATGAAAATGCTAATAGGCGATTCCATAGAACAGCCAAGAAATTATCAAGTTACGTAGTAAATACATAAATATTGCGCCAGCGCAAGGTCTGCCGAGTATTATACTCTACACTAGGAAGTAAATTCAAGGTTCATTTGATCATTTGGTTTGCTTTTTATTATTGATTTTCTTAACAGGTCCCTACGCTCACGCTCCAATGAATTCGGGACAAACAAGGGAACTGGAAGTTTTTTTTTTTTTTTTTTTTTTTTCTTTTTTTTATGGACTCGCGCGACTAGCGCATTTGCCACTAACAAATTGTTTTATTATTTTACAAAAATATAAGGTAAGGAAACGAAACACGAAAATAATAGGAGTTACGGATAGGAAAAAGGATCAGGGAGATTAGTAACTTATTGGCATTGGGTAGGAAAATAAATATTACAAATAAATATTATTTTGGTTAAGAAAATTTACAATAATATGATAAATATTTACATTGCATAAATTTAATAAACTGTGAATAGAAGTAGGAAAGGGAACATTCAAAAAGTATAAAGAATTATAGAAACCGGAGTGATCAAGAAGAGGACATGAAAAGAACACATGGTTCAAATCAGCCCAGTCCGCACCACATTCACACTCAGCAGTAGTTACGATATTCAACCTGTACAAATGAGCCGGAGTACAAACATGCCCCAGTCTCATACGCACAAGTGAAGAGGTTTTATTTTTACAAAAATTGAATTTAAAAAACCAAGGCTTTTTTGGTATATCAGCCTGGATTTTTTTATAGTGTGCTCCGTTCTTGTTTTGATTCCACTTGTCCTCCCAAGCGGAATATAAAAATACTTTTGGCAAAGAGGCCAAGTCATGACTAAAAATCTTATAAGGAAATGTGTCTCCACACAGCACTGCATCATTGGCCAATTTATCGGCCTTTTCATTTCCTGAAATGCCACAATGGCTGGGAACCCACGCAAAGGATACATAAATGCCTAAGGCATTACATTTATGAATGGCTGCTCTAATATCAAAAATTATTGGAAAGTTATATTTTAGTTTAAACGTAAACCTCTCCAACGTCTGGAGGGAGCTCAAAGAATCCGTAAAGATGACAGTGCGTTGAAATTTATAAATAAGGATATACTCCAAAGCTTTTAGAATTCCAAATAATTCTCCTGTAAAGACAGAAGTCTCTGGAGGAAGTTTAACTTTTTGCACTATACTATATTGGGAGTGGAAAACTCCTACACCCACAGTTCCCGAAGAGGAATGCTTTGAAGCATCTGTGAAAATATGATGATAACCCTGCCAATCGTTTTCTAAAACTTGTAAGAAGAGCTTGTTAGAAAACTCACCAGCTCTCACACCGGTGTCTAAAATAACATTTAAAGGTGAAATTAAGGCTTCATAATCGCATTCGAAAATTGGAAGAGAAACAGAGCGATGAATAGGTGCAAGCAAAGATTTATATTTCTGGAAGCTACTGACTAAACACGGTATTTGTTTATGTCTCCAGTAAGAAGAAGAGTTTATACGTTCAGAAAGATATTCAAGTTTGGTCAAAAGAGGATGTTGAGAAAATTGTAAAATACGAAATAAAAATTTGTCAGATAAATATTGCCGCCGTAGGGCTAAAGGGGGTTCAACACACTCAACTTGGAGAGCATTTATCGGGCTAGAGCGCATAGCACCAGTTATCAGTCTTAAGGCCTTGGACTGGATAACATCCAGACGCTTAAGGCCAGCAACATTACTCATCTCAAAAGTGAAAGAACCATAATCGATAACACTCCTTATCATAGCATTGTACAGTAATTTCATAGAAAAAGGATGAGCTCCCCACCAAACACCAGAGAGACACCGTAACATATTTAAAACCTTCTCACACTTAACTACCAAATAATCAATATGAGGTAAACCTGAAAGTTTATTATCCAGAATCACTCCAAGAAATTTGACGTGACTTTTAACGGGAATCATAATATTATCATACAAGACTGTAATAGGAGGTGGCATACGCTTTCTTGAAAATAAAACTATTTCACACTTAGCCGGGGAAAGTTCTAAGCTATTGGCATTCAACCAACACTGTAAGTTATTTAAGGAATCGTCTAGTATGGAAATAGATTTTTCTATGGTTTTATTGCTGGTATAAAAAACTAAGTCATCGGCATATTGAATGATATTTATATCACCAATTGAAGATTCTAAATCATGAGAATAAATATTAAATAATAAGGGGCTAAGAACAGATCCTTGAGGCAGGCCTTTACATACTGTCCTAGTATTACCGGAATCACAATTTTCGAGTAAAATAGTTCTATTACTCAATATATTTACAATAAAATTTGTTAATAAAACCGGGGCATCTAAATCGAAAAGTTTATTTCGTAGTGTGTCTAAATTTACATTATCATATGCGGAAGTAATATCTAAGAACGCAGCCAAAACAGATGAGTTGTCAGAAAATGACAGGCGGATGTCTGTTACTAGTAAACAAATGCAATCCATGGTACTTTTTCCTTTTCTAAATCCATACTGGCTTTGAGACAATAGACCATTACTTTCTATAAACCATTCCAGTCGATTCTTTACTAAGTGTTCTGCGATCTTAAGTATTACCAAAGAGAGAGCAATCGGTCTGAATCCTGAAGGATCACATGGATTTTTAAATGGTTTCAGGAATGGAATGATAGTCTGTACTTTCCATGAGGGAGGAACATTTCCAGAAATCATTACATTATTGACAATGTCTAAGTAGTACATTAGTGTACTATCGCTCAAATGAGCAAAAAAGGAATAAGGTATGCCATCACACCCTGGAGCAGAGTCACTACAATATTTAATTACACCTTTTAATTCATGAATGTTGAAGGGGGAATTTAACCCGATTCGATGGTCAACTATTGAAGGGGGAATAGTATACTTGCAACACAATGACTCTAAAGGTACAGAGGGAGGGGCTAACTTATCCAGAAATTGTTCTGTTAATGAAGGGGGAAAAGTATTTAAAGTGGATTCCTTAAAAGCAGATTTAAACTTTCTAATATTGGCCCACACTACTGATGGATTTACATGAGGGGAAATGGAAAGGCAGAAAGCTCTCCAACTTTCAAACTTTTTACGTTTAAATAGTTGCCGGGTCTTGCTAATTGAGTGTGTAACTTGAATAAAATTTTCATCTGTGCTATTACTACAGTAATTTAATTCTGCCAATTTTCGTTCCCTGACTGCTAAAGTACACTCCCGGTCCCACCAAGGCGGAGACCGAATCATTACCTTTTTAGAACTTTTACAAGGAAAAACTTCTTCTGCTGCTTCAAACATGATCTTTGATAAAGACTCAGCACATGTACTTTCATTTCCAGCAACCACATTGGGAAGAGAGTTAATTTTTTTGTCAATTATTTTCTTAAACAGACTCCAATCAGCTTCGGCAAGATTGAATTTAAAACGGGGATTAAAATTGGAGGATTTAAGAGGATATTTTGATGGGAATTGTATGAGGATAGGAAAGTGGTCACTACCAAAAGTGGAACCAATAGGATTCCAACATAATTCTGCAGCTAAGCTTGGAGAACATATTGAAAGATCAGGGGCACTAATGCCTTGGCTGGGTGCTGTTCTGCGAGTAGCTGAACCATTGTTCAATATACATAGATTATGTTTATCCACTAATTCTAAAATATTTACAGAAAAAGGAGTTGGAGCTGATGAAATAGTACTGCCCCAAGATGAGTGTTGGCAGTTTAAATCACCTAAAATTATAACAGGTTTAGGAATAGATGATATGATATGATCAAGTTCATTGATAATATCAGAAGAAGGACGAGGAATATACAAAGATACAAAAGAAATATTATTAGCCTTGACGGCAATAATAGAGAAGTTATCATTATGTGACGGAAGCGGTATATGTACATATTCACAAGGACGTTTGATAAATATGGCTGTCCCGCCATATCCATCAGATCTGTCTTCTCTAAGACTAGAGTAACCGGGGATCTTAAAAATAGAACCTGGTTTTAGCCAGGTCTCTTGAAAGGATAAAATTAATGGTTGGTATTTTTTTATTATATAAATTATATCACTTTTCTTATTATTTATACTTTGGCAATTCCATTGAATCACCTGATGATTGTAGTGAGCCATTGTACAAAGTAGGGAGAATATTATCATTATTTATGAAGTCAGCGTTGGACGGTACCTTATTGTATTTACATTGGGATAAATAAGTGGTTAGCATTTTAATTAGCTCTTGGATAGTAGTTTCATCGATTTTATTTTGTTGTTCACTAAATTTAAGTACACCACCATTAGGTGATGTCTCAAAATTTTCATTGATGATTGCATCATGAGCCTTCCTATCATAACCTTTGGTTAATCTAGGGGGGGATTTCGGTTTCAAATAAACAGTTTTTTTATATGAGCTAAAAGGCAAAGTATTATTTACAACAGACAGTTCATTATTTGGGGCAAAAGATGATGATGATGTTTGATGTTGTTTATTAGCCACCACTTCAGAAAATAATTTTGTTACAGGTGGATGCATTTTATTGGCCTCTGCATAGGATATGCAGCTTTGTGCCATTGAAAGTTTAATAGCTTTCTGCCTTTCAAACTCAGGACATTTTCTATTGGTGGCAAAATGGGAACCACAACATGAGGAACATTGGAAGTCACCTTCCTCTGCTGAGCATGTGTTAGCTGAATGTTTGCCTCCACACTTAAAACAAAGAGGAAGAGATCGGCATTGGTCTTTTACATGTCCAAATCGGCAACAATTGAAACACTGGATGGTTGGGAAGATATACAGATCAACAGTCAGGGAAGAATAGCACATGAAGATTCGCTTTGGTAAAACTTGACCATCAAAAGTTGCAACTACTGTACCAGTTTCTACATAGGATACTATTCCGTCATTAAATACTTTTCTTTTCATACGTCTAATTTTTATGATGTTGCCACATCCTATCGGAGTGGACATATCCCTCATAATATCCTCCTCAGTCCAGTCCAACGGGACTCCCTTAATGACGCCCATCCGGGTTACATTAAAGGTGGGAATGAATACTTTGTACTTATTCTTTAGCTCTATATTTTCGATCAATAAGTTTGCATCCACATGACTGGAGAAACTTAAAGAAACTTTGTTTCTTCCAATTTTCTTTAGGCTACCATTTATTATGTTTTTAATATTTTGCTGTTTTAAAACACGACCAAATGACACTGGGTGCATAGTGGAGCTAGCTGAATCAGATTCTGTTACTTTTTGGACATGAACAATGAAGGGAGCAGCATCAGTTTTCTCATAAAATGATCTGCCAACTGGAGTGTGTACTGGCTTGTTAGCAGTTTCCTGTTGAGTTGAGGATGGTGAGTTGGTAGTGGTTTGTGGCGCAAACTGGGAAGGTTGAGACATTCCTGTTTCAATGATGGTGTCTGCTTGTGAACAGACACAATCATGCTCTTTATTTATTTTTCCGTGTTTTCTTCTCTTTTTATTGCAGTGCTTGCACACGCGAGATGGTCTTACTCTCTTCCTGGATGTTGCCTTTGAGGATACTGAAGCATCAGTATCCATACTAGATTCGATGGTGACATAGTGAGCAACCGGAGGGACCGTCTCCCCTGGGTCAGAAGAGGCCGTGCCCCCCGGGTCAGGAGGGCGCTCCATAAGGAGCAACAATTAAATTTCTACTTACTAGGCCACGTGGAGTAGAAAATATATACACAAATTATAATTACATACAAAATAGAAAGATATTCACAAGTTTTAACCTATCTGATCCACTAATTAATTAATTTACAAAAAATCACAAGAAAAACTACACCCGCTCAAATCGACGTTTCCCGCGCTTTTTCAAACTGGAAGTTTTCAATTCAGTATTCCCGGAACACTGACTGAACCTCGACTTAGGGACACGAAAAAAAGATCGATTCCTAGGTGGAATCGATTCTTCTCTTCCGATGCCAAGTACTTTTGGCATCGATACTTTTTTTTCGATTCTTTACCGATATGAGTACTTTATAGTTAGTATCGATTCTAGTCTATGACTAACAACATGACGGAACTAAAATCCAATCCAACAGCCCCCCCCCTCAACCTGCCAGAAAAATATTTAATTGATGTCAATAAATTGATAGGTGATAGATAAGTTCTTGGCTGTGAATTTAAAATTATGCCTATGAAAAAGTGTAGTGAATATTAAGACACTCGCCGAAACCTTTTTGGTGTAAACCGTCGACACTATCGAGTTGTGGCACAATTTTCCAAATCGGGTGAAAAAAACTCGAAAACTCGAGTTCTTTCTTAGAAAACTAGAAAATTGAATAAACTTTTACCTAAAAGTTGACTCAATTTTCGAGTTTTTTTAACCTGATTTGGAAAATTGTGGAACCACTCGAAAGTTTCGATGGTCTACACCAACCAGGTTTCGGCTTCAGAGTGTCTTAAAATTCACGGTGTATATATTGTTAATGTTATTTAAAAAATAAATTTAATTGCATGATTGATTTATTTCTTGTCTTGTTTTATTTCAAAATATATAAAGTATGAAGATTTACGTAAAAGTTTGTCATTTTCCAGACCATTCAGCTGTTTATTTTTTTCTACGTAAAAGTACTCGATACCTAGAAGTATCGATACTTTTGATACAGATACCGATCCCGTATCGATACTTTTTTTTCGATACATCATATGAGTACAGTATCGATACTTTTGTTTCGATACCGTGTCCCTACCTCGACTGAACACGTTTGCGTTTTGTTTTTAAATTTTAATAATATCAATGGAATAGATATTGAGTGTCCCAACTTTCGATAGATCAACATTATAAATATAACTATGCATCTAACACTAAATTATATCAAGATTATTATCTAATACCAAATTAATACACGCTACCTACATAACTAAGACTAAAATTAAGATCGATGACTAACGACATATTCACTAACAAAACGCACTCATCCTACTTTGACAGCTAGCCCGACTGACAGTTTTTGTTTTCCTCTTGAGCTGTGCGAATTTGCAAAATGTCCGACGAAACAAAACCAGAAATAAAACCAAATGAAGAATCAGATTCCTCTACTTCTGAATCAGAATTCAGTGCTTGTAGTTCAAGCTTCGATCCTCTAAAAGCGTTGTACTCGGACAAGGTCACATTACCGGTGAAAAAGGCTCCATTGTACAACACGGTAAAGCAATTTGAACATGCACAACAGAAATTACGTACAGAAATTATTCCTGTGGGCTATAACTCTTTGGTGAGGCAGAGAGAGAAAGAGAAGCTTGCAGCGCGACAGGAGCAAGAGAGGGAAATCGAAGAGATAAACCGGCAGCGCTTCAGTGAATATCAAGGTTAGTTTTGAGGTTATGTCAATGTTTATTTTTCGTTGTTCTTAATAAGATTTCTGAATTAGTATACTAAATGCTATGAAAGTACTTATATAAATAAATTCAGCCTGTTAATATCCCCACCGAAGGGCACCGGGTAAAAGTAAGATTGAACCATATCTGACTGAGGTTGGTGGCCGTTTAGTCTAAAAATATAGATACCTATGAAGTATTTTTCTTTTCTAATCTTTCAAACATGCGATCAGTCCTTGGACCATAAGCAGTTATTATGATAGAGTAAGTGGCATGTTAGGCATGCCCTCCCATTGTCGGGTTGCCGTCATTTGTCACTTGTATCTTCTTTAAGGGGGTCAAAGCGCCTGCACGTGGCCCACATGTGAGGGGCCTTTGTGCATGTCCCCTTCTCCCGCTCATTTAGTTCAGCCGCTCCAATTCCAGCACGAGCTGGAGCAGGAGGCCTGGATGTTCAAGGAGCTCAGGGGTCGTTGTAGGTTCTCCCAGAATAGCTATCCTGGTTTCAATTGTGGATGGACATGCCAGCAACATGTGCTCGACCGTTTCTTCCACTTCCATGCAACCCCTTCATAGGGGGCTGTCATTTGTCACTTTGGGGTAGATTATCCCAGGCAGCCTATTCAGATATAAATGTACCCTTTACCCACGACACGACACGGACACAAGTAAGATTGCCATATTCCACCATGCTGGCTCAGGGTGGGTTTGTGGAGGGGTGTCGGACCAGAGGCCAATCCAACTGTCAGAAGTTAATCAAGCAAGCTGCCCTATCAGGGCCTCTGACATAGCTTTATAAATATTAAAAAAAAATGCTGTATTTTCTTTGTCCCAGTGGATAACATTCTGTCTCACAAGTCTGAGGCAGAGTTGAATATACTTGTTGATTCAAATTAATAATAAAACTTGAAGGTTTGCACACTGCACAGGGTTTCATGTAAGAAGTCTTAAATTTTGGTTTCTGTTAACAGTTACCTCGTCAGTTAGGTACCTACTTCTAAACTTGACCCACTAGTGCCAAGCAGAGTTAAATAGATTGACAATACTTTTGTTATACTCCGAGAGGGTTGAGACCCGAAAGATAGAAAGTGAGTAAGCACTATAATCTTGAGTCTATTTTGACATTCATTATAATATGTTTGGAATGTCAAGTTGACCTGTAGCTCTATTCTCTATTGTGACATCTATTTAGATACCTTTCAAGTTAATGCCGAAGCTCCAGTAAGGACTAACTAGTCATGTAATTGAAAGACGTCATCTAGAGTACTTAATAATAAATTTGGCATTATTTTTACTTAGTCAAAAAAAAACAGTATTTGGCCTGCTGAGTAACTGAACGGGTTAATGTTTTGAAGGATGGTTCATAAACTGTGAATTGAAGTTTGACGAATTAGAATAGAATAGAATAAATTTTTATTGTTTATCATTTTGGTGATACATGCTTATGTCTCCCTAATAGAGGAGGTAACAAATATTGTCTGGTCGGGATCTGTATGCAGTTGATCATTTAAATTAGCACATTCTATAAGGTGAACGAGAGGTGTGTGTGGTAAGTGGTGTGTGTGTTTGTATGTTAATGAGGGTGAGTGTGTTGCTGTGTGTGTGGTGGGTGGTGTGTGAGCGAGGCTGGGAGAGGGTGTATATATGAGTGTGTATGTTACCAATTAGAACATGATTAGGTATTACACTGTTTTAGGGTTCCGTACCCAAAGGGTGCCAAATGGTACCCTATTACTAAGCCTCCGCTGGCAGTCCGTCCGTCTGTCTGTCTGTCTGTCTGTCCGTCAGCGGGGCCCTCAGCACAAACCGTAATAGCTAGAAAATTTAAATTTTTACAGAAAGTGTAAATTTTATGTAATTTTGTGTGTTTCTAATGTACCTATGGATTTGTATCTGAGAATAAATGAATAATAATAATAATGTCTGTTGCCGCAACAAGAACAAAACAAATACTGAATACCGAAATTTGTACTTGAATTCACGAGATTATATAATTAAAAGGTCCCCCTATAAGGACGTGTTCTGATAAACCCTGCGATATAATAAAGTAATATCAATATTCAATATGATCGTAAATTTGGCGTCATCCCGCATCGTTGAGGTCGGGCAGCCGTTAAGATGTAGGTCGCGCAATCTATAGGTCCCGGTTCCAGGGTTCAAATCCTCGTGAGGGCATATTTTTATTTTCTTTTTGTTTTATGGTTTTGAGTGCTTAAGTTTTGTTGTAAGATGGTACGGAACCCTTCGTGTGCAAGTCCGACCTGCACTTAACATTTTTTTAAACCTGGCATGCACGCTGTTACAAATGATGTAAATGTAAAGATGTAAAGGTATTTACTAGGTAAGTACTTTATTTTCAATACTCCATACTAACTAGTCTCATGCTACTCGTTAAATCTGTGCACCTATTAAATATTGAAAAGGAGCGCAAAGAAAGGGTCATTATTCCCTTGCGCCTTTAATGAGTGCTGCCACCTGTCGTCCCTTCATCTTCAATAATCTGTGAGGTCAGTGTCTGAGTGACGTGACACGCACGGCCGATGACCCCACCCCCCCTACCCCTCGCTCTCCGCACTGTTTATTTACACCCTCTCCTGAAGCACTTATTAATCTGTGCCTGAAGTAAGGGCAGCTTACGAACACATCCATTTGACGCAAGCAGGGTATTTTAAGTTTCACCTGTAATATGTCTGTGGCGTTCGTCGAGCTCAAACAGTTGGGGGTCGATTTCACGTCACACGAATGAGATCTCATTCGTGAGACGAATCTCATTCGTGTGACACCAAATATTCGTGAAATCGACCCTCGTAGAAGATTCGTAACGCTTGCAACGCTATTTGCAGCGTGCGTAACAACGTTCGTGGCAGATCCGTAACGCTTGCAACGCTATTTGCAGCGTGCGTAACAACGTTCGTGGCAGATCCGTAACGCTTGCAACGCTATTTCCAGCGTGCATAACAACGTTCGTGGCAGATCCGTAACTCTTGCAACGCTATTTCCAGCGTGCATAACAACGTTCGTGGCAGATCCGTAACGCTTGCAACGCTATTTGCAGCGTGCGTAACAACGTTCGTAGCAGATTCGAAACGCTTGCAATGCTATTTGCAGCGTGCGTAAAACTGTTCGTCGGTCGATTTCACGTCACAAGAATGAGATCTCATTCGTGTGAGACGAATCTCATTCGTGTGATGCAATCGACCCTTGGATGGATTATGCTTTTTTTATAAACTCCTATGCAAATATTAAACTAGTTCTAATCGGCGAAAGATGGCCTGAACTAAGAGTAATATTAGTCTGTTTCTGTGGACTGTAGGTTGAAAAGAGGATGTCCAGGACCCTAACGTAATAACGCGAGTTTTCGACTCCTAATAAAGGTTATGGTGCTTACGAACTAGAATAGTAAAGCAAAGCCCACTACTCAATAGAATGCTCAATTGGTATTATCCGTGACAGTGCCCGCGTCATTTCTACGATTTCTTTGCCATTCGTGACATTAGGGGAAAAAATTGTGCAATAGTTGCTGGTTCCGTAAAGCCATGAGTACAAGTACCAACAAAAATAATATGAAGGTACTTGCAGAGATATGTCAGATATTCTCTAACTGGGCGTCAGCTTTTAAAATACCAAGTTTATCCACCGCGTAAGTTAATCTCGCGTGGAAAGCACAATCGATTCTAAATTCTTGATTCGATTTCTGGGCAGATTGCGGTTGTTATTAAATCTAGGGTCCCTGACTCTTGGGCTGTGCACTAGGCAATCATGGGATGTCTAGACGACCAATTGTTGTGGTGATTTATAGCTGAATTCAATTTGACGAAATTGATTTATTCGCCATGTGTCGGGAAGCACGTCCAGATATATTCCCGATAAAGCCGAACTGAACGCAAATTTCCTCTAGTCTAGCGCATGGATATCCTCTAACTACACATTTGGTTTTGGGACTCACGGGTTCCCGAGCGGCAAAGTTACTGTCTGGCAACGACGAACATCTTTTTGTTAAATAATACCCACGTACTTACCCACGAGCTAGAAAGTAAGTTTAATTGAGTTTAGAGTTAATTTGCGTTCTAGTGGCACTTTTTAGGGTTCCGTACCCGAAGGGTGCCAAACGGGACCCTATTACTGAGACTTCGCTGTCCGTCCGTCCGTCCGTCCGTCTGTCTGTCACCAGGCTGTATCTCATGAACCGTGGTAGCTAGACAGTTGAAATTTCCACAGATGATGTATTTCTGTTGCCGCTAAAGAAATTTAATATTAAGAGGGGCTTCCATACAACAAACGTGATTTTTTTTGCTCTTTTTTGCTCGATATTGATAATGGTAGCAGGTAGACGCTTAAAATGTTCACAATATATTGAGTATATTATTTACTTAAAAAAAAAAATCTAATTAAATTAACATTTAGGGGGGCTCCCATACATTTATTTTTTTTTGCGATTTTTTATAGATAATGGTACGGAACCCTTCGTGTGCGAGTCAGACTCGCACTTGGCCGGTTATTTAATACGACCAACTCCAAATGTTTTGCTGCACCTTGTTTTTGAATCATCGTGAGATCTACTGATGAAAATTCAAAGCAAGCGAAGCGATATAAGAATTTAAATTGAGTGATAAATGTCAGGATTGGCACCGTCGTTTAAGTATCTACTCTACATTTATTATATCGTGTGCACATACCGCCACACAGACGGACAGTGGACAGTGGGTTCATTTGCATGGTGCCCGTGACCCAGTGGGCCACGCGATGACCTTGGCTTGGGTCCCCGACACCACGATTGTTTGTTATATGAGTTTATTATACAGTGCGCGCCATGTTTCTCTGTCGCAGAACGAGGTTAACCTCTCTCTCACCCTATGCGAGAAAGATAGGTTACCCCACCCGCCATCACTCAGAGCCAGATAAGTTTGCGCTGGCTGTACTATAGTCTGATTGGTGGTTTGGAAAAAACAACCCACCTAGGTAGGTAATGAATAGATTATTCTTATTTGTCTAGCTTGAAGCACAAAAAATACACAAGCATACACAATACAACTAATTACACCTGTATCCTTCTTATCTGCGACAAGGTGGTTGCCAACTCGCCCGACGCCCCTCCGTCAACCCGCAGTGACCCGCACTGAGCCACTGTGGTGGAGTACGGCTCAGTCTTACCCGTATCCGGGCAAAGTCTCCTGGTGGGGCATTAATAGGCTACATTTTGCTACCAAACCTTTCCGTTGGGTTGGGTCTGTCAGGTCTGTCAGACAGACATAAAGCCTTAATCTCTACATTTACAATACAATATAGTCAAACTTTGAAATTTGAATACATGTGCAGTTTTAAACCACGTATAATATCTACTATTCTACTAAATGATATAATTCTCGATCATTATCGTTGATATCAATAAATAATACAGAACCGGAATGCTAATATTAATTAGTATTTTAGTATGCGCGACATTGCGTTGCGGACTAATATGAAGTTATCAAACGTGTTTATCTTTAATTTGAGACCAATCATCGAAATTGGTTTTAATTAAAGACTGGTTCATCGACTAGGCTAGGCTAGTCGGCTTCCCTGTTGCATCAACTTTCATCGTATACATTAGTGCCGGGTCGCTTTCTTTGCGCGCGCGCCGCTATACCCGTCTCTCTCGCACCCTGGAACATCGGTCATTGACACCCCATCCAGAGATTCGCACACGCCAAAGAGGTGGCCTTAAACGATATGTATGGTATGGAGGAGGCCTCCCAGGCCTTTGACCAAGAACAATGCTATAGAGGAACGTTTGCAAAAACATAAATCTTGGTCTAAATGACAGTTTTGGTCCATGTAAAGATTATGAAGATATAGTTGCAAAACAAGATTAAGAGCAAAAACATCACAAGCTCGTTTGAGCTCAACATCAGTCGTCGCTTCCGCAAAAGCGCGGGTCGAGACGAAACGCAACGCAACTTCAGTTACATTTTCAGCGTAAAACGGAGCGCGTAACAAAACGCAACCGGAAGTGACGCAATACGTTTCGGCGCGCATCTGTGTAAACACGGCTCGATGCTGAATGGCAGGCGGCGGGCGTTCCCGCGCTCGCGCCAGCGTGCGTCGACCCCGGCCGCGGTCACCGCCCGGGGATAGCCGAGTGAAAGTAATTCGCGATCGGCCGCCACCGCCATCGCACCTATGCCACCCTAGTAACTTGCCTCTAGCCTAGACGCATAGATGAAAGCTATTTGCAGTGAATATACGGAGGAGAGTATTCTTATTCTTAGGTGAAATGTGTCTTCGACTTCGTCTCTTATTTCGACGTATTTGCATTGATAACATTACAACTTGTGTACGTCTAATGAACTCGTAGTATCTAGCTACCTATTACACATAGAACACTCGTTCTTACTTGAATATAAACGTAAACGACCTGCTTCAGTGACGTGCGTGACGTCTAAAGAAACACCGCAACTAATCCTCCTAATCTCAAAGGCATTTGAACTTTGTTGTTGCAAAAAGGGTGATGGATGATTTAATTTGATTCCCTGATTATCTTTTTCAGGTCTAGTGACAGTACCTAAGAAACAGAGAAGAATCAAGAATGTCCTTACACGAATAGACACCATGTGCGGACCATTAGGGGCACTGCGAGATTGCGTAGAACAGAGGCTTCGGATAAAGGTAAGAAGCACCAAAACTGAAGGACCTATTTGTTTTGACGGTAACGCTCAGAAATGCTAGGGTGTAACCGCGGGGGATCGCCTATGGGATTATTTATTATTGGAACAATTGATCGTAAGCAACTAGCACTGATGGGGTGGCATGCAAAACAGAGAGTATCGTTCTTTTCTGAGATCAAGTGGCAGTGACACAGAACAGAATATCATGTATTTACTCAGACTTTCCCTTACCCGAAGCGGAAAGCGGATTCGATTCGATCCGATTAGAGATGAGGCCAAAACAATTTAAAGAGATTATTTCACAATAAGATCCCGATTAGAACAAGGTGTGAAAAGAAACCCGAGAACACTTTGACAACCTATTTTAATAATCCAACACTCCGATTACAGGAGAAGTGTATTAAAAGCCGTCCGGATAATAAATAGACCCGTACCGAAATATTCTGTATTCCCTATTGGTCTAAAACTAGAACTACAGTCATTCTTCCCCGATTTTCATTGCCGGGAAATCCAGAATTTCATCGTTAATATACGTAAGCCACGAGGATTCCATTAAATCCAGAAGATGAAGCTGTAATCGCAGTCTATCTACACGATCTTCCAACGTATCTAAATCGCTGGATAAAATTCGATTAGTTACCTAATTGAATGTACATTTAGATCTTACACATCAAACGAAAGGTAATACCATACAGCAGCAGCCTAAACCTAACACCATTCCAAAAATGGCCAGTTAGGCCTGGTTTAGTTTTAGTTGTCATAATTCTGGCCCTTATGCATCCTTTGTGCTGCAACTGGCCACCAGCCAACGCGGAAGACTAGGCCGCCGAGTGAGCTGGACGCCAAAATAGAAACATTGTGCTTTCCAGCGATTTCATGCGTTTTACTGTCTACGATAGTATGCGCGCCTGGTGGGCCCTGCTCTAAAGGTGATGTGGCTACATCCAATAAATCTTTTGGACACTTCACTTACTCAATTCGGTCGAAAATTGTAGTTAAGTGTCAGTTTTCTCATTCAATAAATGTCAGTTTGGCATACGCTGCGTCGATTTGCTACGGATTGGAGAGCGTGAATTAGGGAAATGAAATGAAGATGTATTCTGACACTCAACAAGCAAAGATTAATGTCGAACCACATCACATGTGCAAAAAGCACACTCGCGATGATACACTATGTTACGAATCTATCTAAAAACTCTTGGCCATGAATTAAAGTGAGTGACATAAAATTCGGAGGAGGGAGTGGGAGTTGTGCGATTTTGTCGATGCAATCGCCGATTTCAGATCGGTTCGAGCCCAGTTGATCGAGTAAGTATTCTCGGTCGATGGGCGTGGGTTTCTGTATGTGGGTAAGTTTAAAAATATTCGTGTGACTCGTGAAGGCCGTCGCCTGTCGCAGCGGCGAATAAACACAGTCATTACTATATGTTACTCGCATGCGCGTTGCACGTGGATGTAGCGTTAGCATTGGGGAAGGGCTCGCGCTTCCGCGTATGCGTTTCAGATTTTCACAAATATGCAATTTTGGCGGAATTTGCGTGTTCGGACTAGATTAAAGTCGTTCTTCGTTCGCGTCCATGACAATATCGTCTCAATCGTCACAACATTCAATAATCACATCAGACTAATCTGAAACATTCTGTCCTGGGACTCTTGGGTCATCTGTCTGTATTGGATACCTCCTATTTCAATATGACATTGTGACCGAAAATTAAAGAACCCGGGAGTCAGTTTAAAGCAAACAAGTATTGTGTACTAAGTTGGTTGGGCTTTCGACATTAGCAGCCCCATCACTTTCCCTCCCGATTCCCCAGCTAACCGTACCGCGCAGGACCTTGCTGTGATGTCAGTTATCTCATGGCCACGCACCGCTCGCATACATGCGTGCGTGTGTCTACATGCGCACGAGTGGCGAGTTCAAAACTTCCTTGTGCACGGCCGTACCCGAACCGGCTGAGGTGGCTCGCCTTGGATGGGCTTGCTATTGAAAGTGCGGTTATTTTCCTATATTGTTTGTTGTTCAATTCCTTGGCTTTTGGAAAATCGATCAAGCCTTAAAAGGTGTAATTCAGATTTAATGCTTTCCTGGCTGTTGTGATGGTGAGGGCCTCTGAATCGTTGTATTTAAATTCTCAAATCAAACCTACTCTAACCCAAACTCTAACCAAAACAATATTCTAAACCAAAGTTTAGAATATTGTTCAGAGCCTTTTCTTCTTTTCCGGCACATCGGATATCTTTCCTAAACTTTTTAGACCCATTAAATACACAAAACAAACATCCATTTCTCGATACATACACTACACTTTCACAGAACACCCCTTTGCCATGATATCCCTTTTCCGATTATCTCCGTATCCCAAAAGAGCGTATAGTGTGGTACAAATTATACCCGGATCCGGTTAAGAACGCCAGATTCAGTTTACAACGATTTTAAAGAATGCACGGTACAAACGTGCATGCCCTTATTTTAGTTGTAGCATCAGTTTTTCACAGTCTGATCGCACAGCTCTCTGTATGGACAGCTATTGTAATGAATGACACGATAGTGTTTTTTCCACAACCACATTGAAGCTTTATATCGACAATATCGAGTAGTCTACCCCAAAAATGGCCGCAAGGCGTTCGACGTTGTTATGTTCACATGAAAAAGGCTGCAAACAAAGACTGCAAATCTGATGTACTTTGTATGAAAAGCAATGTTTGTCGTGACCTCCGATTTTACTGATGAATTAATACGCGACATTTTGATGATTGACGGAGAATGCTGTGCTCGATCACCTCTTGAAATACATCCAGTCACCCGCCTACATTGATGCAAGTATTTATTTCAGTGAAGAACATCGTGGGAAACCTTCTATTACCATAGCTGTTGGTGGGTGATGGGCTAGACCCTTGTCACGCAAAATGGAGACTTGAATAACTGGCTATCCGTGTGCACAGTCGTACCTCTGCCACACCTTATGGGAAAAGCGTGACGCTACGTTTGAATAACAATGTACTTACAATTATAGCAGGTCTGCAATCATAGGTCAGCGCGAGACTCTGAATCGCGCCATTTTCCTGAAAAATAACAAGCAATAATTGTAAATACACAAGTGGGTTGAGAGGGGAGGGAGGGACAAATTGATCTTGAATCCTAGTCCTAAATAATACCATCCGGCGTTCTACGATATTACGTCTGAATTGTGTAATGAAAAGCATCAACTCATTTGTTGGATAAAGTTATGATTATGAGCGTCCTTACGGGCGTGCTCGTAATTTGTTATCGTATGTTTATCTATTAGCTTTGATATTGAAGGGCAAGATTGTTTAACGTGTTTAATCATCACGCGTGATCTGTGATCACATGCGTTGCTGCCTAACCTTCTGAATATTCAAATAACCGTCTAAAGTATAACCATATCGTCGGGCCAATTATCAAAACCCTAACGATAGATTAGTAGTTTATTTTTCAAGAACGCAAAAGGTATGATGCATTCGACCTCGTAGATAAACAGACGGTAGATAGTGCTAGACAAAGACGAGGCGAGGTCATGAGCGTAGCCTTGCGCGGGTGCGCGCGCGTCGCTTCCGCCTGTCGACGACGGCCGCGGCCGCACGCACCGCGCCGTTCAGTCGCTACTCGACCGCCGGCGGCGACGGACCTATCAATGAACCTGTCGACGATTACCATTTCAGGGATTCAGTAAATGGCAATACGCCATCATTACGATAACGCTATGTTGTCGATAATACCCATTGATTGTGCAGCCACACAAGTTGTTGTGTGGATCGCAAATAATGTCATAAACATTAGTGAGTCACAGCGGTAAAGCATTGTTTGTTTATGGATATTAGCATAATCTTTAATACTGATACGTATTTTAATACATTATGTATCAATGCCCGCATTAGAAAAACCATAACTTCTATGAAATTAACACTCAACAAAGGCTATTCGAGATAATTTAATGCTTTTGTTCTTTCTTCCTTGTTTGTCAAATGTAGCGATAGAATCGTTTATGACGTTAAATAAGTTTCCCAATGGCGCATACATAATTGCATACATTGTAGCATTGTATCTTCACTCTGGGCTCAGTATAACCATACCTATACATATGTCCGGGACCGCTAACCATGCATTATAAAAAAAAAAAAAAAAAAGGACAAGGAGGTTCATGTTTACAGTTAATAAATGCAAAATGATGCGCAAACGCATACAACCCGCACGGCAATTATCGAGCACCTGGAAGTAGGGAAAATTCAGTGTTTATGATGTATTTAAGCAAATGTAGAGCCTATTTATGTACGGAATGGCGTCAACAAGTATAAAATTAAATTCTACTTTTAATTTTAAACAGAAGTCAGTCAAAACCATGATATTTCTTCTTTTGTCTTTGGATAAAGTCCACCGTCCGAGTTTCGTACCCGAAGGGTGGCAAACGGGACCCGATTAATAAGCCTTCGCTGTCCGTCTGTCCGTCCGTCAGCGAGCTGTATCGCACGAACTGTAATAGGAATAGGTAGGGTTGAAATTTCACTGAATTTATATACCTATCTGTTGCCGCCCACGTCAACAAATAATGAACTACACTAAATAAAATAAAAAATAAGTGTGTCCCCCCATACAAGAAACGTGCTGTTTTGTACTTTTTCTTCTACGATGGTGCGGCAGCCTTCATGTGAGAGGTTCGGGTTCCAAAATGGGCTGAAAATAATCAGTGAAGTGCAACGTATTTTCAGCCTTTTTTGGAAGAGAATTTACTATAGGTACTCGTACTTTATGTCGCTAACTAGTCAGTGATGCACGTTGTTATTGCTAGTTGTTTGTCCGCTAGCCGCGTTGCGCACGCGTCGGCCTCGCCGCGACTGTCATGGCCGCCGCCCAAGCACTTCCTGCTCAATGCAGTTTTGCTATGCAACTTTGAAATTTCTACCATATTTTTACCGGGTTATTAAAATCGACATTCAAACCAAATAAGTTGTTAGGTGTGTCCAAATCAAATTAACAATGGGAAAACCTGATTTAAGTAAGACAATCAAAGATGCTTTGGCTCCAGCCAGCCTTTAATTTTTTTTGTTAAATAGCCTAAATGGTGATCCACTGCTGGGCAAAGGACTCACTGGTTCAGACCCACACATTTCTAGCTGAAGCTTTGTCTGTCCATCCTGGTTGGAACTTATCAAGGTCATCCCTCCATCTCCTTCTGGGCCTTCCCCTACTTCCTTTCTTGCTTTTTGAATTTAACTATAGCCATACTTTTACTATGATTAATTGTTGCTAGCTGGCGATTCATGTTGTTATTGCAGCTAGCAGCAGTAGCCACTGCGCTGCGCATGCGACCTCGCCGCGACTGTCATGGCCGGCGCCGGAGAACTTCCTGCTCCATGCAATTGCAATGCAACTTTTGCCGCGTCATACGACACTTTTGTTTAATTTACTACGGGTTTGGGTAGTGCAGCTGTTCTGTCTATATTTATAGTAAGTATTTATATTATAATCATGTCATCATCTTTCTCGTAAGTATATGGAGGTGCAGTTCGCGTGCATTTGAAGCTGTGGTGTTTATTGTACATAGACTTTGTATATGGCCCCACACTAGGATACCCTGAGTCGTGGGAACCAGAAACAGCGACGTTACAAACATGTAAACATCCAGGGACTAATGTTGCTCCCCAGCCAGGTAAGGAACCCGGGACCTTGCGCTTGGAAAGCACAGCCTCGACCGCAACACCACAGGTTGGTAAAGCTTGGGAGTTGAAAGATTATATTCGATATTTCTTTCCCCTTGACATCTATACTTCGATAGGTAGACTGTACAATCGTTTCCATATTAGGTATCTGAATCTAGTGTCTCGAATTTGATTGCAAGAAGAGTATAAAGTACGAATCTTATATGTAAAATACCAGGTATTAAGTTCCAACAAACGAACAAAAGCATATAAAAATATGTAAGCGACTTTTACGGTCCTCGAAGTACCAAAGGCTTCTTCCATTATTTATTCTGAATAAATAGAGTCCCTCGAGCCGCATATTTAAATAAAGAGGATCCATTAAAACTTCAGTAATAAAAGCCGGAGGTGAATTTTGCAAGTTTTAAAGCATTTATCGATTATATGGACACCAACATGGGCACCAGGAAACCCGAATGGCGAAAATGGTTGATCATATTCATCGGAGGAAACATCTTAATTTACAACAAAAACTTTGCCTTTTGCTTTTGCTTCACACATAGTATCCTAGTATCGGGTTAGAAGCAACGTATGTTCCATACAAGCTGTTTTAAAAGCGGTCGGTTATCCTTTTAACACTTTAGAGCGAATTTTAACAACGAAGAGTAACTTTTTACTCGAGCGAGAGTATCTTCTACCTCATTTTGAACTGTCATTGTCATAGAAATTATCCCCAGGATTTTCGCATAACTTTTTGTTGGTAAAATCCAGCTTTAGTAACGTAAAGTAAAAAGTAAAAAAGTGCCACTAGCTAGAACGCAAATTAACTCTAAACTCAATTAAACTTACTTTCTAGCTCGTGGGTACGTTCTCTATAAACAGTATCTCTATCGGATTAAACCTGATTTTTATATTACGATAGGTCTTGTAGGAAGAGCTTGGGCCTCTCATCGTGCGATGTTCATAATAAAATTAATCTTGAAGCCACGAGTCTCACTTGGCCGATTTTTTATCAACGTTATAGGGCTGTCCTTGCCTCGTACCAGAAGAAGGTCATTTGTTCTTAATTCCGGTTAGGGTTTTGTCTATTTGAATAGGTTAGTTTTTTTACTTTTCACGCTCAGCTGCGGGCGCATCTTACTTCCTTCCTTATTGGAATTAATTGCACAAAGTTGCTTTCATCTTTTCTGGTTAACCTTCTTTTATCGACTGCGTATTACGCTATGTTAAGGGACAGTGATCTAAAAAAAACTTTAATTTAGACTTGATTGGCCCAATGCCCATATTTGGAATGGTCTACACCAGACCATTCCAAATATGGGCATTGCGCACAAGTCGCTTCTAGATCAACCAAAGTTATCCCGTTACAGTTTATTGAAAAAATATCATAAACCTAATTGAATTATCGTTTTAGTTACACTTACCGCCGCACTCAGAGAGATTTAATCAATCATGAAGTCAGTTCCAAATTTTAATTTACATACAGAATTCTTTACTTAGTAATCCTTAATGAATGAATCATTAAATGACTCTGGGTACGGCGGTTAGAGCTATACGTAAGTGGAGGTGTACGTACGTTTACCTTATATACAATACTGCAATATAACATAACATATAAATAACAAGTGAATAGGAATCTAGGGAGAGCATCCGATGCAAGCAACAACAATGCTTTACCCACGATCCAGCAAATCTTATCCGATTTATGGATAATTGTGTAATTGTGAAATCTTTGAACGCTCTAATAAATTACAACCTAATACATAGTGGGTTTATAAAGTAGTAGCAAAAATCAATGTAGAGTTTTTATCTATTTGGGGCAGGCAACAACCATAATACAACCTTTTCGGCATGTTGGTCGTTCTTTGCAGCCTTATATTGTCCTGAATAGAGAAAAAGTAAAGGGACCAAGTAAATATGGAGGGTTATTTGGGAGGTGTCAAAACCACTAAACTAAAGGCACTAAGCTGACAACCTCAAATCCGACAGCTCTTGTGCGGTGGCCACTGATTCCATTTTCAAACACACCATTTTAATTAGTTTGCTCTGTCGCCTCCCAAATCACAGGCATTGTGTAAGTATACGATTATGCGCCGTGGGTCCGACAGTCGGTGCATGTATGGGCCCTTCACGACAGAACTTGATACTTATTATCTTATCACAGTGTTATTTTAT
This sequence comes from Argyresthia albistria, assembly GCA_963457715.1. Taxonomy (NCBI): domain Eukaryota; kingdom Metazoa; phylum Arthropoda; class Insecta; order Lepidoptera; family Argyresthiidae; genus Argyresthia; species Argyresthia albistria. The sequence goes on from OY735262.1 coordinate 12,410,567, forward strand.
TGTTGTGACACTGGTAAAGGCCATAACGGTTGTATAACTGAGCCGACGTCGCTGCTTGTTAGAATCAAGGCGATTGGCTACGTAGTAGACGAATTCGACGTCGACGTCGTCAACGATTCAGTTGATTAGTAATATTATGATTCATTTATGTTTTATTTTTCTCTTACCTGAGCACATGGGCCTACCTGTTCTGTATTTTATTTTTCTCTGTCCATCCTGGGTTTGCTGGAAGAGATCTCTCTTTAGAGATAAGCTTACCTTTGTAAATTACCTCTCTATATATTCTGTTTTTTGTCTTTTATGTGCAATAAATATATACGAAATACGAATGGAGTAAGACATTATTGATACTGAATTTAGTAGTATTACCGAGACATATCATACGTAGATACAGTGAACCAGTAATCTGATTACAAACCTACTAAAATCGGCTTAATTATCTTGTTCCCTAATGAATCATTAATCGACTCGGACACCACTACGCTAAATTGTTTGCTTGACTTGGTATTGTGTTGTGTCAAAGAGTTCAATTTAAATGCAATTTTTGACAACATTATTTTGAGATAGGTTGATTCAAGGATAAAATTGACTAAGCACACGGGGGTTAGTAGCGAATTAGATGTTTTAAAGTTGATTTCACGTCACACGAATGAGATCTCATTCTCGTGAAATAATTTCATTCGTGTGACATAAAAATTCGTGGAATCGACCCTCGTAGAAGATTCGTAACGCTTGCAACGCTATTGCAAAGTGCGTAACAACGTTCGTAGCAGATTCTAAACGCTTGCAACGCTATTTGCAGCGTGCGTAACACCGTTTGTGGGTCGTTTTCTCGTCACACGAATGAGATCTCATTCGAGTGACAATTAATTTCATTCGTGTGACATAAAAATTCGTGGAATCGACCCTCGTAGAAGATTCGTAAAGCTTGCAACGCTATTTGCAGAGTGCGTAACAAAGTTCGTAGCAGATTCGAAACGCTTGCAACGCTATTTGCAGAGTGCGTAACAAAGTTCGTAGCAGATTCGAAACGCTTGCAACGCTATTTGCAGAGTGCGTAACAAAGTTCGTAGCAGATTCGAAACGCTTGCAACGCTATTTGCAGAGTGCGTAACAAAGTTCGTAGCAGATTCGAAACGCTTGCTTGATCTCATTCGAGTGACAATTAATTTCGAGGTCAATTTATGTGACAAGTTGCAGTTTTCATTCGCACTCAATACTGCCATGCAGCCATTGATTGCTCGTGATCACTCGGTCAGCCACTTCCGTGACTTCTTGCATTTCTGATGCAGCTATTGACCTTGCCGAGACAAAAAGAGTTAATTGAACGCAGTGAGATTGTGTACCGAATGCACTAAGTGCAGCTTAAGTAATGTCCTAAGGGAATGTTTTAGGACGGTGTTTGCGTGTGTGAGAGGGTGTGTGTGTGACTGTGTGAGGAGGGTGTGAGTCTGGGTTATTATTTAAGGATGTATGATGTATTTCGTCAACGCTTATATAGTTCTCCATACTAAAATTGCTCGACCGGTGTGCTTATGAGAGCGAACCTGTTACTTTAATTTAAGACTATTTTATAATTATAAAATAATAATATGGGGTATGTATATGCTAAGATGTATGGCTATCGAAATAAATATTTTGAATTGAGTATGGGGCACTTTACGAGCATGTGTGTTGAAAAAACTTTTATTAAACCCGCCAACCAATAAAATTCTCTTTTGTCAGTTGTTTTAGGGTTCCGTACCCGAAGGGTGCCAACCGGGACCCTATTACTAAGCCTCCGCTGTCCGTCTGTCTGATCGTCAGCGTGCGTCTCACGAACCGTAATAGGTAGAGAGTTGAAATTTCCACAGAATGTCCTGTTTCCGCTACAGAAACAGATACTGAATTATGAAAGAAATTAGGGTGTCCCCATACAAGAAACGTGATTTGTGATACATTTTCTTCTACAAAGGTGCGGCACCCTTCGTGTGAGAGCCCGTCTCGTACTTGGCCGATTATTAAAACATCTTGGAGGATTCTCTTGACCCAGACTCGAAAGGGATGAACTTGCAGATAATAAAACTACTAACAACTTAACAAAGTATGGCGTGAGACTTCCCATTATTAGCGCCCTTCAAAATTCACAGCTGCTATAAGAATCTGATTGAGCAATTACGCTATAGTATACACAGCTCTGAGGTTCCTTGGTGGATTATATTATAACCCTATTAGTGGTTAAGAGTGTTTGGGTTTGAGTGGTGGTGGGATAACTGACCACCACAGAAGTGGTTGTGGTACACCAAATATAGTAACGAAAGATGCGATAACATACAATTCTGAGGTTATAGAGAAAAGGATACAAATAATTGAAAGAAAAAGTAAAACTTAAAAAAAAACCGACTTCCACAAACCCTATTTGATTAGAAACCAATGTCAAGTGCTTTTTGAGTTTATTACAAACTGTAACCCCCTATTCCCCCCCCCCTGGGGAATAAAATTAATTTCGTCAAATTCCATCTCTACCTACCTAGTATTGAGCAGTTCTGGTGGCCATATGTGGTCTTCATCAGCAGTTCCGCATCACAATTTATGCTTACCGTGAGTAAATGCACGAGTTATTACTAAAAACACAGAAATCACTATAGGGCTGCCTATAATATTTGAAGAGTTCCCTCGATTTCTCCAGGATCCCATCATCAGATCCTGACCTGGTGGTCCATGGTACCAATAGGAAGGTAAATCCTTTCAAACAAAATAAAATATTTTTCCAAATCGGTCCATCCGTCTAGGCGCAATCGGGGCACATACATAAAAAAAAAAAATACGCGTGTACACCGTACACGTGTTAGAAGTAAAACTTCTGTAGCTAGATCATTAAGTGGTACCTATACTATACACCTATACCTACCTATACTAAAAGAGATTTAAATTTCCAATTTTGAGATCCAATCTCTGCTTCAAGTTACTTTTAAGTTTCAGACGTCCGATTATTTGAAATTATTTTATACTTGTACTTACTTTTAATACGTCATGTCATTTATTTCCCACCATTCCTTATCTACAATTTGTCGCGCTCGTGGTGATATACTTAACTCATTCAATAGTGTCACTACTATTTGCATCTCGCTCAGATTATATACCATCTGACGTCACGTCTTTAAGCCGTCTCGCTCAAATGTATGCATTGCTTTGCTTGTTTTAGAAATCCATATCGACCCGTGTGACATTGATGAAACTCTTTTCTTACAAACTGTATGGATCGCATCGCACAGCTGTCAAACATAAGTTCCGGTTCCAACAAAGAGGTTGAACGAAGTAGTTTTTGGTCACGTCACTGGTTTTATTTATCCCCCCAGCCAGCGGCGGCGGCGGCGGCGGCGCCATCTTGGCCATACCGGAAATCAAGAACTCGTGGAAGAATGCTTAAAATAATTTTTATTTGTTAACGTTTCATCAGGTTTTTCTCTCACTAATTAACATTCTTTATTGTACGAATGTATTATTATCTTATCTGATTAGTTAAAAACCGTATTGAAAATAGTTGCGGTTTTAAAAGTCTTCAGCCGACCCTGACGTCACCGATTCCAATTTCCGTTACATTTCTTAGCCACTCGTGATAGCACCCGGCTAGTAGCAATTGAAAAGCAAATATATGAATAACCCACAGTTGAGAGGTTAAATAAATTTTACCCCCGTGCCCCAAGAAGTTTTACTTCAAAAACAAAAAAAAACCGACGAATTGTAAACCTCCTCCTTTGGGAAGTCATGTCAGCCACAGCATGTTACACATCACCATATGGGGTGGCAAGGCATAATTTTACCGCCATAATTTTACGTTGGAGTGATGAGTTGGCTCTATGGGATAAAGAGTGGAAGGAGACCGCTCAGGATCGAATGGAGTGGAAGAGGGGGAGAGAGGCCTTTGCCCAGAAGTGGGATATTACAGGCTCATAAAAAAAAAATTACGTTTAGCTAGACATGACAGCGGATAGTAACCCAAGCCCATCACTTTACCTGAGCAAAAATGCATTACCTACCCATGGGGGCCACTATAGAGGGGGTTTGCCCATCATCGCAGCTGTGTAGATATTATGATCCATATGATATTTTCCTCTTGGTCTTTTGAAAACAGTCTCTTGAGTTCTTATTCGATTCCAAACTTTCTATGCTACGGTTATTGACCGAGCGAGCGAAGCGTCTCCGTTTCAGGAATGGGCAAAAATGCTTTCGTATGTCTGTCCGTCGGTCCGGCTTTTTTTATTTATTTTTTCAAAATGGCGGAGATATGGGGTTTGAAAATGTAAATAACCCTCCCTACTGAAGGCAGTCGGGTAAAAAACTGTTAAGAGTCCAAACGGCTCGACGGATTTTGACAACAAATACTAAAAATCAAAAGAAATTTAATATTAAGGGGGGCTCCCATACAACAAACATGATTTGTTTTGCTCATTTTTGCTCGATATTGATAATGGTAGCAGGTAGACGCTTAAAATGTTCACAATATATTGAGTATACTATTTATTTAAAATATAAATAATTAAATTAAAATGAAATTAATATTTAGGGGGGGCTCCCATACAATTATTTTTTTGCGGTTTTTTATAGATAATGGTACGAAACCCTTCGTGCGCGAGTCCGACTCGCACTTGGCCGGTTATTATAATAATTCCATCTGGTTCATCCGATAAACTTCAAGTTTGTACGATGTGAGCCGTGAGGGGATGGAAAATAATGAAAAAAAAACTCTAATTCCCGGTGTCGCTCGCGAGGTCTACAGCTCACAGAGCCACTAGTATTAGCTGTTCTGTTACGACTTCTATCAATGTAACTAAGTGCCGTTCTCTCATTCCTCAGATAGCGTTTATCTGGGTCTTTTGACTTTTCACACGTACAAAAAGTGTCAAAAAAAGTTGTCTGACTGTTTATCCGTCTCTTGAGAGACCCGGGCTTAGTCAATTAACAATAACAATGTACATAATATATAGAATAGAACTGTATGGTGGCCAAGATTTCTTACTCTATTGTTTTTCCTCCAAGCGATAGAGCAAAAAGTAAACTATGGTAATTGTAATACAATCGTTCTGCTGATTGACCAATGCATGGTCATTGGTCAGTCAGCAAATTCGGAAACGATAAGCACCTTGCATTTCCAAAAAGTAAACTAAATTACTCTCGCTATGTAGTATATTGAAGAGCTGTCTGAACATGGGCTGTCGTCTCCTTTTGGGAATTAGGAAAAGGGCGTGACACAGCGAAGGTACACGACCCTTCACCATGTACGTACACTGGCTGCCTGGCTACTCCAATATATCGGATTGTAACAGGTTGAAAAGAAAACCAGCGTGCCTACCCGCGAACGAGCAATAAAATAACATTAGCATACCTTCACATCAGCTACTGCGCTACGCTTCCGCAACATGCCACTTTCACTACTCTGTGACGACTACCATCGCCAGAAATTCTAACCTCTACTGCAGTTCTTGACACAAAGCAGTAAGAACCACTTTCGTTTCCCCAGTAATGTTAGTATGGTTTGCTGTTGTAGAGCTGTAACAGTGCGTTAACCGAAAACAAACTCTACGTGGCGAAAGACAAGATACAATTTTCAAGGTCAATCAAACTGAAAATGAAGGTGAAGCGGTTCTTATTGGATTATCAACGTTAATTCCATGATGTAACTTACGTTTTTCTGTACGTTCCATTTCTTATTACTGCTGATATTTGGTGGTCCGGTTTTATAATTTGGACTCTAGTAGCTTAGTGCTTAAGGTCCGTTTGGGGGCTCTGAAGGTTTGGCCTCGCCAAGGTCGTGCCAAGTGACTCATTGTTTGCTTTCTCTAGCGTGGTTATGTATTGTGTTGAGTTTGGTGCCTGAGTCAAGGTCGTAAGATGTCTGCTCTGCCGATGGACGCAGGGCTTTAAGCTGGAAATCAAGGTCTTTAAGTCACAGATACAGAGATTGAAGTATTCATTTCCTGGGTGGGAGAAAAGTACTTGAATAAAGGGCAGGTTTACCATGAGTTAGCAATGGATCAGTGTCTGATCTGATCACAGACGATTACTCACAGTGTGACACACACTGACAAAGCTTCATTTACATACATTCATTAGCATCATGCGTTTCTTCCATTCGAGGTGGCAGAAGAACAAAGTTATGCTAGGACTTTGGATATAAATCAAGGTGAATACTAATATTATATTTAATAATAATAATAATTTAATTTAATTTATTAACTTGTGTATGAATTGTGTTTAATTTAATTGTTATTTTAATTTTTATTTTGTAATGTATGGGTATATAACCTGAAATAAACAAATTGAATTGAATTGAATTGAATTGAATTGAATACAGACCAAAAATATTTACGATCCTGGGAAAATAATACATGAATTAAACTGATCCATTTGAGAATATTCTCGCCCTAACCAGATCAGAGTGACTTGGTAGCCATGCCAACTGCAAGCTCGAGTGAAAGTTAAAAGAACGTACATGCAAATTCTTGCTTTTGCTCGGAATAGTCGGAACACAGAGTTTCTCCTTTCTTTCGAAAAAAAAACACGGTCGTGCTCGTACTAGTTTTGAGCCAGTCCAGTTGACTCAATGGGGATGTAGAGCTCTCAGGCCCGGCTGCACAACTGACTGTTCAAAATTGAAGAACACTCATAGAAAGTCATGCTGTAACTCGAGAAATGGTAACGGCGGCTAATAAGCGAAGCAGCACTTTATTCGAGCATTATCAAAGGTTTTTCTGACAGCATTAAAGGTGCTCTGTTTTTCTAAAATTTTCCTTTCTAGTGCAAACCTTTTAATTAAAAGTATTTATTTTATTGCACTTCTTTTGTTAAGAAAACGTATTGTTAGAAGGTCCTATAGAAAATACCTTCTTTACCAATTCCTCCAATCAGATTCTCTCAAGCACCGCACCATCGCGTCCGTAATAGCTCTTGGGCTATGACAGCGTTGACCAGTGAGGTGCTACTTCGACCGTAACCCTCAATCGGCTGTAACTCGTAGATGCGCAGGCGCCTTGACTCGTTCACGGTTAGCACCTCCGACCTTCTGCGCGGTGTTACAAAACACTCAGGTTTTTCCTTCCGTCTGCCGCCGCCGCCACTGTTGGATCATGCGCAGTAGATTTTAGACTTTCGTAATCCATGAAGGATCATTTGATGTCCGGGTGCAGTATCGAAATTAACACCAGGGTACATGACTATGTTCGAAAAGAAAGAAAGTGAAGTCCTGGATGGAAAAAGTATAATTTTGTACTTTTTGGAAATGTGCTACATATTCCTTTCAATATTGTAAGAATATTTATGAGATCGGTTACTTCTTCTTCTTATGGTGCCATTACCTGATCTCTGTTGATGCCATTACCTGAACTTTTCATCTGACTCAGAAGTCATGCGAAACCAAAGAACATTATAATCTGAACGACTCGTACAATGTCACTTACAATTATAGCCCACCGTAGGTGTTAATATGCGATGTTGTTGTACTGATGGCAATAGTAAGTGGTTGCGCATGTTGTAGTGAAACAGAGAAATGCGATCAATTCTAATTTCGTACTGTTCATGTGATCCTGGTATTTTTGGTTGTCGGGGTGCTGCGGCAGTATTTCCGGAGCGTTTCGTCGCTAAGAGTAAAGGTCTAACCCAGTGGGTCGATGTGGCCTGAGCATGACGGTTTTGGTAATGATTGGTCGCTTGCGTCTTTGTCCAACGAACGACAGCTTGGGTAGACACTGGAAAACATAGATAATAATATATAATGAAACAATTGTCAACAATTGTCAATTCTCTTTATTGTTAACAATTTCAGTTCACAATTTTGTACAATTCCACAGTTTGACGTAAAATTATTGTCTCGTTGTCAAACTGTCACTGTCGTTGTCTGTCTCTTTCTTTCTCGTGGAGTTTTTCGTAATGAATCCATCTCGCTCGCTCGCATTAAATCTCTTCCCCAAGGCAGAAAGGAGGATGCAAACTCTATGCTGGAAAACCCTTCGAGGACAAAGCCGTGTCCAGCATTTCACCTTTGATCGACTGTAGCAGACTCTATCAATCGAATAGTTTTGTCTGTCTCTCGTATTTAAGAGAAGTAAGTTATGCTTCCATATTTATTGACTCTTTCAGTATTTTACCTTTGTTGATGATAATACATCATGCTGATTGTACATACTTGCACAGTACATACTTGACCAGCAGCAAATGCGTGTATCAATTGAGCAAACCTGCAGATTGATGCGGTGTGGCTCTGATTGATAAATTGTTCTCCACCTTGATCCTAACTAGCCTTCCTACATCGTAGTATAGCAAACCTTCAATAGATATCAATGCGCATGGCAACTACAAGGGTACTGCTGTCATTCAGCACGCGTTTATACTAAATATTGATAAAACAATTACATAGTTGTTTTGAAATGACCTCTACGTACTTATAATGTTCTACATTGCTTGCTACATGGGCATCTTGTCTTTGTTGTTGTCTTCAGCTAAGCTAGCTAGGGGTTATTGACAACAAAGTAGAAGTCCTCCGCGGGTTTCCCAAGTTATATCTGTGCCCCTACAATTGGTCCACTCGACAGTTCAGTTTCATGAAACGCGTATATGCCACCCACGATACTTATCGTCCGTTTCTATCTTTAAAAGCACGTAGGACAGACGTAAGTACTCAATGGCGTCTGTTTATTTATTGCTCATCTTTACTACCTGCACCAAGTTGGAATAAAAATTGACTACATATTACCATAAGTGACACCATGTAATACTCATGCAGTGTGGACTCACGGCTTATGGTCCTATTAGACTGCGCTGTCGGCAGGGCCCTGTCTGACTCACTGTCTCTTTCTAGTCGTTCTATCATGAGTGAGACGTCTATACAAATCGTGCCCTGCCGACAGCGTAATGTAATAAGCTCTTTATGACGACACGTGCTAAGGCGAAGGGCGTTTGATTCAAATATAAACAACACTACAAAACTGCCACAACACAATATCTGTGCACCTAAATATGTGACGTCATTACTATGCTATATTATTATTTGCATGCTAGCGAGATGCACAGATAATGAGACTGTTTGTATTAACAAAGCCTTTTCTCAGGATAATATCAGACATACAACATACTTTGTTGTGTGATTTACTCGCGCGGAGTCATTAGCGTTGTGTCATCATCAGCTTGTTTACTGGCTGCCAAGAATGCGAGAAATCCTAATGATTTTGGAGCCAAATCAGAATCTTCTCCGGTAAACACTTCCTACTTCTGCTCGGCGATCAATGTTTCCAATCTCAATCGCGTACTATGGATTTTGAAACATGGCTGTTCAAAGCTACCTTAAGTAACTCTGTAAAACAAATCTATTCCTCTTCCTGCATGGTGACATATATTTCTCTTCATTGTCTTCATCATCGGAAATCTCTATATTTTCATACTCTATGTTCGTTTATTGCACTCCATAATAACAATAAGGTCTTATAAAATAGTGGTAGATCATTACAGACCCGTTACCCATATCATCATTATTGTTTTGTAAGAATCTTTATTGTATTTGTGTGTATTCTTACAGTGAGTAAATGGATTTATCTATCTATCTATCTATCTATTTCTTGTCTTTATTATCAAACAACGACAACTTAAATTCCGACCTTTTTCCCAAACGGGGTGGCAAAGACGCGCAGCCCATGTAGCTAGATATTCAAAACTCTCATGTCAAGCCGAAATGAGATTCGTGTGTCACTGCATCAGCTACTCTACCTCTATACCACAGTCACGGCACAGCACGCCAGCCAAGGCGAAGGGCGCTGGGCTGGGGCCAGTCACTTCGGTTACACAACATGCTGCTAGCTAATTCTGTTCCGTTGTATTCATAGAAGATGGCACACGTGATAAGGAATCAACATTCAAATATGCGGTACTTTAATGTGTTTTGGATTTACGGGGAACCATTTACAAAACGAACTATTTTTTTGTGGTTTAGCTGGTTGATCACTGACGATTTGTTTAGTGTCTAAGCTGGATTGCACACCTTGTCTGTTAGGAGACGAATATGTAAATAGGATTCAGAGCAAACTGAATTAAAATGTCACATATGGACTTATTCCTGAGTGTTAAAGTGATTAACTAAGTTTAGATCCCGGAAAATTCGCCAAAGTAACTCATGTAGCCTCAAGCTTGTTCGTATCCCACTTTTGACTCTCAAAAGCAGTTTAAATACCGTAAAAACAATACAATTAGCGTAGTGGTTCTATTTTTACCCACAGTACTGGTTGGCATTGATGCGGCGGCGTCACCTTGACGGGCCGTACTCACGAATTGACCAGCAAGGGCACACACCGCCTTCCGCGATCTCTTTGCTTTGTTTATGTTTATTCGTACAACACCGTCACGATATTTGTGCACATACCTTACGTTACTTCAGTACTGTGTTCGAGAGGTATTGCCTTCTAGCGTGGTGCAAAGATAATGTGGGTGTGTTGTACAATGTGGGGTTTAAAATGTGGGGAGGCGCGAACAGAAATGCGGTGTAGACTATCCGGATCGTGGGTGTCAGTAATCGGGGAACCGAATGAGATGCTTTCCGACTCACCTTTGATGTCGAGAATAGTTGCAATGTTTTCGTGTTTTCTGCAAAATATGGTTACACGTACACCTGCCTGGGTATTTTATTGAAAGCAATCGGCTGCGAGATCTTTAAGTAATGCTAGAGGCTGTCCTTAATTTGGAATATAGGGTTGTTACCGTTGGGGGCCAGCGTTTGCACTAAACATAATAATCGCCTAAGTTCTTTCTTAAGCCATATCCCTAAGCCATATACATTTTAATCTATGGTTAGGCTGTTCTTAACCTTAGGTGTATCTTAGCTAGGACTCACTTACGTTTAGTGCAAATGTGTGTGAATCTCTCGTGTTAAGTCGTGTTTATTGTGGTTATGTTTATGTCGTTGGCAGGTTGTCAATGCATATCATGATGTGGGTGTTGCCCATTGGGAAGCACATCATGATATGACCGCAAATTCACTAATACCGACTAAAGTTTTCATATTTCTTTCGGCCCATTCCACAACTGCCGGGATGGTAATAACTGTACATAGCAATTTATAAAGAAACTTACCACAGTTATAACATAGAAGATGGTTGTGTTGCGTTGTTGGAAGGCAGGATTACGTTTGAACACATATGGTTGTGACTTCTTCGCTTTGTCCAACTATTCACTTCACTCATTTACCTGTGGATAAAGAAAAGTATTTGTTAGTTGCAACGTCCGGTAACTGATACAGTGGCTACATTTGGGAAATAATACGGAATCATACGTAGGAATAATTCCGAAACAATTTAAACAGTCTCAATATCTGAATAATTTCACCATTTCCTCCCTTGCATACCCTGGAACATCAGAATAAGCCATCCTAAAAATGCCCTATTACCCGACGACATCTGAAGATGTTATCGATACCTTACTTTTTTTTGAACGGAACTAAATAGCCAATTTTGCTCGTGTTGGCAAGGTTGGAGTGTGTATGGACGGCCAATGAACTAATCTTCGACTTCCGGTATAGTCTGTGGTTCAATTCATTCATTTCAAGACCGTACAATGACTCGAAAAAATCAGTCCGACGACGTTCGCCCGCTGTGGTCGTGTTTGTGTATGTGTTTGAGTGCGGAAATAAGTGTTGTTTTTGGAGAATTGAGGTAAGTCTTTGTTATTTTAACAACAACAACAAGTTTTTTGTTGTTTTTTGCAGAAATAGTAGTGAAATTGTTGTGTTTTTTACTCATGTCGACTACATTTGTGACGAGAGGGAGCGAAATGTGAGTCTGATGTCGGTTCAAAAATAAAACAAAAATAAACTAAGGTCACAGTGACATTTTCTTCGCATTGAGTAAGAGAGGGTTTCATTAGCTACTCAGATGTACAACTCTCATAGTTCTAAGAGTTACCATTCAGACATAATCACTTGATATGTCAGTCAAGTCGCGCGACTTGCGCGAGCGCATATCGGGCTCGGGATTTTAGCTTCTGCGCGCCGGGCGGCCGGATCGGAATGTGTAATAAATTAAAATAAAAATAAAAAAACATTTTAAACAAAGCTTTTATTTAAATGCCCTAAAAAGGACAAAATATTATTTCAATTGAATCAAATGCGTCAATTTATTACATTACACAATTTTCTATGATATAAAAGCTTGTTGTTACTACTTTGTGTAAAATAGGTAGGTGCCTGCCTACCTAAGCAGGTACCTACCTACCTAATTAAATCTAACCAAACAAACGCAACAAGTTTTTTTTTTCTTTTAAATGTAGCCATTAAGTTTCCCACTGCTGGGCAAAGGCCAAGCTTTTATATCATAGAAAACTGTGTAATGCAAATTTTCAGCTCAATCGGATGACGGGAATTGGGTCAAATACAAGCCGACGACGCGAACATACTGACATAAAGACATATACAGTGCAAGATAAATAAAAGCTTTTATTTAAAAAAAAAAGAATCAGAACTTGAATTCGCTAGACTACTTTTTTGTCTAATATAACTAGGCCTTGATTCAAAGTCAAAAGATGTTGACGGAATCCTAAGTAAACATTCTCTATTTCAGAATAATTTCAAAGGCAACAGGATGCACAACCTTTTTGTGAGTCGCGCCAAATGAAAGCTAAGGGGTAGGTGACCAAGCTAAGGGGTAGGTGACCAAGCTAAGGGGTAGGTGACCAAGCTAAGGGGTAGGTGACCAAGCTAAGGGGTAGGTGACCAAGCTAAGGGGTAGGTGACCAAGCTAAGGGGTAGGTGACCAAGCTAAGGGGTAGGTGACCAAGCTAAGGGGTAGGTGACCAAGCTAAGGGGTAGGTGACCAAGCTAAGGGGTAGGTGACCAAGCTAAGGGGTAGGTGACCAAGCTAAGGGGTAGGTGACCAAGATGCAAAGACACATCAAAAAGTCTCGTTGATCAAAAGTGTAAAAAGAAAGAATCAGAACTTGAACTCACCACCTTTTTGTCTAATAGAACTAGGCCCTCATTCAAAGTCATAAGATGTACACATATGCTTTGTCTAGTATACAGTATGTTCGCATATGCTTTGTGCAGTATACGAAATTGACGTTGACTAAGCAATCTGAATGATTTTATGGTCAATAAAAAAGTGAACTTTGAGCTCTACATTGTAACAGGTGGTGACCCGCAACGCGACAAGCGTAAGAGGCGTTCTCCACGCCACGCTGGTAGCTTTCGACAAACAGTGGAACCTCGCCCTTAGCGACGTGCTGGAGGTGTGGAAGCGGAAGGGCAAAACGAAGCGGAAGATACCGCCGGCTTTGGGTACGTGGTTGTATGGGAGTATGATTTTAAATTTTTAACCGACTTCAAAAAAGAAGGGGGGTTCTCAATTCGGTTGTATTTTTTTATCATTATTACGTATTTATAAAGGTAGGGGAGGCCTTTTCCCAGTAGTGGGACACTATGCAGGCTAAAAAAACATGTGTGTTGTGACATCGAAACTGGTACTATTTATGAACCGATTTCAAAAATTCATTTTTTGTTTGAAAGGGTGACTCATAAGCTAGGTGACATTTTTTGAAAATCAGGTATCGGTCCAGTAGTTTGGTTACAACATGAAAATATCTGAAAAGTGTAATGTCATACATAACGTATCAACGGTAAACTAAATAACGTATTGTTTTCTTTCTGTGACTGTGGGCTGACTTATGGGGCCAATATTTGTCCATATTGTGTAATATGTGTGGAATTAACAGCCAGAATACAGATGTTGTAGGCTCATTTTCGTGTTTTTAGACATAATTCGCATTTGGGAATTGAGTAATAGGTCTCGCAGTCGGATTTTTTTCAAAGTTTTTACTTTTGTGAATTATCTATTTCCATATACTTTTTTGCACAAAATAATACATTTTACAATTGAAAGTGGACAATACATGACAAAGGCGATCTCTATCTATCCTTGAACCTTCTGGGAATGTACACAAGGGAAGGGGCACCCGTCAATGTGTCCCACTTCATAAATGTATCGTCTAGATACCCCTAATCCTAGTTTCCTCCCTTCTGCAGGCTCTCCGGTACCCAAAGGCACGGCCGCAGCCATTTCCCCCGTACCCACGGTGACAGAGACCCCGCTAGGCGGGGGCCTCTGGGAGTGTACGCGCCACCTGCCCCAACTGCTGGTCAGGGGGGAGCACGTCGTGCTGGTCAATGTGGTGGAGCGGTGATAGTGGAGGGGGTGACAGAGACTTCGCTAGGAGCGGGAATGTGGGAGTGCACCCGCTTTTTGAGAAAACTGCTGGTCAGGGGGGAACACATCGTGTTGGTCAATGTGGTGGAGTGGTCATGGTGTGGGAAAGTGACAGACAGCGCTTAGGAGAGGAGAGACCGCGTCAGGGGGGAGCACGTTGTGCTGTTTAATGTGATAGTATGGGGAAGTGACAGAGTCCGCGCTAGACGGGGGAGTGTAGGAGTGCAACATAGTAATTGTGATGGAGCGGTGTTATTGGAGAGACGACCAGTAGTGAAGTGACAGAGAACACGCCAGGAATAAATGCGTGTGAATGTGAATGTACCCGCTACCTCTCGCAACTGCTAGTCAGTGGCGTGGAAGTGGTGGGGGTAATGTTGTGAGTGCGGCGGCGCGACCAGCAATAGTGATATCGAAGTCAATACTATTATAATAGTGCCTTTTTTAAACTACCATATCGTACCATACCATAACTACGTAGCCTTTTAAGTCTTGATCTTTTTTGTATAGAGTGATTTGAGACATCGGACAAACTTCAAAACTAATCGGAAACTCATATATATGTATGTATTTTAGAAATCTGTTATGTTATTGCGTTATGATATGTATGATCCATTAGTTTTAATAAAGCAATTAGTGAAGCTACGATATGAAATACTCTGTGGCATTTTGAAGTCTATTTTAAAATTAAGAGATGTTGTAATAAGTTTGAGTATTGTATTGTTTATGTTCTCAGATATCGCTAATTTGTTAATTGAAACTGAAAATCATACCCTTCCCACGCGTAGCTTATGTATTTCAGTTGTATCTCAGTATTGTCATTGATTAAGCGAATAAGACGCAGTTAAAATAAACCGAATCACAATGACCCCTGTTTGAATTTGTTTAAAACTTCTTTAAAACTTTACTTTGGTTCAGCACTCTGTGAAACGTTTTATAAGTAGCGTTGTTGTGATTAATATCAGACATATCCACTTGTACGACTTATTTAGATTAAAAAGATTGCCTGTCAATTTTTTTTTTGTATTCTTCATGAACATGATTAACTCCTGTAACATTCGTAAGACCATTGTGGTTTAAGTTCTCTTCGCAATATTCTAGCACAGTCACCTCAAGAAGGAAAGTGCCAGATGTATTCAATCGTCTTTACATCCCTGTCGCAGCTGGAGCGATTGGAGCGAGGCCAGGGAGCGGTGCCCCGAAACCGGTCATCGCCTCCTCCAGACGCTCGCGAAAGTCTAGAAGTTGCAAATTTTCGGCAAAACACTGGCTGGTTTTACAGTGAAAATAAAATAAAATAAGATATTGGTTCTTTTTTCAAATAAATTTGGAATTTTTCGTGAAGGGTCCTGCGTGCGGGCAGGGCAGTCTGCCGGCGACCGCGGCCGGCCGAGGTCGACGCACGGGTCAGCCGCGGGAGCGACGCACGGGAACCACGGGAGCGAATGGGAAAACAATCCCCGAGAACAATGCTCAGCTTTGTTGGTCTTCCGCGTGCGCCTAACACTATAATAGTTTCCACCTAGCTTTGATTCTAACTTACTATTTCTTATACTAAAGTAGTCCGTTGCACTCGCTGACCATTGTTGCGCAATGTTAACTTATATCAGGCGACGTAATGACTGCCTATGTATGTATTTACATAAACGCCTATCATTTGCGAGGTGTGAATATCGCACGCAAATGATAGGCTGGCGAAGCGATATATCATGACGTGAAAGTTTAAATTTCTGTAGTGGACCGGGACGTCGTCGGTGAAACCTTTGAGTTTGTTATTCTGTCGGAGTTTCCTTGCCCTTCTTCTCCCACAGTGGTCCAACGTAAAGAGGCAAAAAAATACGTGTTCTAAGTATACTTAATGTGTTGTTTCTGGTTCCCACGACATGGGGTATCCTAGTGTGGGGCCAGAGGCAATGTATGTGCCTGTATGTAAAAAAAACTACAGAATAAAGAAAGAGTTTGAGTTTGCAAAAATATTACCAGGAACGAAAAATATACGAGTACCCCAAATTATGATCTAAAGTCATTTATTTCAATAGAGCTGACAGACTCAGCTCTAAGCCTGATTTCGTCTATGAGTGAGTAAGAATGAATAGAGAAGATGCAAGTGATATTCTACTTATCTTCCGATACCTCACAAATACTCACAATGATATCGTACGGAATACACATTTTGTTCTGTGGCCATAGTTGTTACCACAGAAAACCATGTCCGCCGTATCGAAATCGCTGCAAACTTTCACCGACGACGCATCCCGAACTAAACTGCATCGTCTCGGTGCGGGTAGTTAAACATAAATAGACGACGTTGCATAACCCCGGCCGATGCACCGTGCGGCCGCGGGCCGGTCGCACCAGCCGACCCGGCTCTCAACAGCCGGCCGCTAACCCTCGGTCAGACCTCGCACGCACTTCGCATGCGGTTAAAAACAATAGCACATGACAGCAGTTCTTCTAAAATCTTAGAACGAATCAACTAAAATTGGAATGTCTGAGAGGAGCGGATCAGATTGGAAACGATCGTGCAGGCAGCAACGTCTGGTCGAGACCAGTAATGGATGGGTGCCCGTTTCTATCTGACATTTGATTCGAGCGGTTCCGTGTTCCCGGCTACCATCGCTATTTCGTGATAGTAGCCGTAAAGCTGTGTCAGAAGCCCTAATAGGACATCTTGACAACTTCTGGAAATCCTCCATCAACCCGCAACGAAGGTGGTAGAGTATGGCTACATACTCGAATAGTGGTAAAGGCCCGTTCCCCTCGGTGGAGATATTAGTAGGCGAGGCATTTATTTATAGAGAGATTCCTATTTCTTGCATACGACATAGCAGGGATAACTGCCGCCAAGCACAGAATAAGCCAAGACACGGATTATTTGACAGACCACTGATATACCACTTACATTGCGCGCTTCGTCTGACGTGTGCATAACATCATAGGCAGTGCGCAATGGACAACCGCAATGTCTTCACATACAGCTATAATTAAACTGTTTAGTAACAACATAATAAAGCAGAAATAGTCATCGCCTAATTGTAATTTTGTATGACGTGAATAATGTGTTTACTCAGGTGAATGATTTGTAAAACCGTAAAAAAATAATATGTTGAACTTTATCATGCGTTCGAATACCTTTCTTTTCAACATTTCTGTACTTTTCCAAACCAGTTGAATAGAAAAAGAAATAATCTTTATTCATGATAAAACAATGACAAGGGGATGTTTTAGATGACTACTTATCATAACTAGGCTCGCAGGTAGCCTGTATGTATGAGTGAGTAGGCCCGTGCCTCTTACGAGTTGAGTCAGTTAGACTATTAGGAAATACAACTAATATATAGTGTTGTGTACACCTTGTGGAGTATATCCAGAAATAAAATTATATTAAATTCCGTGTTGTCGTAGATATATGCGTAAAATGCGCAATAAAAGTAAATACCGTCGCATCTTGAAATAAATAAATGCTTGTAATGATAGACAAGAGTCAAGATAACAGATCTGTTCGCTCAATATCAAGGGCAGCACCTTAAGAAAAAGAATAGTGGGCGACATTGGTAAAACTACAGGTTATGCCTCACACTCAACCCCTATTGTTCAATTATAACCTCTCTGTGTACGCGAAAAGGTGCATTACGCGTTACGCGTTGCGCACTTGTCGGAAGTGTTTACTCGTTAGCCTTATATAGAGGCTATTATTTATAGGACTACATACGTGATACCATGAGTAAAACTGCCGATCAACTTTTAGAACCTTATTTCCCAGAGATCAAGAACATCAATGTAAGGTTTGATGATAGTACAATACTGGTTTCGTTTTCATTACAAAAGTGCGAGTCATACGGATTGTTGAAAATGTATTTTTCAGAATTATCTTGATCGTGCGTCTATTAATATTAAAACATTGCAAGCGATCAATCAATCTATAAATAAATTATCTGGTAATAAAATTGCTGTACATCCGGAAAGACCTGACTGACGTGATTTCATGACAACACCAAATCCCACATAGTGGTAAACTATAGCTAAGATGGAAACATTTCCTATCATAATCTAAGTTTGCAAGTAGCCGGGGCGGCGGCGGTCAGCGCCCGCTAACCCGAGTTGGCTGCGCCGCCGGCGCATGGCGCTTTACTCTTTTTGTATTCGTTCTTGTAGCTAAGTTGGGTGGCGCGGCGTGACCTATTTACTGCAAATAGACGCAGCCCGGACTCGAACCCGCAGGGTTACTACACGCGTGATCATTTCGCATTCGCTCATATGGATAGGCTTTTTGAAAAATACTTGCGTAGGTTTCGGTAAAATTAGTTTAAACGCATGGAGTGTCGACTTTCGGCACGAGAAAGACCTCTTGGTGGGGGAATGATAAGAAGTGGATGGTCCCCTGGTTTACTAACCTAATTAGACCGAAAAGGAAGGTGTGTGACAGATTTCCTAAAAATTAAACGAAAATTTGTCACAATCAAACTTCAGTTTTACTGAGGGTTTCAGTTTGCGAATAAAGTGGCTCATCATTATGTAATCACAAACCAAAATATCTGAAATAGAGTATGTGGTTCTAACCGCCGTTTTCAATAACCTATCTATTCAAATCTATCTCTGGTAATATGAAAATCATGGATAGATAGGATATTGCAAATGGGCGTAATTCAGTCCCAGATGTAGATCCCAGTTGTAGTCCCAGATCGGCCCAGTCAGTCGATGGTAAACACCTCCAGCGATGGTACTGCTAACCCTGTGTCCGCGTCGGTACGACATGGACACGTGCCGAGTCCAGAATGTGTGCTCGAGGAATTCCACTTGTTTTGTTTTCACTGTAGAAACGGAGACGGCTTACGAAAACGAAAACACGCTCTGGGAAAATCTTGGGAGAAATTCTGGGTAAAAAAATGATACTTCTTCTAGTGGGATGATCGTTTAGTGATCTCTTTTGAACAGATATTCGGATTCAATCAATAGGTTCAACTATTTATACGTAAATCTTCATGTTTCTAACTCCATGTTGTCACCAAATTGGTGTACGACCGATCTTGCTTCGTGTCAAATTTCATGATTCTAGATCACCATACCATAACGGTTTTGCGTTGACCTAGTTTGATTGAGTGAAATCAAAGCTCTAATAGGGACCACAGACCTGAGTACCTAATTGATATTTTCAACTTGATGCCTCTACGCGTTCTCGAGAAGAAAGGTCTTGACAGACGTACACCAGACATAGACAGACAACAAAGTGATCCTATAATGGTTCCTTTCATTCCGGAACCCTAAAAATTTATCAAGTCCTTGTACGGAAGTCGTGTGTAAAATTTGCTATTACAGCTGATTTAGGCTGAAGCCTTTCAAGCGGGGTGAACAAACTGTTTCGGTGTTTCTGCCCCGTGGCATCGATTGAGGGTTTGTCGTCAATCGCTTATAGACTGTCTAGTAAACGTTGGCGTTCCTGTGGCGGCGCCTCCTACAAGCTACCAGGCTTTGAGAACTGTCATCACAACTCGCAAAATTAGTACGTTTTTTTTGCCACACGCCAACTTACACTAGACAGTCTGTAGTGCTACTGAAAGCGAATTAGGGGTAAAATCAAACCTACTAAGAAATGTAGAGTAGGCGGGTTAGGATTAGGTAATTAGGACGTTGAGAAAGTGAGAAACTCTTAGAATAGGCTTGTGGCCTGTCAAGTCAAAATAGCTACTTTTTATGAACTGTCAAAACGGAACTTTTGTTCCTGAGTTCTATGAAATAACAACGGAATGACGTCATGTAAAAGTGCCATCAAATGCTGTCTTTTTTTTAAAATAGACTTTATAATATATATCTGCTGGAAATATAGAATTCTGAGAATGTCAAGCCATTTTGTACATAATGCTTCAACTTAAGACTTGTTCTTGGATTTATTGGATTACCTTGGCCACAAGCGTATTGCGTAGGTTACTAAATAGCGATACAAATTAGTTCTCTGACGAATATAAACTTGTGAAGTTGAAGTTATTTATTTGGAATAGGGGGGAATAACTTGAAATCAAACGAACCTCGGCAAATACTGTTTATTTAGTTTTTATAAAAAAGGTCGCTGAATAGCGAGAGATTTTATACCTTTTCATCTGGGTTCGGTGACGTTTCATCAGAAGTGTTAAAACGTGAAAAATTACAACTAAAGTTTGCAATTCGATTAGACGAAAATATCTAGGAAGTTTCGAACTTACAGTAGATTCCTCCTGATCCTCTCCTGATTTAGATACTTCTCCAGATATTGCCAAAAAGGGCTCTCTCTCATCATAAAGGATGCTACCGTCAAAAAACACACTTAGCACTCGTTTTTGAAGCCGAGTATCAGTATGATTTTGATTCGCTGATTTACCGAATTAGCGAGGGTTTGGTAAGCTTCTGACTGCACTTGACAAAAACTCTTTCAACTTAACTCGCTCTCGGCGCTCTCGCCGCTAACTTTAGTTGCGCGTGCGCCGCGTGACAGTGAGTTTTGCTTTCACCCGCCCCGCCCCCGCCGCGCTTCCTACCCGATTGATATACAACACGATAGTTCTAATTATCCACAAATATACCTTTACCGCGCCCGTAATTATACGCCATTTATTACATTTTATGATGGCGAGTAAAAAATGTATGGTTCGTGGTTTAAAGAAAACAATCAATTTGGTTCAAAATAATTAATTTGACTAACCAACGTAATTTGACGTACCTAAGTTGAAGCTTAACAATAACGCCCATATGTACTTATTTAGGTAGGTACCTTACTTTTAACTAATAGCCTACCTCTAAAGTATCGTAGGACTCCTACCAAAGCCATGTTCGTGTACCTAGTCTACTTAGACTGTTAGAATTCCTAGTATTCCCGCTCGAGCCGCATACATACTCAAAGGTCATTTCGCCATCATGCAACGTAACCCCACACATCTAAGAGCTCACGTTGTTACGGACTCTAGCATGTGCGTAACAATAAATCGCCAGAGTCCGTCGTCGTCGCAAGCGCAGCGCAATGAACGTGAAAGTACTTTCGCGCGCTCGTTGCCCCGGTCGACGACCTTCGCGGGGAAAGAGACAAGGCCATACACCAGAGCGGGATGGCTATACGTTTCTGAGGAAAGCCTAGAAAACGCGAAAAGCTGCATCAGAAAGTAAATCAGGAAATCGCCTCGGTCGTTAAATAGTTTCATGTTTTATGATTACCTTTTATGTTGGCTTCGGCGTTAGTTTATTTTTATTATAATCAAATATTAATATAGCTGGAAGGAAGATGATGGATTAGTATTTTTACTCGATTCTGTCGTGGAATGTTTATGCGACGGTGTTGCTGTTCTGCTCTGAGCACTTCAGTTCTTCAGTTTCAAACCCAGTTTTTTTACACGTCGAATAGCATACTAAAATCATTTATTAAGACGGCGCCCTAGGCAAAAACAGCCTTTAGCAAAACACAAATCGTTCGGAATGATGAGTATTATTGCTGTACGTTTTTTTACTAGCTTGTTATCACGAGTGTCAGCGTGACTTTACTTTCCCATAAACGAAATTTTATTAATTTTGCTCGATAGAAAAGTCTCCTGATGTTGCCAGAAAATCTGTCTGTCACAATCATGTCACAATGTTTTATTTTACAATTTCGCACCGCATCTGAATTTGTGTTCTTGTTATTTATCTAATCATTATAAAATAGCACAGTATGTTTCTCAGTTAGACTTGCTTAGTGGCTTTAACCTTTTTTATCTTTTTATTTAATTTCCTCTAAAAATAGGTTAAGGATGAAATTCTAAGTTCTGATTGCCTAGGGCCCGCCCTTAACCGTGTAGTAAGAAAATCAGTAAAAAAATACTAAGTCCCAGAAGTCAATAAGTACGAAGGTTGTCTTCGACGGGAAATTCCAGCAAGACCCGATTCCAAGAGCGTGGGAAAATTCTTGTCGCATCTTTGCCATTAAAAAAGTTCAACTCTTTCCCTAGCTAGATGAAAACTTTGTAAACAATGCGTAGGTTTGTGTACTTTGCAGCTTGCTAACTAACTAACCACATACAACTATCCTGTGTATAAAAGATGTAGAGAGGGACGCGGCGAATAGATATTTATTTAGGTGTAATCCTCTTATCGGACCAGCAGTACCTTTAGGTGTCGAGTCTTTACCTATGACTTCAGAACCTTGCTTGAACTCTGTCAAAAATAATTATTTGCATAATTTAATACTTTCATGCAGGCATAGACTCAGCAGCAGTTCAGGCTGTGATGTGATGTGAGTGTGCATATCCGTTAATCAGTAGTAGTTCTATATAATAGCCTGTTGACTAAATGCAATCTATTACTACTCAGATAAAGTGCCACTTAAATGTCATACCAGAGAGGCTGACATTTCCAGGTCCTTCAAACTTTGAGTTGATTTGTTTATTGATTTTATCGGATTATTTGGATTCATTGATAAACTTCCGCCATGAAAACACTATGATCTCGAGCTCTCGACGCAAACAAACGCTAATGTGATCTATCTCTACGTTAATCTTCAAACTCTCGGGATTCGTTTCGTCTTCGGTCTGCGCAAGTATGACCATGTCTCGGAGTTTCGCAGGGAGCTGAAGTGGCTACCTATCCGTCTTCGTCGGGATTTCCACACCCTCATCTGTCTCTTCAACATATTATTTAATCCACGCTATCCTGGCTTCTTGCGAGATCGATTTGAATTTTTGTCTTCGGATAGGCCCAGGAGACCACACGCTCGGTCACTGCTTATAACTCCGCAACACAACACATCCGCATATGAGCATGGGTTCCGTCTCCGTGCTATTGGACTTTGGAACGAAATTCCCAGTGCTATCAGGGACAGTCCTTCACTCAACATTTTTAAAAAACGCTTGAAGGAACACTATCTTTCTCTACCTTAATATACCTTAGTATCTATTTATATATAATATTTTGTTTTTTGTTTTTATCTGTATTTATGTATTTATTAGTAAGTAGTCTATTATTTTAATATTTATCGTTGTGCACTTATGTAGGTCTACCTTTTATTAAATTATCCTCTCCATCCTAGGTTTGCTGGAAGAGATCTCTTATTAGAGATAAGCTCGCCTTTGTACATGTTTTTTCTAATATTAAGTGTCTGTATTATGTTTTCTGTGCAATAAAGTATAAAGTAAGTAAAGTATAATCTTTTTTCCATGTGCATAACCTCCAGTCCCAGGCTAGAGCTCGTGCCCAGTGAAATGAAATGCAAATGGCTACTAGATGGTATCTCCGCCGGAGCAGGTGGAGTTAATTGTCGAGAGTGAAAGTGTTGCGTCGTCGCGTTGAATTAAAAATTGTTAGGTAGGCGCAATTAATTCTTTGTTGACGCAATTTGTGCGGTCGGCGTTTGTTAGTGGTGTAGGCTTCGCGCGCTTGAGGATGCAATGGGAGTGGTGAAGATTGTCACGGAACCTAGCTTAATATTCATTAAACCCTAACCGCCCGTACTCAGAGGAGTTGTATGATTCATTGCTATAAACATAAACGGTTTTGTGAGTAAAGTCAGGTACAGCGGTCCCTTACCACAGCGGTTACATGACAGGTTCTATTAAGTACATATTGTTATACTTAGTCATATTGTTATACTTAGTCAATTTTGCGTTACATAGACAAATTAAGGTTTCCTCACGATGTTTTTGTGGTGGAACTGAACATAAATTGACTAAGAATCACTCACCCACACATCACAAATGCTGTGCAAGCCTTGATAAATAAGTAGGCTCATTTTATAAGTAGTAAAAATACCTTAAGATTTCTGAATCAACTGAATTTGAATATAATCTGAAACAAAAAGTATAACTTATAATAATTGAAACAAAAAGTAAACTTTAGAAAAAACTGACTTCCACAAACCCTATTTGATTAGATTGAGTTTAATACAAACTGTAACCCCTTATTCACTTTCAAATCCCATATCAGTGCTACCCCACGCTACTAAGGAACCTCTGTACAAAGTTTCATGGCTCTAGGTCCACCGGTTTAGGCTATGCGTTGCCTGCCCGTTAGCCACGCATAGTATTTGTACCTAGTATTGAGCAGTTCTGGTGGCCATATGTGGTCTTCATCAGCAGTTCCGCATCACAATATTATGCTTACCGTGAGTAAATGAAGAGTTATTACTAAAAACACAAAAGTCACTATAGGTCTGCCTACAATATTTGAAGAGTTCCCTCGATTTCTCCAGGATCCCATCATCAGACCCTGACCTGGTGTCAATCGGACCAAGATTACGGGTCAACCTTCCAAACAAAAAAAATATATTTGAAATCGGTTCATAAATTAACTACCGATGATACATACCACTTTCGATGTAACAAACATTAAAAAAATATATAAAACAACCGAATTGATAACCCCCTTCTTTTTTGAAGTCGGTTAAAAATAAACAGTTGGTTCCGTCCGTGCCATCTACGCGCTGTTACGGAGTAAAGTACCAGAGAGGTATGTATATTAGTCTATGTACTTTCAGGCCTTGGTCTCATCCCCCCTCCTACCACAACCACCCCCGTTGACGTCCACGCTCCATCGATTTTCTTTTACGAACCACGCACTAGTTTTGGAGAAGCCTAATTTTGGAGGGAAAAAAACTGGCGCGTTTTAGGTACAGTCAGCATCAATGTTAGCATTCAAGATATTTAAATAGACACTTACACACACAGCAGAAATATCTACCGAGAGCCATAGTGTATTTTTTTTATAACATCCTTTGCTTCACTGTGAAGATATTTGGTTGTTTAGATCTGTTTGGGTAGCTTGCGCGTTTAACATTAACTGACGCTGACTGTACTATCTCTTTTCGGAGGTTGGTTACATAAACATTTACATACAGGCACATACATTGCTTCTGGCCCTACACTAGGATACCCTGTGTCGTGGGAACCAGAAACAGCGACATCACAAACATCCAAGTTACACATAAGGTTAGAAAGCAGCGGTGATGGGCTCGCCCCCGACCCCGCAAAATGTGGTTGATTAACTGGCCAAAAGTCACGCAACTATCATTGAGAACAACGTATGAGAATAGACGTGATTACGAGGGAGATGGTTTCTGGATCGTAAATTGGAAATTGGAGTTACAATAAAACGGAATTATGAAAAGAGCACAATTTAATTTTAAGCTGAACTTATTAAATTGCCCTGCTATGCCTCATCGTTTTATAGCGTTGACGTTAGGAAATATCGTCATAAATAAATCAAGCGCAGCCCATATCAACTTACTCTGGGTAAGTAAGTATGTATAGAACTATATTAACTAATGTAATAAACATAACTCTTCTTTATAGCAGCACTCCTCACGATCCTGTGCCATCCGCATCCAGTGAGATCATTTGAGCCTCTGCCAACTCGCGCAGGAACAGAGTGATGTTATGTTATTGACCAGTAATTAATGAAAACAAGTAAGTAATTAACAACTTTGTTTGTAGGCACTGTAATTCAGTGGGTATACTGAACCTGAAAGCTTAGCGCCAAGGCCTGACCTCATAGCTCCGCCTAAAAGTTCAAGGCTATACCTAGATACTAGAATAGGCTTGTGGCCTGTCAAGTCAAAATAGATACTTGTTATGAACTGTCAAAACGGAACTTTTGTTCCTGAGTTCTATGAAATAACAACAGAATGACGTCATGTAAAAGTGCCATCAAATGCTGTCTTTTGTTGCACAAAATTGATTTTATGAAATATACAATTCTGAGAATGTCAAGCCATTTTGTACATAATGCTCCAACTTAAGACTTCTTCCTAGATTTATTGGATTACCTTGGCCAC
Source organism: Argyresthia albistria (assembly GCA_963457715.1). Classification (NCBI taxonomy): domain Eukaryota; kingdom Metazoa; phylum Arthropoda; class Insecta; order Lepidoptera; family Argyresthiidae; genus Argyresthia; species Argyresthia albistria. The sequence continues at coordinate 12,436,541 of OY735262.1, forward strand.
AAGCCTATTCGCGAAATCTTTAATAACCTAACTTAGGTATCAAGTCGCCAACTTTGCTATGTGTACTTTATTCACAAAATATATTTTTATGTAGCCTGGTTTGTGTCCCACACTGCTAGGAAAAAGCCTGATGTTTCTTAGACCACTTATTTCTGACCGCCTGCCCAGTGTGGCACTCGCAACGAGCTTAAACTAAACGGGTGAATGTCGGCACAACTGGGTCTCTGCTGCACCATACGGGAAAAGGCAATATGTTCAATGTACTAACACCATTTGCCCAGACTTAGCAGGACCAGGATTTCTTGTCACCTACGAAAAAATAACTTTCCACGACTCTTCTGATTCCCAATCTCACTAACACACCTGCTTCCAACCTCAATAATTTCCTGGAAACCATCATTAAGCAATATAAATAGCCGATATTTGAAACGATTTTGATTAATGTTTAGGTATTACTTGTAACAACAAATAACTAATTCGACGCTATGTACGCACGTGCAAGGATGTGGTCCAAGATTGTAAATAAATATCTTAAATAAAAAAACGTTTATTGTTAAATAAATTTAGAACATTTTACATTATCCCTAGACCCCACACTAGGATTCCCTGTGTCGTGGGGACTAGTCTCCTAGTCTAGATGTGGATGTAGAGCGTTTAGAGGTAACGGAAATACATATTTTGCAGGTGGGTAATATAATAATTGAATTCGTTCTGTCATAATATTGAATGTTACGCAACATCGTCGTGAACTCGTGACAAAATCTCAAAGCCGCGGCGGTGATGGGCCACTCCCACATCGCACTCACACAAAATCTCAAAGCCGCGGCGGCGATGCACAGTGGTATCGCCCATATGTCATAATGCAATGATATGCGATGGCACGAAACTGTCTTGTTTATTTGTTAATTCACTCACTAGTTCCCAAACTATCGTAGACTATAAATAAGAACTCCCTTATTACACTCTTTCATTCTATTATTGTCAGCGGAAGTGAACACATCGAACATCACCTAATTACGCAAACCCGTGAGTCATTAATAGTGCATTTTTTCAATTAACGAATTCTCAGAATTCGCAGTGCAAAGTTTGGCGGATCACAATGGATATTCAAGACAAAGGTATGTCCTCTCATTAATAATGATTTGTATTATTATTTCCGTTATATTTATTATTCTTACGTGGGTATAACGAAACATGTAATTTACTGTAAAATTTTGCATCATGCATTATATTTAACTAGAGTTTTAACTATGTTCCCAGGCCCACCCATAAATGATTTTAATATCAAAAGTTAGCTCAAACTGTGTACTTTGATAAACTATACCAGCTGCCTGCGCCTATCCGCTCATACCTTATTTACGAAGGTATTACGCTAACCCTACGAAATAGAAAAATCACTATTAACATGCGTTTTCTTTCTTTATAGGTACTCTGTACAGTATCACATTCACTAGAATGTATATATTGGAAATCTGGCATACTTGTGAAGGTTCTGAGGGAGAAAGAGCTCGCCGTGTGCAAGAAAAAATAATGCATATGGTGCCAGACAGCGAAAACTGTGACATCGAAGTTCTTTGTCAATGTATTCAAAAGTTGAGCAAGAGGCTCATGGATTATTGGAAGAAAGCGACTCGAAGCCTGGATAAGATGAAAAAGAGTCATTTGGAGTGGTTGGAGCATCAGGAAGTTGTTGACATGATGAAGGGATCTGCAGCAGGAGGCACTTCTTCGACCCGTGAAAGTGTGAATATTCAGAAAACGCCCGGTGCTCGTAGTGGCCGGCCGAAAAAAGATTTCTTGGAGTGCAGTAAACGCTCCCAACGTAGAAGATTGGCAGAACTTTCTAAGGTAGATGAAACCGCAGTGAACACTTTGAAAGATACATCCAGCCATTCTGACACCAAGAGTGGTGAGGTTAGTGCTGACGAAGTGCTATCGTTACTTACAGAGGCCAAGCTAACAAAGCACCAGTACATGTTGATTAAGGAGTTTATAAACTCGAAAAGCTCACCTGTTTTGCCTTCGTATTCTTCAGTCCTTGATGCCAAAAAGCGTTGCTATCCGAGAAATCTGACAGTAAGTGAAACTGGCGCGGAAGTGGAACTGCAAAGTTTGTTGGACCATACCGCGAAACGCATAGTAGATTTACAAAAAGAAGTGCTATCAAGTATAGACCCCGAGACTCTAGGTGATTTATATTTAATCGGAAAGTGGGGCTTTGACGGCAGCACTGGTCACGGAGAATACAAGCAGAGTTTTTCTGAAAATCCAGAACTAGAAGATGGGAGTATGCTAGTGACATCATACGTCCCATTACGTCTAGTCTCAATTGTGCAAACCACTGGAGAAGAAACTCTTATTTGGAAGAATCCGCGGCCGTCGTCAACAAGATACTGTAGGCCTATACGGTTTCGATTTGCGAAGGAAACCAAGGAGCTGTCCCAACAAGAAGATCGGTACTTTAAAGAAAAAATAAGCCATTTACTACCCACTGAATACAAAGACTTACAAATCACTCATCTATTGCAACTGACAATGGTAGATGGTAAAGTTTGCAGCGCATTAAGTGATACCTCCTGTTCGAAATGCTTCTTGTGTGGAGCATCACCTAAAGACATGAACAAGATCGACGAATGCCTCAAGAAAGAAATTAACACCACGAATCTCGAGTTTGGATTGTCTCCGCTTCATTCGTGGATAAGGTTCTTTGAATACTTGATCCATGTGTCGTATCGTCTCGATTTTAAAACCTGGCAAGCTCGCTCAACGGAAGCAAAGCAATTATTAGCAGACAGAAAGACACGCATTCAGAAAGAATTCAAGCAGAAATTGGGTTTGATCGTTGACAAGCCACGTAGTGGAGGAAGTGGTACCTCCAACGATGGTAACACGGCGCGCAGGTTTTTTGCTAACTCAGCAGTTTCAGCTGAAATCACAGGTCTAAAAAAAGACTTGATTGACAGATGTTGCACTATATTAAGTTCTCTTTCATCTGGATATAAAATTAACTCTGATAGATTTAAAATATTTGCTACAGACACGGCCCGGATGCTTGTCCAGGAGTATCCATGGTATAATATGCCAGCTTCAGTTCATAAAGTTCTCATTCACGGGTCTGAAGTTATCGAAAATATGATGCTGTCTATAGGAGAATTATCTGAAGAAGCAGCCGAGTCGACAAATAAGAATATAAAAGCATTCAGGTTAAATAACACGAGAAAATTCTCAAGGGAGATTACTAACTCCGATCTTTTGAATAGACTTCTGTTAAATTCCGATCCTTTTATCACTAGTCTTAGGAAGCTCCCTCGTAAAAAAAAAGCCACTCTAGGTAAATCAGTTATAAGTTTGTTAGATATATAAATTTATTAGAATGTTTTGTGCTGTCAGGTTCTATTTTATATGTAATTATTGGTAAGCACATAAATAATTTAATTTTAATTTTAAGTATACAATTATGATGTTAAAATATATTTTTGTGAAGATTAGTTTATAATGTTAACCGATTTTCACATTAGAATCATTGTTTTAAAACTAATTTATGTTTTGTAATATAGAAACAATGTAAAAAAAGAACTTTGTATTTTTGCGAATATTTTTATGACGTTTTTATGTAAAATACATTTTTTTACATAATATTTGGTTTTTATTTTCAATAAATTGTATATTTACTTCAATTCAGATAGTCTAAACAGTAAAATTTTATCTTTGGAACCGTTCATGTAGTTTCGACCGCACCTCTTAGGGCGCGGTACCACTGTGCGATGGGCCACTCCCACATCGCACTCACACAAAATCTCAAAAGCCGCGGTGGAGATGGGCCACTCCCACATCGCACTCACACAAAATCTCAAAAGCCGCGGCGGCGATGGGCCACTCCCACATCGCACTCACACAAAATCTCAAAAGCAGCGGTGGAGATGGGCCACTCCCACATCGCACTCACACAAAATCTCAAAAGCCGCGGCGGCGGTGGGCCATTCCCACATCGCACTCACACAAAATCTCAAAGCCGCGGCGGCGGTGGGCCACTCCCACATCGCACTCACACAATATCTCAAAAGCCGCGGTGGCGATGGGCCACTCCCACATCGCACTCACACAAAATCTCAAAAGCCGCGGTGGCGATGGGCCACTCCCACATCGCACTCACACAAAATCTCAAAAGCCTCGGCGGCGATGGGCCACTCCCACATCGCACTCACACAAAATGCCCTTTACTATAATAATAGCCCGTTATATTTTTGTTTTATTTTTAATATTTCCTTATTTCATTTCACTATATATGTTGCAGTCAGAACTCTTAATCACCCAAAAGTACTTTTAATTAAGAAAATCGGTTAAAACTGCTTTTGACTACAGCCTCTGGTCAATAGCACTTTTGACTAAATTTATTTCGCAGTTAGTTGGTTAAATCAGACACTTAACTAACTAGCAAACAAATTCGGTGGGATTACCGAAATTACGTGGGGTCGCCTCGCTCCGCTCCGCTTCGCTCGGCTCCGGGTGGTTCATAAAGTTGTGACCTAACCTAACACAACCTATCTTTAGTATTGGCACAGAAAGTGACCTAAAGTTGTCTACAGTCTATTCGTGATAAGAATGCAGTGAAATTTAAATTTAATTAAATCTGTTAACTTACACTCACAGGACAGGACACAACCTTCGCGTTCGAAAGTATGCCTTCAACTGGTCACTGTGAACTTGGCTTGATAATTGGAAACTTTTTAATTGGTAACGAGGCGTGGCTAGGCCGCCGGACAGTGATGACTTTACTGCATTCTTATCACGAATAGACTATAGATTAAGAGTTATGACTGCAACATATGTTGTTGTCGAGCTATGAAAAGCATAGTCTGTATGTTATTTCAAAAATTGTAAGTGATTAAAAGGCTCTTTCGGTTAGTGTTCCGTTCATGCTTTCACGTAAAAGAAAGGAAGATATTACTTCGAGTCACGCTATTTTCAGCCCCGTTTCAAATCGTGCAAAACGTTATCTGATAATCTGCGCAAATGCCACAGAGGATGCTGCGATTGCAAGAAACCATTTAGTAGACTAGCACCTGCATATCGAAAGCAACAATAGACATACTCCAGAGACTTTATATCCAATTGACTGCGCCTGCGGGGGAATGCGGCTCGCCATCGCATACGCAATCTATGTACGATGACGGGCCGCCAGACAGTTTCGCAGCGGCTGAGCAATCACAGCTCTCATAACTCGTCCCCCGCCGCTCGTAAATTGGTGAGTTGTGTTTCAAAGGAAAATGTATCTATGCGCTCTCCACTGGATAAGTGCTCCCTGGCATACTCATACTCAAATACTAGCGAAAAGAAAAACAATTAATATTTAATACTGGCCTTCCAGTTAGTTATTTAATATTTTGGATGGCAGAATCTCAGTTGTATTTTCCCATTGTTGTTCAGGGACTAAAATTTGCGAGGCAGGGCTAAAATATCTGATCACATAGCCGGCAGATACAAAAATTCACTTTTTAAATACAAAAAAAAACTGTGTCTCTCCACAAACATCAAATGCAATAGGTACAGTCCAGAAGGGAGACATGAGAAATGCATTTCTATAGAAAGAGAGAAGTGTGAAGCGCACCTAATAAATTTCGTCAGTGTAGTGTATGTAGTATTTTCCAGAAGATTTTTAGGGTTCCGTACCCGAAGGGTGCCAAACGGGACCCTATTACTAAGGCTCTGCTGTCCGTCTGTCCGTCCGTCCGTCAGCGGGTCCTAGAGCACGAACCGTAATAGCTAGAAAGTTGAAAATTTAACAGAATGTACATATCTGTTGCCACAACAACAACAAATACTGAAATACGAGAGATATTACAAATTAAAGGGGGTCCCCATACAAGAGACGTGTTTTGAATTTTCTTTTTGTTTAGTTGTTTCGAGTGCTTAAGTTGTGTTGTACGATGCGATGGTACGGTACCCATCGTGTGCGATTCCGACCCGCACTTGACCGATTTCTTTTAAACAGGTCTTATAGTAGCACGAACGTAACGTTTTCTTCAGCCTTTAAATTAGGCCCACCTCCGTAGTTTTGGCAGGTGGTTCATTGATACACGTGGTAGCCGCCCCACCCCACCGTCCGCCCGCCCAACCATCCCCCCACCGGCGAACTTTTACGGGCGCAATTTGAACTACGCGCTGTCAAAAATCACCAGGAATTCGTCACTAGGTGGAGCTACTTGCGGAAAGCATGTGTAAAAAAAGTCTGAAAAAATATTCCTAAAGTAATTGTATAGATCACCTAAGAATATTATTTTTTCTTGCCTTAGCTAAAATATTAAGTTCCTAGTTAACTTGGTTAGTTCCAGCGGTGAATGAAAACATTGTGTGGTAAGTGGATAAGCTTACTCCATGTCACAACTGTATTACTGGCATGACGCTACGTTTGTTACATTGATCTATTACGTATTTTTATGATTTCACGTAATTCAATAAAATCGGTCAAGTACGAGTCGGACTCTCACACGAAGGGGAACCATGGGGGCACCATCGTACAAGAAAAAGTACAAAAAAAAGACGATTCTTGTATGGAGACACCCTTTTTTTTGTAATATTTCGTGTTCGGCAACATATAAATATTTTATTATTTATTATTATTATTATTAGCCTATAGCATCCCACTGCTGGGCAAAGGCCTCTAAGTATACTCTGTGAAAATTTCAGCTTTATTGACCGAGCGAGCGAAGCGTCTCCGTTTCAGGTTTGGGCAAAAATGCTTTTGTATGTCCGGTTGTTCTCCTCTACAGGTCGCATTTATGAACCGATTCTCGTGAAATTTTGTGAGCAGGTTGAAAAAATAAATAGAATTTTTTACTCGAGCCAGTTTTTTGTTTTTTTTCAAAATGGCGGAGTAATGGGGTTTTAAAATGTAAAAAAATCGCTACAACCCAAACGGCTCGATGGATATTAACAAATGAGGTGTCGTTGGATTTGTAAAGACTATGAGAGTGAAACAGATTATACTAGTGGCTCTGTGAGCTGTAGACCTCGCGAGTATGTCGGTGGGAAAGCTGAACTGCTAACACACATAAAAAAAATAACCCAAATAATTTTCTTTCAATAACACATACAAACTTATGAATGTACCTGGTTACGTACATGCAGTATGAAAGTAGCCGCACCAATAACTTTGTAAACTACATTTCGCGATCTTTTATACAACCTATTGACTTTTTACTAAAATTATATAATCTGTTTCACTCTCATGGTCTTTACAAATCCAACGACACCTCATTTGTTAATATCCATCGAGCCGTTTGGGTTGTAGCGATTTTTTTACATTTTAAAACCCCATATCTCCGCCATTTTGAAAAAAATCAGAAAACTGGCTCGAGTAAAAAATTCTATTTATTTTTTCAACCTGCTCACAAAATTTCACGAGAATCGGTTCATAAATGCGACCTGTAGAGGAGAACAACCGGACATACAAAAGCATTTTTGCCCAAACCTGAAACGGAGACGCTTCGCTCGCTTCGCTCGCTCATCTGTTTCACTCTCATGGTCTTTACGAATCCAACGACACCTCATTTGTTAATATCCATCGAGCCGTTTGGGTTGTAGCGATTTTTTTTACATTTTAAAACCCCATATCTCCGCCATTTTGAAAAAAATCTAAAAACTGGCTCGAGTAAAAAATTCTATTTATTTTTCCAACCTGCTCACAAAATTTCACGAGAATCGGTTCATAAATGCGACCTGTAGAGGAGAACAACCGGACATACGAAAGCATTTTTGCCCAAACCTGAAACGGAGACGCTTCGCTCGCTTCGCTCGCTCGGTCAATAATTTTAGTAAAAAGTCAATAGGTTGTATTAAAGATCGCGAAATGTAGTTTACAAAGTTATTGGTGCGGCTACTTTCATACTGCATGTACGTAACCAGGTACATTCATAAGTTTGTATGTGTTATTGAAAGAAAATTATTTGGGTTATTTTTTTATGTGTGTTAGCAGTTCAGCTTTCCCACCGACATACTCGCGAGGTCTACAGCTCACAGAGCCACTAGTAGTTATTACGGTTCGTGTGATGGGGCCCGCAGACGGACAGACAGACAGCCTGCAGAGGCTTAGTAATAGGTTCCGTTTGGCACCCTTACTGGGTGCGGAACCCAAAGAAAAACCGGCACGTATCAGCCTTAATATCTTAAGTCTCTTCACTCTTCGAACCAGGTCACCATAATTCAATATTTTCTCATAAAACCAATAAGAATTCACATCTATTAATTGAGGGAAATTATTCTGAAAATAAACTGGGCCTGCATAGCGTAGTAGTCGAGAGGGGCTGAGCCCCCCGCCGAATGGTGACGGGGAGGGGGAGGGGAGGTAGTGGGGTGATGCCTCCCTTACAGCGCGTGTAGGGTTGCCTAGAAACCTCTGTGTGGCTCCGTAAAGCTTGATAACAACGAATGAAGAACATGTTTTGAGACCATTATAATAAGTAGGATGATTCAGTGAACTCAGTTTACAAAGATCGCTTCTTGTTATCTTAATTCCATACGGGGTGGCAAGGCACATTTGCGCCCCCGTTTTAAATAAACGTTTATGTCAGGTCATTATGTATACTCATAGAATTAGAATTAGAATTACAAATACATGACTAAAATAAAAATTAAATGAATAAAATAAAAATTAAATTAAATTAAAATTAAAATGATGCAATAGCAATTATGATACAAAAATGGTGCAATCGGCACATTTGCATTACTTTGGAGGGGCTAGATGTTCCCTGAATTCAGTTATATCAAGATCACGTTTCAAGTTTGTCCTTCCACTCGACGTTCCCGCAAAAAAATAAGGAATATAATAAAACGATCTACTAAAAAATTAACTGAGCAACTAAATTACTGACTGAGCGACGAGTCGCCCAGCGACTTGTGGCTCAGTTAGTAATTTAGTCGCCCAGTTAGGTTTTTGGTTAGGTTAGGTTAGACTTTTTTTTGTCGCTCGTTTAAATACTACCCAAAAAATAATGTCACCGTCAGTTTCATTCAAAATAAGAGTAGGCAAATGAATTCACGCAGAGGTTTAACCGGCTAATGATATGATTGAAAGAAATACATTTATTGTATATGTGTGTATACTATGAGTAATTGAGGATGTCACAGACACCGACGTAAACTTTCGAGTTTGTTGGATCATGTTATTCGTTGAGGCCCTCGTCGGCGCCCTGAGGTCCCCATGGCCTGAGGTCCCCATGGCCTGAATGTGCGAATTCTTGCGATTTTAATGTAATGTTTGTCTGACCCTATTTGTGTCGTCTAGGCGCAAACCCTGCTAAAACACCCCCAAAATTTTAATTGGTTTTGGACTTTATTACCAGGCGTAAGGTTGAAAATGAGCGGGTGTATTCAATTTAACAGGCAACTTGACAGCTAACCTAAAACTTCATAAAATGCACTTTTTAAACACTAGGGATGTTACCAAAACAATAGGAAAGAATCGAAAATTGTTTATTCAGTTGAACTAACAGAAGAGTGGTCATCGTCATCACTGCTATCAGCACTTACAAATATTATTATTTGGATTTTATGAAGTTTTAGGTTAGCTGTCAAGTTTCCTGTTATTTTGGATAGGGTATAGACGACACATTTATTAAATCAGGTTTTAGTTCTATATTAGAACTATCACTGCCTGTAGACAATGTTAAACGCTAAGGATAGCGAAACGAAACGATAACTTATTATGTATGCGATTTGACATTTGGAATCGCTATGACGACGTCACCTTAGCGAAGCCAAATGTCAAATCGCATACATAAAAACTTTGATAGAGTTAAAGTGAAGATTTATTGTGGTTCAGGTGGCAGTGATACAGAAATGTTATGATCTAGCTGCGGAGATGGATTATATTATATCCCCTGTCACTGAGTATTGAATGACGGGCCTATGCCACGGATATGGGAAAATGCGTGATGCTACGTAGATATAGAGATAAATTAGTTACTTATGGTTTGAGTTCGTATTTATTAAAGGATCAATTAAATAAGGTCGCACCAATTATATTATTATTATCTTTGTCTCGGAGCGAACCTGGCGCGAGCTCACAAAAATAAAATCCTTCTCAAAATCTCAACACGTGTACGCCCACATTTTGAAATAACAGGCATTTCCAATTGGTAATAAGTACTTTTCCTCTGTCCTCGTATTTCTGACAAATCGGTTATAATCGGAGCGTCTGAGCTGTGCATGGCTCAATTTATAATAAAATACTTAGGTAGGTACTTAGTTAGGGTATCTAAAATCCGATCAGAAAAAGTAAAGCCAGGTTACAAAGGTAATAATAGTATTGTTGGCAGCTTTAATCCTGAACCTGAAATACACATAAGAAGGGTTCCGCACCGTCGTACAAGAAAATGCAAAAATACCCCTGATGGGGCGGGGACCTCATATTTTTTAAACTTATGGTTTATTGTTCACATCCGTTTACGGTTCATGAGATGCAGCCCCCTAATAGATAGCAGAGCCTTAGTAATATGGTCCCGTTTAGCATTCTTCTATTACGGAACCCGAAATTTTATAGATAATTAAGTACCTCTCAATTATTTTAATTGTATCTTCGGCCCTGCCCGACCATGTGTAACCGCCCGCCCGCCCTAGCGCGTGTAGGGCAGTTCGAAAGCGATAACGGTGATATTATTAAATTACAGAGCTTTTGGAAAATAACTCAAAGTTCAAGTTCAAAGTCCAAAAATTTTATTGACCATAAAATCATACAGATTGCTTAGTCAACGTCAATATAATATTAATATTATTGTATACTACCGCGCGGAAGTTGCGGGCTTACGGATGGAGCAAAGAAGGGCAAGAAACTCCCCCGTACCTCTTTCATAATATATCAGGGCCTTAAAAATACAATGTTATGTATTTCTACTTAAGTCCAAGAAAATACACCGAAGAGAGACGTCCTGACTCAGTCCATCGGCCCTCTTTGTATGTCTGTGCGCTGAGATGGAATCTTCTTCGAGTTTAATAAAATGTTGTTTGCATTAAACCAACTTAACACATGAGAGTGCTTAGTATTTGTCGTCTAGATTTTCTTCCTGTCTTTTGACCTTCAAAAAACTTTTTTGTATTTAATTAAATACGTTTACGCACATTTTAACTAGGAGTTCCTTGAATGTTGTTAGATCTATGGTTTGATCTAACACGGATGTCAACAGATTAATCAAAATAGATAACTTGAAGTCCACAAATAGTACAACCAAGCCTTCCAATAATTCCTATAAGTATGCCGTTCTAAACTTACGGAACCCCAATACCAGGAAAGAACGATGCTACATCGGCATACGTGTATAGTTGTACTATCAAAGTATGCATGCAGGCTATATGTATATGTATAAGGCAGCTTATGTTCACGGTCGTGGAATTGCACGAAGATAAACCAAACTAATTCGGCCGAAGGATCGTCTCTTTCGCACTGATACGCCACATTGTTATCTTCCGTGCAGAAACGATAACGCCCATCGGCCGTGACCTAGAAACCTGCCTTACACATTACACACTCACACTTGCAGCCTCGTGTGGTTGATCGGTTGTTTACACGCGTTTTGGAAGAGTACTCTTTGTAACAGGCTTCAAAAAGGAGGGGGTACTCTATTGTAGAAATCGGAAGAAAACTGGAATTCTGATGTCATTAATGTAAACAAAATTGTTTTCCTGTGATTTTCCAGTGGTGTTTACGTTCATTGTCATGAGATTAATTCAGGCGATAAGCATCGTACACTCGTTTACGTCGTAAAGTTATGTGAGGACTTTCTTGACTGACAGACGACATCGTACCCTCGTTTTTGTCAAGTTTTTGTCTAAATAGAGCTTTCCATTTTCGAAATAGATTCTGCTTTGAGTTCCTTCTACGTTTTGTTTTGAACTTGGGCACAACCAGTGCCACTGCCACCCCATATGGAAAATAAAGTGACGCTATGTTTCGCGTAATTTTCTCAGAAATACAAACTGAATCTCGAGTTCTAAGAACATTGTTGCCACAATCGATCTGTAAACAATTTTCCTCGCTGTAACACAGACCTTGGTGGCAAATGTCGTAACAACGATGACATCCGTAACACGAACTTAGCCTTTTCAATTGATACTGAGTAGTATATATTTTACTCTATGCTGAGTAGCACACCAACAGATACTCGCTCAAAAGGAAGGAGACCATTCAAAAGTGAAAGGTAAACGTGAACCCCAAAAGCGAGACTCGCGTTTTTAATTTTACCAAGAGACCAAAAATATATTGTTCAAGCTGATGAGCGGAACAAGTCCAAAAATTGGTCTTTCAAAATTCACGCACACAAGCGCAGTACGCATGGCTTATATTTAAACCGGGGCGGCCTTCCTTCACGAATGTAGTGCCAATGTCGCGGTAACTGGGTCTATGTCAGCGGTTCGACCTCACTTGCCTAGTGCTGTACTGTTACTATGGATGAATTTTGTAACCTTTTATGGTTTAGGCGGGGTCAAAACCGCTCGTGTTTCGGCGTCGATACTGGGTCGGTGTTCGACGAGTTGTCTTTCCGAAAACGATTAATATAAGGCCGTGTGATAGCTTTATGAACAGACCCCTTTTGTACATGAAATGTATTTTTGGATTTTGACCTTGTAATGAGGTCAAGAATTACACAAATGATAATAATATGATACAACAATTCGTCATTCTGTTTGTATGTCTGAAACAGGAACATATGTGATGATCATGTTTATAATATGACAGTCACGTGTCGGGTGTTCAAGATCATCTCTAGACAGTACAGACGCAATCGTCGCTAAATATAGGGCTTGTTTAGATAATGCAGGGAGAGCTCCTCACCCTTTTCACCAGGCAGTAAGGTACAAAAGAGGACGTGTTTGCAATTTATCGAGATTAGCTAATAGGGTAAAGTTCTGCGGGTGAGAGCATAAGAGATGCTCTGAAAGTATAATTCGATAACCTTATTCATGCGACCGAGATCAGACGACCGAGCGGAAGAAAAATTAATAAAACAAAAAGAAAAAAATGTCTTTGTGATGCTGTTTCTGGTACCCACACGACTCAGGGTATCCTAGTGAGGAGCCAGAGTATTATGTGCAGAGGATACTATTGCCTTAAAAGCTAACTAAATGACGTCACTATTCAGGTCTCAAGTAAACTCGACCGGGATATACATTTTACAGTGACTATTCTGAACCTAATTAAGACTATTTCTATGATAATTCACTAAGTTAAAAACTTGAATAAAAACCGACTTCATGACCTATCACTTATTTAGTCCTCCCCGCTCGGTACACAATTGTCGTCTATAACCCGAAAACGAGCCTACGAAATCTGTCTCTGACAGTGAAGTCCATACGTATTACATAATACTTATAATTGAAACAAAAAGTAAACTTTAGAAAAAACCGACTTCCACAAACCCTATTTGATTAGATTGAGTTTAATACTAACTGTAACCCCTTATCCCCCCCTCCCTTGGGGAATTAATTTTGTCAAATGCTATATCAGTGCTACCCCACGCGACTAAGGAACCCCTGTACAATGTTTCATGGCTCTAGGTCCACCGGTTTAGGCTATGCGTTGCCTGCCCGTCAGCCACGCATTGTATTTGTACCTAGTATTGAGCAGATCTGGTGGCCATATGTGGTCTTCATCAGCAGTTCCGCATCACAATATTATGCTTACCATGTGCATTTGCACGAGTTATTATGAAAAACACAAAAATCACTATAGGTCTGCCTATAATATTTGAAGAGTTCTCTCGATTTCTCCAGGATCCCATCATCAGATCCTGACCTGGTGTCAATGGGACCACCCTTGAGGTATTACCTATACGCCGAAAAAAGATTTGTTCAAATCGGTTCATAATTGGCGGAGCAATCGCGTAACAAACATAGAAAAAAAAAAAACATACGGGTCGAATTGAGAACCTCCTCCTTTTTTTGAAGTCGGTTGATAAACGAATAAACGCTCCTGACAGCTAGAATTTAGCTCGTGACAACTGACTATAAAATAAACACCAAAGAGACTGGATGTATAATGACATTCAGTTAAAAACAAATTAAACTTTACAGTTTTTTCATGTAGAAACCTAACTACTGGACCGATTCCTGATTTTCAAAAAATGGGACCTAACTATTGGGCTTCCCTTTCTAATAAAGAAAGAATTTTTGAAATCGGTTCATAAATAGTACCAGTTTCGGTGTAACAAACATTTTAAAAAAAGATAAAAAAATATACACAACCGAATTGATAATCCCCTCCTTTTTGATGTCGGTTAAAAAAGACAAGGTCGAGTGGCGTGGAGATTTTGCGAATAACTCTACCTACTTTGCTACTTTATACAACAACAACAACAACCACAACATGTGTCACCGAGAACTTGTATCACGTTATCAGGCCTGGGTGGGCGGATGTCGAAACTTTTGATACCAAACGTAAGATATAGAGCTAGATCTAAATAGATTACAACATGTTTAAAATCGCTTAAACATATCGCCTTTTAGAGGTATAGCGACAGCAAAGCTACTACAATACAACACTACTAGGATTATTAATCAAGCGGCCATGAGGGTAACCTTGCTATCGCCGTCTCGCTCAACCTCAACGAGCCGTTGCATATCGCTGTCTCACTCGCATCGTATGCGCTAGCGCCAGTTTTACTTCCTGCTTTGAAAATTGAAAATAGTTTTCCTTTTATAAATGTGTGCTGAGTTGCTAACTGTACTTGTAATTCTGTAGAGGGTTTGCAGACATGACTTCTGTAGACATGCTTCTGATACTTGTTGTCTCATTGGGTCCGATCTGAGGGCCCAGAATTCATATCTAACACCCTGTCACGATGGAACATTGAATTGTGTATGTCCTTATGGAAAAAGCCATGAGATGGGGATTTTAGTCATACGGCTGAGTCAAGCCACGTACGCTGCGACGACGCACCAGCCATGTGCATCAGGAACCATTTCGATCTACCGTTGACCCGATCAGTAGTACATAGGGGTAGATAGAAACCCCTGTTTTTACCTCTATGTATTATTATTGCGACTGCGATTGATAGAGCTATTCTTACTATGTATATATTTTTTTTATTTTTTTATGAGCCTGTAATATCCCACTGCTGGGCAAAGGCCTCTCTCCCCCTCTTCCACTCCATTCGATCCTGAGCGGTCTCCTTCCACTCTTTATCCCATAGAGCCAACTCATCACTCCATCTCTTCCTGGGTCGGCCACGCTTTCTCTTTGCATTTACTGGGAGCCAGTCTGTGGTTCTCTTAGCCCAACGATTTGGCAGCATTCGAGCAACGTGACCGGCCCAATATGTATATATATTTTTATATTCTTACATTTTTTCTAATACCTTTAATATCACACGGCTAAGTTTTGACAAATGAATACGGTACATTTAATGACAGTAACGATACTTCACATTAAACATGCTGACCCGACTCTGAGCGTGCTGATACAATTAATATTATTTTATTTGGAGCAAATGGCAATTGCGAAAATGCCTACCTCTCAAATTAAAGGCAGTAAACAATGCCTTGATGCGATATTTCGCAATGTGGACTCAAAACATACTTAATTATAGGGCGCCGACTTAACCAAGACATCTCACGTCGTCTTACATATCATTAAATATGGCAGGAAGTGCCTAAATTGAGTTCACGGCTTATAATCGTATTATTTTAGGTTGCAAACATGTTAAAAAGAAAGGATTCTTGATATAGCAATTTACAAAAATTACACCATGTAAAAGTCACCAAATTAGCGATAGTAGTAGTATGAAGAGAGAGACCTATGACTGTAGTGCAGGCAGAGGAATGAGGATGCAAGAGCGAGAGATTGTTGCCAAGTTCGTAGCAAGTGGAGGTTTGTGTAGTCTACTCTACTACAAGAAAAGGCGTGAGCATATGTATGTTTGTATGTACTTTGCAATTTCATGCCATAAAAACCTATATTATATTAGTAAAAACTAAGCCACAGCTTGGCAACAAATCCTAGAAGATAAAATGGCTAAGTAAATGACATATGTGTTCTGCTGCGTGTTTCATAGGCAAATCAAATATGTCGTTAAAAAAACACGTGTCTAGTGTGCAAATGTTGCCATAATTAAATTTTAAGCATATTTGCCAAGCTGTACCTACCTGCTTTAATTGATTTTTAATATCAAACGAGCAGTGCACACGATTACAGTACTTGTATTACATCTACCCCTATTTCAGTATATTACCCGCAAGCCGACCTTCGGTGGGAGCCGACACGAACATCGGCGCAGACGCAGGCGCCCTCGAATCAATTTATTTAAACTTAACCTACTGATCATGACACACTTTTAGCGATTACGGGCCCGATGTTTGTGCGCATTTTGGGCACTTCGGTGACGAATCTGTCAGGAACGGGCGCGTTTATAGTTCACACAGTCATAACAATCAGTTTGTCAGACGATATGTCAGAGGCCTATTAATAAGGTTTGACATCTTTCTCACTTCCCAAACAACATTTTTTACTTAACAACAATCCAAAATAATTGTCACAGTAATATGTACTGTGGAATGAGAAATGGAAAGTGACTTTGATGCAAAGCTCTATCCCTTATGTTCAAATATCGCACGATATTTTAAAAAGCCTCCTTGGGCTTTCTTAAAGGGTCTACAATAAAATCGTGTGAGATGACAATAAAGATCTCTCTTTAGTTTTACAGGCGAACAAGAAAGAGAACGCAAAACGCCAATTCGAGTTTCGGTGACGAATCTCTCGCCAATTTTGAGCAATTCTGAATTAGGGCTTGCGACATTTAGTTTTTATAGCCCAATTAAACACTTAATATAATTGTGGTTTCTTCATAAAAGGTTTCGTTACCGATTGCAGCATTCGGTCTTCCATGTGGAGTGGCACGTAGCTTTGGTTGCTTTGACTGTTACACGAGTTAGATTTTAATTACTGCAAAAATACCTGTCCTGTCTACCTTAGTAACACTTTTTTCAAAACTACACTGGTTTCATTTGGCATTACGGCGAAGGAACTTGTTATCTTAAACACACTCTACATGAGTTTACATGACATAACATTTGCTCCATTTCTTCCAATTCAAGGTTGCCACTCGGCCTAAAATTAAAAAAAAATTCACCAATCTGGCCCACTTCTCGACAACCCTGACGTAATTGAAACATCGAATAAATAATCCAGTTCTCGGTGACAAATAGATTAGAATTATTTAATTTAATTCGATTCTGTTTTCAAATAGACTGATTCTGATCGTGCGAAGGCGGAAAGAGCGGGCGCCAGATAGAAGGAAGGTCGACATCCAAGGTTCCCCAAACCTTAATTAAGCCATATTAAACTGTATATACTCGTGAATAAAGTCGCTAATTACAAATCAAATAAAGAGTAATTCAAGACAATCGGTGTTATAATGCAGTATTTTTAAGTAATGGTTCGAGATCAAGGCTCGTTACGTTGAATAGGTCTTTGTCAGTGTTAGTTGTATGTATGTGTGTGTATAATAACGTAATACTAAGTTTACATGGCATTATTATAGATACCCGGTCTCTTACAGGTGTAGGTTGGCAATAGCTGCGGCGATGGGCTAGCTCCTTGCCACGCAATAGAGTATTGAATAACTGGCTATAAGTGGGCACAATTGAAAAATCGTGAAGCTATGTAATGTCATGTTGGCAATAACTTTTTCGGTTATCCTAATACTCCGGTACTCTTAAAGGATTTTAATTTAGGTACCAGTTTAAATTGTTTAATAAAAGCTCATTCTTATATTTTACTTTTTTAAAGGAATTTAAAAAAAAACTTTTGTCGATTTAGCTGTTTTCAGAATACTTTTTGACAAAGAAAGTCACACAAATAAAAAAGACTAGGTAAGGACAAAAAGTGTGCCCGTTAACATTTTATTATCAGCAAAGGGTTGACAAGAGAACACTAAAAACTGTTGTACACAAATGCTTGTAACTTGTAAACATTATGATCTTTACCGAGGCCATAAAACAAGTAATAAATATAAAATATTTTTTTTACCCACCGATTGTGGGAATTGTCTTTACAATACAAATAAATTACAATATGATTTCGTCACCTTCACAATAATACAGTCCGCTATGCCTTACACATCATTAATCTGTCCTAATTAATTGAAGGGATGGCACACTTATACCGAATAACTTTAACACAAATATCCAGCCTAACCTACTCATATAGAAAAACCTAAGATATGTAATTTTGTAGGTAGTTAAATAATTTTAGGCTCAAAGATCTGATCTAATAGGTTCGGGCAATACACCCAAACCCTCTAATAATAAGCTGCCAAGTGCGAGTTGGACTCGAGTTGAGAGGGTTTCGTGCAATAATAAAATAGGACTAACACCAACAAAATATCCGTTTTTCATACAAACTTTGCACGCCAGATTTAAGGGGTAAGGGGGTTAAAGTTGTAGATTTCGAAGTTGTTATGGGATATAAGTGCAAACATAATTTCATAATTTCTTTATTGCACACAATTAATTGCAATGACAAAAAGTAAATAAAAACAGTGTACAAAGGCGAGCTTATCTCTAAAAAGAGATCTCTTCCAGCAAACCAAGTTCCGATGAGAGAGTTTGATATATCAGCAAGGGTAGACCTTTGTGTACAACAATATACCTACGAGTACAAAGCTAGAATATACTTACATCCAAATACATCCTAAAATTAACTACCAAAATATTAAAGATATAATACTATTAATAAACTAATATAATATATAAATAAATTTTTACATACACATACATACACTAATAAATACATACAAACTACCTGAGATTTAAAGAGTGAGGTAATGTCTCTTTACCTGGCTTTTAAATATGTTTAGAGTAGGACTGTCCCTGATGGCACAGGGGAGTGCATTCCACAACCAAATGGCCCGGAGTCTGAACCCGTGAAACATGTACTTGCATACCAAATTTCAGATTTTTAGGACTTCGGGAAGTACCCTAGAGGTTTTGATGACATGCGAATCGGTCATGTTATTGAGCACAACTTTTTCAAAATGAGTCTTAAAAATATTACAAAAATATATTTCAGATCCTTAAACTATGCCCTTTCATTTGATATGTCACACGGCATATTTTGGAATATTTAATTTTAACTTCTCATTTGGCCCACCAAAAGTGGCCCCTATATTCCATATTTATATATTTACAATGCACTATTGTCTTTGGGTTACAGATATTGATATGTGTACCAATTTTCAACTTCATCAGTCCAATACGTTCTGAGTAAATTGCCTGTGACATACGGACGGACAGACGTACGGGTGATGCTATAAGGGTTTCTCCTTCTGAGATAACGAAACCCTAAAAATGTATACATGAACGAAATAAATTCAGCATGGCAAATTATAGCAGAAGAAAGCTTCGCAATCGTCGCCAGTGCACATAAATAAAGGCATCTCTCCACCCGCGTGGCCCAGATCTGCGCGGGCGCCGAATGGCAGAGAGCAAACATAGTAAGTAATTGGAGCAATTTGGACAAGGCCACCGTTGATAGCCAAACGTCTTGATAGCGAATAATTGTTACAAAAAGTAAACTAAAAAATATATATATAACTAAATAGTAATTTATCCTAAGAACTTTATATGTTCTAACGATGATGGAAATAATCGTGAAAAATCCATAAGCATAGCTGCGGCGATGGGCTAGCCCCCTGTCATGCAAATGGAGTATTGGATACTGGCTAAATATAGTAGCCCTATGGGAAAAGGTGTGACGCTGTATTATTGTGTTCCAACTTGTAATAAATTATACGACGCTAAAATGAATGTGAAAGTCTATTATTCCGCATATCTCTGAAACTAAGCTAATCTAAGCACTTTTGGACTTAGTACCCGGAGACAAGGTCATAAAGTTGTTCACCTACCTTATGTTATATTATAACTCTGTATGAATTACCTAAGGCAAACTACGCCTTGCTACTTAACCTCAAAAACTCGTAAAATAAAATGTTGCGATAACTAAACAGATGTTACAAGTTATAGCAACAGTCGACTACTCATGATGAAATTATACATGTTAACTTTGGATCATCACGAATTTTCAGTAAAAATATTATACCTTCCAAATAAGGTCTATTTTCCCTCTTTCTCACTTCTCAACACATATCTACCTAGACTAGACTAGATCGGCATAAGCGAAGAGACGAAGAGTGATTCGCACACAAAGCCGAAGTATGTCAAGGAACCGCGAACTATTGGAGAAAAATGCGAAGACCTTGCTCTTCGAGATTAGAATTATGACTGTCGTTTTATTTACGACGTTTTTGCCGAGCTCTTTACTTATAAAAGCAATTTTTTTTCTTTTGCGACCTAGATCACTAGGACCTCTTCGATCATATATTACCAAATATTCGATAATTCGAATATTCGATTATTCGATCATTATTATCGGGTATATATGATCGAAACCCCTCCTACTCATATAATAGCCGATGTCAGTCTAGGGATGTCTCTCGCGAGAGTGTGTAAAGACCATCAAGAGCCAAATGAGTGTGATACCTTATTTACAGTCAGCGCTAAGTTTTTTGGCTCTGAGCGAGTTATTATGACCTCTTTCTCTCATTATATTAAGAGACCGGCGACCGCGTGAATTTCCCATACGAACGTAATACAAAAAATATTTGAATATGAGAACTAGTTCTAAGCATTTAGACTGTTAATCGGATTAATACAGTGTTTACGCAGGTTCCTGGTCGTATACCAAGGTTCTTATTCAAATTACTTAAAAATATTTTTTAATTGGTTGAAGAGGAACCCTGGTATACAGACCAGGAACCTGCGTAAACAGTGTATAACTCCGATTAACAGTCTAAATACGTTAAACTATTTCTCAAATTCAAATCATTTTTGTATTACGTTTGTATGGAAAATTCACGTGGTCACCGGTCTCTTAAGGTGGGCTGAGAGAAAGATGGCCAACGCACACCGCTTCGGGATTAAAAAAATTACCAATGGAAATTCAAACGTTCGATAGAAATACAACATAAATTGCTATGGTTTGAAATGCTTCGGGATGCTTCGGCATTATTTGAAAGCATATCAATTTATGTCTTATTTCTATAGGGATACGTTTGAATTTTCATTGGTAAAAACTTAAAATCCCTTGCCATGCCGATGCCGTCCCAGTGTGCGTAGGCCAAGAGAGAAGACAGAGACGCCAAAGAAATCCCAAATTACAAAACAATCGATTGTTTTCACGAAATATGCAAATAATCTCGAGTTCAGTTATTGTTCCGATGGTATTATCTCGGGGTCAACGACAGCGCTGGTGAGATTTTCGGCAGCTAAATAAATATGTATTTATAGGTATGCGCGTGCGCCCGTGCGTTGACTTGACGTGTCATGGAAGAGGAAGACAGTTCAATAGCGGATGCGCTGCTCTATTCTATGTATACAAGAGAACATCATACCTAAATTGCGTCACATGAAGGTGATGCCCCCAGGCGGTAGCGTCACCGACCAAAGATTAGCTTATCAAAAAGGAATTCTTAAGAGCAAAGGGGCTCCATCTTAGGGACGAATTGTAATAATGTTCTGTAATCTAGAAGTGTTTTAGTATGTTGAATAAGTTACAACCGGATATGTGAGAGAAAATAATATCCGGAGGCTGTGGTTTGGCAAAAAGAAAAACATTTAGGTGCTCTGCACAGTGCACACGTAGCAAGCAGCAACTTTTGGAAGCAGTTTACGGTTGCCGAGTTTACCAACCCAGACAGATTAGAAAAGAAGGAGATTCTGCCAAATCACTTCGAGGAACCATGCAACACTTGCCCCACGCCTTTTACCATACGCGGTGGCAGAGACTCAATTGTGTCCACTTTTAGCCAGTTTTTCATCAGACTAAGAAATTACTTCGAAACTCGCTTTCATCCACACCCGATGACTCAATAGAAACAAGCTTTACACAATCCACGACATAGAGCTATTGACGAGTAGAAAAAAAAAACAAATGTTACTTTGTCTTATACAACAATGCAAGTTGCAGTTTGTCTGTCCGTCATAAACGCAGGTAGAGACAAGAGACATAAACTGCGCGTACGACGAACTAAATATGATATATTAAAGACTTTCGCTTGAATAGATTCCTAAGTTTCAAAATAAGGCTCGTTAAATCAGTGTGAGATGTGTGGAGCATTGGAAATGAATAATTGGCTAGACGTGAGCGTAGTTGTGCCTCTCCTACCCCGAATGGAAAAACGAGTGACACTATTCTATGTATGTGTAAAATCTTTAATGAGAAGCTGTCATGAATTCATGAATTATCAAAATTAAGACTACCGACCTTCTTGTGTACGGTATATCCTGTTCAAACAAAAACAAAACAAGTATGGTATTATAAACAAGTGCCTATCAAAAAAAAGTAAACACTCAACTAGCCTGGCAGGTTAGACCGGCGACCGACGGCACGTTTCATATCGTTCGAAATTTGAACAGTGCTTTCACTTTCAGTTGCGCCGGCGGCGGCGGCGGCGGCGCGGTGGCGCTGCTGGCAACTGTTTACTCAGTAAGTAGTAAATGTAGCCCATTAATGTCCCCACCGAGGGGCACAGGCCTTTACTCGGATCCGATTAAGATTGAGCCATACTCCACCGCGCTTGCTCAGTGCGGGTTGGTGGAGGGGTTTTTACGAGTACTACATACTACGAAGAGTGATAGTAGTCCGATAATGTAAATGTAACAGTAGCGTAAATTGTATATGTATAAAGACATGTCTCATGTATAAAATCCTTATTATATTCATATCCATCCACTAAAACCGTGCGTGTTACATGACATTCATTCGTCTAAAAATGATTCGTCATTCAGAAATTTTTGGTTACAGCTTTCGTTTTCTATATTAATGAACATTTGAAACGAACATGTTAACACGTTATTCATAAACGACCATGGCGACAATTCTGTGTTGGAGTTTTTAAATTGTAAAATTTATCATTTTTAGTAGCTATTTGATGAAGTAGACATCTATGGTTTAAATAACGCTTACATAGCATGTTTTGTTTGGTATCTTCTAAGTTTAAAAAATGCAACACGTATTTGATGCCACCCTGTTCAGATGACGCTGCACTTTCACTCGTTGCATGTGCAAATTGAATAAAAAGTAATTAACAGGTTTCAAGTATTACACGTATGTTTTGGGCAAATCTAACTTCCTTTTATGAAACTCTTCCATTAAGATTAAGCTATTTTATTTAATTTATTGCAAAACACAATAGAAAAATTATTATCTACCTACCTGTTCACCATCATCATGGAAATTCACATATTTATTTCTTTAGTTTAGTTAGATGATAATTTGGTTGTTGATCCAAGCAAAATGCAACTAAATGAATAAAAATAAAGTGGCCAAGTGCGAGTCGGACTCGTCCATGAAGGGTTCCGTAGTAGCAAGTAATTATAAGATTGGATGTTTGTGTTGTAACTTTGTTTTTCATAGTGTTTGTATGAATGACAAAGTTATCTTTGCGGTTTTTAATAAATGTCTCTTGAAAACTGCTTATTATATTTTGTTCAAACCAATTTTTGTTGAAAGTTTGTATTGAGATACATAGCATATTTTTTTCTAGATTTTTCACTCTCTTACTTTAAAAGTTACAGGTGGGAGAATACAATTTTTTCCACTTTGGCAGGGTATGTCTCTTTATCGATTGACTTTGAGTAAAAATGGCTTTAGGAACCTCAACGTCATTTTAAAAAGACCTATCTGTAGACACCCAACATATATAAGTTTGATAAAATAAAATTTGGTGTCAGTTCCATGTATGGGGAGCCCTCCCTTAATTTTTATCTGTCTGTCTGTCCGTCTGTCACGACCCTTTTCTCAGGAACGGGTGGAGGTATCATGTTGAAATTAATATCGATTACTCAGGTCTATGGTCCCTTGGAGCTGTAAAAAAAAAAAAATCTAGGTTCACGCAATCAAAACATACCGCGATATTATGTCATAATTTTGCTGGATTTGTATGAACTCGCGTGGAACTCGCAAGGGAATCAAAACCTATAGGGTACTTCCGGTTGGCCTAGGGTCATGAAATTTGGAATGAAGGTAGGTCTTTTAGTACAAGTAAAGGAAAAAATCTGAAAACTGCAAATTTCTGTCTTTCTGGATAAATACTCAATTTGGTTTACATGGATGACATCACACTTTAGTTTTGTATGCGGAAACCTAATTACACGTGTTACGCTCTCCAAGTGTGATCGGAAACCTTGGTGTGCGAGTCCTACTCGCACTTGGCCGGTTATTTATCGTGAACGTGACCAGACCAATTGTAATTGTTTCTGACGACAAGTATCTGATGATTGAACTGAAAGATATTTAACGGAACCCTTGTGTGCCTACAGAACTTTTGTGTGCCTACAGAACCCTTGTGTACCTACGGAACCCTTCTGCGCTAGACGCTACCACACCTGAGGATCCACCGCGCTCCGGATCGTGCCCAGCAGATTTACCTTCAATCCACTAGGAGCCACCGACTCGATTCACCAATGAAGCGAACAGCATTTTGGGTTTCACGGTGATCCATCGTTGGTCGGGTGGATCCTGTGATATTTCCAATTCCTTTAAGAACTATCGTCTGCTCCACCAGTGGATCGAACAGCACTGAGGGTCAAAGGAAGATCCACTCTGATCTCGGTAGAGCCATGTAGAGCCTATGATACTGCCATAAAGAGTGGTTTCTGTGTCATGTGTCGACACAGTTAGCTATAGAACATATGAAAAGACGTGACTCTATGCTATGTTAACTTTATATTTGTAGATTGTGCCTCCAGGTTCGCTCTCATAAGCACACGGGTCGAACAGTTTTAGTATGAAGAACTATAGGAGCGTTGACGAAAGGTTTCCGAAGACCGGAAATGTTTGGATGATCATTCAATGGAAAACAGAAGTAGTTTGTTTTTGTAAAATTGACCTTTAGGCAATGTAGCCTTCACAAAGATTAGAGGTCATAGTCATAAGACTCTAAGGTCATTAAGAAAATCATTCTTACTGGCATGGGCAATCAGTCAGCATGAAGAAGATGTGTTGGAAACGGTGATGGAACTGATCTTCATTATTTGTTTTATAGCAACGGCGATAGGCTAGTCCCTAAGCTCCTCTTTAAGAGGCATAATAGGCAAAGTGAGGTACCCAATAAATTACCTACTGGCTAAACTGGACATAACTATACCATTTCCACCACGCATGGTAACAGTCGTGACGGAGATATAAACATAAACATTTACTTACAGGCACATACATTGCTTCTGGCCCCACACTAGGATATCCCAAACGGGGCGGCGGAGGCACAATTGTAAAATACTGTAGATTGCTATAAGGTGTTGTTACACATACATATCCAATAGTCTAATATAATGCGCAGTTTGTAGATAAATTCGTACGAGCAAGGTCAGACGGAAAACTCAATGAAAACATACGCGTAAATTTTCCGACTTTATTCAAGGTTACTTGTTATCTAGGCAAAAAACTGGGGATTATATTTTTATTTTAAGAATAAGATTAAATGAAAACAGTGATACTACACCCTTTTACATATGGGGTAGTTGCGGATACATCGTATGAAAACGTTATGGAAAAGCAAAGTATAATAAAAAATCTTTTCAAAAATGAGAGGATTTTGACATCTTCCAAGTAACTCTACTTTCCGCGCGTTGATGTCTTTTCTATGGACTGCGGGAAAAGTGGCGCCTCGTGTTACGCGCGCATAACTTTTTCGAAAGTGATTTGAATAAAATTCTTTAGACTCGTTTTATTTCTCTCTTTACTGTCAGTATTTACTTATCATTTAAGACACCTCAATGTGCCAGTAAGGTCTAATAAAAGCAATGCACTTACCGGGTCCAAAACGCAATCCAAAAGGTCACTGATCCGTGCACATGCACTCAAAAAAAGTTTCAAAAGTAAAAACGGAATACTCCAAAACACACAGACACTCCTGTCACTGTCAGTTCAAAATCCTGGGATGTTCCACACACAATTCCAAATTCGAATTCAGTTCGGCGCGCACGACGCGAATTTATCGCTTGATTGTTCAACGTGACGTACGCACGACCGTTCGCATCGGCGGCCCACAAGTCACTGACACTACCGCGCCGCCCCGCCCCGCTGCCCCACCGCCCGCCCTCGCCCGAACGCTGTATTTTCTTTTTGTGCATTTAATCTGGAATAAAAAATAAATATTTTTTAAATTTAATGCGAAACTAGGCCATTGCGATAGCAGTTCACGCTGACCCCCAATATCTACTTGTCGCGTCAATGACGGCATACACTTTGGGAATTTCTCTGCATTTAAGAAGAGTTCAGCTCTAAGGGGACATACTATACCTATCTGCAACGTGTAAATGAATTAACGCAAAATGAGAAACTGCTTTGTTAGGGACATCATTCTGAGCAACTTTCATTATGGAACCGATTTGATCAGAGCAACTTTATTTTTCACTTCCCAGTACATTTTGGCCTGAGTGGGTCGTCAGCTGATTTGTATGGAGAAGTGAAAAATAAAGTTGCTCTGATCAAAGCGGTTTCATAATGAAAGTTGCTCAGAATAATATCCCTAACAAATCTGTTTCTCATTTTGCGGTAATTCATTTACACCTTGTGTCTGTGGCACTCTAGCATGTTTTATTTAAATTGGTTCAGTGGTGAAAAAATTATCACACAAATGTTCTAGTAGTAGTAAATGGAGCCCATAAATGTCTCCACCGAGGGGCCCGGCCTTTATTCTGATATCTAAGATTGAGCCATGTCTAGTAAATGTTAGAGTTAAAGTTTTATTTATTGTGTCGTGTGTGTTTTAACATTTTAATAGTACATTCCTATCTATGTATCTAGTTTTGTTACTGATTATGTCATCTATACTCCATTCCATATAACATCGGGAAGTTTTTAATATTTGAACTTCATATTTCCAATAGATACGTTATCTGTGTTAAATGAGCCGTACCCTCCCACACTCTGTTATAAATGAGCCTTACCCTCCCACACTCTGTTATAAATGAGCCTTACCCTCCCACACTCTGTTATAAATGAGCCTTACCCTCCCACACTCTGTTATAAATGAGCCTTACCCTCCCACACTCTGTTATAAATGAGCCTTACCCTCCCACACTCTGTTATAAATGAGCCTTACCCTCCCACACTCTGTTATAAATGAGCCTTACCCTCCCACACTCTGTTATAAATGAGCCTTACCCTCCCACACTCTGTTATAAATGAGCCTTACCCTCCCACACTCTGTTATAAATGAGCCTTACCCTCCCACACTCTGTTATAAATGAGCCTTACCCTCCCACACTCTGTTATAAATGAGCCTTACCCTCCCACACTCTGTTATAAATGAGCCTTACCCTCCCACACTCTGTTATAAATAAATTCCAGATTAGAAATATGAAGAAGAAAAGTTTAAAATTGTTCCAATGTTATATGGAATGGAGTATAGTTTTGTAACTGACAGAAATCTCTTGTTAGAGATAAGCTCGCATTTGTACATTGTCTACCTATTATAAGTTTTCTGTATGTCATTCTTGTGTTAGTACAATAAAGAAACTACGATTACGTCATCTAGAGTATGTCAATTATGTGTAGGGGAAGGTTTTTTTCTTTATTTTTTGTCTTCTTCTTTTCGTCTTTGATAGGGTCTCGTTTCAGCTGGGTGTGTCGAGCTGAGGGTCTGTTCCTGCAGCAGCTGGAGAGGAGCTAAGGGGGGAAGAGAGACCTCTATATCAAATCAAATCAAAAATCCAAAATCAAACTATGTTTATTTCAAATCAAAAACATGGCATACAGTCGTGGGATCTCCTTTTAAGTATAAATACCTGTATCAAAAGATACCTACCTTCCACAATGACTTTTAGGAAATAAACAGTCTATAAACCTAGTACCCGATAATGTACCGATATATCTCATAATCCATTATGATATCTATTTTTAACAACGATTTATATACGATTTTAACAACATAGCGTCACATATTTTCCCATACGGGGTGGCAGATGCACAATTGTACCCACCTTTAGCCAGTTAATCAACATTATAATGATTTTACTTTCACAAATTGCCCCTGAACACTGAGAACAACATCACCAGATAATATAATTTATGGTGCTTGGTGCCTTTTCTCTAACTCAATCAATATGTCTATTAAATATGCAATATAATTATAAGTATTCGATGCTATTGAGTAACACAAAAATTATCGCAACTTTCCAACTGCCAACTTCATCAATAATTCAAACATAGATAAGATATATTGAGTTTCAATGCCAATGTGAACATTTATACATACATATGTATTATGTAATACAGGGTGTGACAGAAAGATGTAGTCATATTTTAGGGGGTTGTTACGGACATCATTCTGAGTAACTTTCACTATGAAACCTATTTGACCAAATTTAATTTTCATTTCTCTATACAAATCATCTGACCGCCTGGACCAAAACGTATGGAGCAATGAAAAATAAAGTTGCTCTGATCAAATCGGTTTCATAGCAAAAGTTGCTCAGAGTGGTCTCCCTCACAACCCCCTAAAATATGACTTCACCCTTTTGGTACACCCTGTATATCGTGATAAACTATTTCTTTAATTATTTTGGTGCATGTACCTAATGAGCAAACAATCATTGACCTATAACTTACATAATAAAGCGTCACGCCATTTTACATTATGTATGTTAGTAGGATACATTGTTGGCGCCAAGTTGCTTTGGCTTTGCGCGAGCGGTCACTTCTCCCTCTCCTCTCTCCCTCCTTGCGACAAAGAGAGATCACAGCTCGCTCTGAGCCAAAAATTAGTTAGCGCGGCCTGTACCAAACATAGTATACAGTTTTTTAATAAAGGTTAAACCCTATCTTGTATTGTATGTAATGAAATGTAGTATACAATACACCAGCAATAAACTATTGGAAAAGTCGGAAAAACTCGAAGCGCCTGTCAAAAATCGCGGAAACTGCCGAACCTAGCCGAAGTCAGCCGAATTCTGACGGCCGCAGCCGAGGTCAAAACGGCGGGAAGCACGTCAATGCAAGGTGAGTTCCAAAACGCGTCATGCGTGACGCCTCCATATCGGTTCGTTCAGCACAATGCCATATAGGCTTCATCTTGAGAGCACCCTTTGTTCACACTTCCACGATGGGGTGGCCATGGCACAGCTTCTCAGAACATGTACATAAGGCGATTCCTCGAAAATCTTTAGGAGTTTAGGACCATCAGTCTGTAAAAATAGCCTCATTTAATTTACCGTTTTAACGGTAATGGAAAACATGGTGAATAAGCCTTCATATCTCCATAGCTTTGGGGATGAGCTAGCCCCCTGTGACGCAAAATGGAGTATTCAATAACCGGCTGCCACCGCGTATATCTACTTGTAAGTTAAATAAGCGGCAATGCATGCAGCGACATTGTGCCAAGTCAAAAGTGTGATGAGTCAAAGTTTTAAAATAACCACAGACAGAAATTAATCCAGTACATTTATGTCCTCTAGAGGGTGCTGTATTAAAATTATTAATGTAGACGTTACATAATAGCTTATTACCTAGTGGATAATCAAGACGATTCTAAAGATTACTCGTTTGTCAAATTATTGTTTCAGACCTTCTTATGACAAAAACATATGCTGTCCTCTTCGCCCTATCCGGCGACAGCGACTTCTGCTATCTTCTTTCATGTGCTCTGATGTAGCTGGCAAATTACATACATTCTGACATAACCCTCCTTCTGGCTTCGCGGTAGTCGAGAAAAAATAAAACCATAGCGCCACAAGCCGAGTAAATGCATGTCATACAATGAGTAATACATAAAGCACCTTGCACGAGAACTGTTGCCTTTTACCGAGTTCATATGCAAGGTCTGTCTGGCTGTCTCTTGACAATTGCCTCGACGATATATCAAACAGGTGATAAACAAATAAATGAATTTATATGAACGGAATTATATGAACCTTGAGTTGAGCCTGCCTGAGAAAATCTGCTTGCTCTCTATCTAAGGCTATCTATAATGAAAAGCTATCAGCCGATTCATTTTAAATCGACGTTTAACGTACTTAACCGTCCGTCCGAAGTCCACGACCACGACGAACTTACATCGAGATAAAGTTCAAAATCTATGAAAAAAAACAAAACAAAAGATTTAAATTGGATCTTTGTGGACGTTGGACGGTTGCAGAGCCACTGATTTAGCTGTTCAGGTGGGAGAAATTGGTACTACTTACTTGTCATCCGCCATCAAAGAGAATAGATACTATACTATGACCGCTATTATGAAGACTATGACACTAGCGACCACAATCAATTGACCAGCTAAGTTGGTGGTACTGTACACAACTTATTCGCTAGAAATGACAGCGTATTCGTTTCCTAATTTGGAAATATGTATCTACATTTCAAGGGTAGTATGCCATAGATATGTCTGATATGACTGACTGATGAAGACCCGGCAGGTGTACATAAGCCCTTAAGGTACTTATACTCGCGGTGATTTATGGACGTCGTCGTTACAAAATGTGAGATCATTCTTGTTAATATTCTTTAGTTTTAGTCAAAACAGTCAACAAACACCTCGAAGACCTCTGTGGAGCAGCGGTTGCGCATCTGCCTACCATGCGAGAGGTCCCGGGTTCGAATCCCGGCTGGGGACAAAAAAAACCAGGTCTTGGGTGTTAACATGTTTGTGATGTCGCTGTTTCTGGTTTCCACGACACAGGGTATCCTAGTGTGGGGCCAGAAGCAATGTATGTATGTGCCTGTGTGTAAATGTAAATGTTATGTTGAGCCGGAAACCTTTCACCGTCGTCACACACAATACACTACCATTGCATTGATCGTTTTTAGGGTTCCGTACCCGAAGGGTGCCAAACGGGACCCTATTACTGAGACTTCGCTGTCCGTCTGTCCGTCCGTCCGTCCGTCCGTCTGTCACCAGGCTGTATCTCATGAACCGTGGTAGCTAGACAGTTGAAATTTTCACAGATGATGTATTTCTGTTGCCGCTATAACAAAAAATACTAAAAATCAAAAGAAATTTAATATTAAGGGGGGCTCCATACAACAAACGTGATTTTTTTGCTCATTTTTGCTCGATATTGATAATGGTAGCAGGTAGACGCTTAAAATGTTCACAATATATTGAGTATATTATTTACTTAAAAATAAATAATTAAATTAAAATTAAATTAATATTTAGAGGGGGCTCCCATACATTTTTTTTGCGGTTTTTTATAGATAATGGCACGGAACCCTTCGTGTGCGAGTCCGACTCGCACTTGGCCGGTTATTTTTATGAAATGTTTACTTGTGCTTTATCTGTGTTCTGTGTTTTGTGTAAAATGACGTCTGAATAAACGTATATCTTATCTTATGTTAATGTTAAACATGTATTTTACAGGCAACTAGTCAAATATGTGTGTATATGGCGCCCCCTTTAAAAACGTCACTCACCAGCCGAGATCGTTGGAAGACATTTAGTGTAACTTCTTCCCCCCCCCCTCCCCTCCTGCCCCTCGCAGCAGGCCTCACATCTGACCCTGCAGTTGCCAATTAAGTTGACCTCAGCTCGCGTCACGGCGACCTTTGCCAACTACCAAGGCCCTCGCAAGTGCGATAAACTTTCAGAATTCGCGAGCAACGTAAGGCCGAACTACAACGAACACAATCTGACCTTTGTTCTTCTCGTCTGAAAGCCGAAATCATACCAAAATTGGGTGTCCAATTTATCTGTTCGATTTGGGAATGGTGTAGTTACAGCCCTTGGTTTACTGTAATGAGTTTGTAATTTGTACCTCATTACAAAGTTCATGGTTTGTTTTTTGGGTAACTTTGGTAAAGCGCCAGCGGTTAGCGATCCCTGGAACCTTCTTACGTCATCTCGATCTCGGCCCTGAAATTGCATTAAGACATATACAATTAAGTATTCGAAGCTTGGCTCCGTATATTATGTAAACTACTTAAAAAAATCAACATTGAGTTATTTTTAACCGACTTCAAAAAAGGAGAATGATAATTCAATTCGGTTGTATGTTTTTTTTTGAGTGAACAGGTTAAAAAAATATTTGTGGAACTCTCAAGGCGTCAAATAACAAACTAAAATTACATCTCTTATCCTGTTGCCATTGATTCTATTTTCAAGCTCGTTTTTAGGGTTCCGTACCCGAAGGGTGCCAAACGGGGCCCTATTACTGAGACTTCGCTGTCCGTCCGTCCGTCTGTCTGTCTGTCTGTCTGTCACTAGGCTGTAAGCTGTAACTCATGAACCGTGGTAGCTAGACAGTTGAAATTTTCACAGATGATGTATTTCTGTTGCCGCTAAAATAACAAAATACTAAAAAACAAAAGAAATTTAATTTTAAGGGGGGCTCCCATACAACTAACGTGTTTTTTTTTGCGGTTTTTTATAGATAATAGTACGGAAGTCCGACTCGCACTTGGCCGGTTATTAATTACTTTATACTTATATTTCATTGCACAGAAAACATAATAGTTACAGACACTTGTGACGGACGCCTATGTAATCTATAGGATCGATTTCAATGTAAAATCTGATATTATCTTATTAGACACTGACCGTGTTATTACAAAAAATAGTAAACGCAGTTTAACCTCAAAACAAACGTCAAATCCCATACAATTTCGTTTTTAAACAGGCGTTGAACGGGAGTTTATTTTTTTGTAATAACACCCTGAAAGTCTAGCTTTTCCACCATAAGAGATGTTGACTCAATCCTAAACCACGCAACTTCGTAACACCGCGATAATAATATGCACACAATCAGAGGTATCCTAGGTAGTCTAGGTACCGACACAATGCTGGTTCTAGACTTTCACTACCCCCCGCACCTCTGCTTCGCCCGCCCCGCGGTGTCTTACGTAAGACTCTGTAACCAGATGCCGTGCGTCCATAAAGACCACAGAGCAATTCTGGAGACAGCTGCCTAGTGCCTTAGACCAAAGCCCAGACCAGCTGCTCCATAGACATGTCAGGTTTGGAGACATGGCAGAGGTGGAGGTGGGTGATACACAAGTATGAAATAACTTACTTTTCTATATTAATTTGGTGCAAATAAAAATAAACATAATACAAGATAAGGAAACGTCACTTTTCCACAATTTTCACTCGACTGTAATTTATGAAATTACAGATGAAGATTAGATATCCGAATTTGCCATAACTTTAACATAACTATGAGCTATCTATAAATTATATTCTTTCCGTCTATAATACTGCGTAAATTGTGAGGATAAGGATATAATGTATGAATTCTTATTTCTTACATTCCTGTAACGTCACAACTACTGAACTCTCCAACCCGTCATTTCCGTCCAGCAGTTAACCTATATATGAAATTAATTTCGGGCACTTCCCGTGCTAAGGATAGGTTTTACGAGTACCAGGGCACCAGCAACAGAGAGCCCATGCACCGTCGCAAGAGTTTCTATTCTCTCACACACACAAGCAAGCGAGGGTGTGTGCGGGCGCACTCGCTTACATAACTCCCAGCGAGAGTGCATTCACTCAGACGGCCTGATTTTGTTGAGGTCGATCCTCAAAGACTGAATCGAAACGAAATAGACTATTTTAACCAGTCTTCTGTGGAGATTTAAATTTAAATTGTGTCAATTGTTCATTGGAATAAAAAATGGAAAAGTTTTTTGGGTGTAAGGTGATGATGATGATAATTGTCCGAACGACATCGGTCGCGGCGACCGCTTCAGCTACTTTGTATTAGCTACTGTCGCTCATGTGCCTGCACCTGAGCCCCTATTAATGATGTATAGAATAATGAATCTGGGGGAGTCAGCTATCTGCTTAGCTGACTGTACCTATAGCATCACCGCTATTCCCATACAGCGTGGTTAAGCCAATTCAACACTCCAATGTACCAGGCGACACTCTAACTACCTGCCTCCAAAGTACTTAAAAAATAAACAAGTTCCCGTTTCGATATCAAATCGACGCGTTTTGTTATCACGCGCACGCGCGAATCGGCGCGCGCGCAGGAGAAATGCGCTTGCGCTTGATAATGCACCGCTGCACTCAGATGCAATTATGTGTGATATAACTACTGTCATGATGTGCTGATCTCGGATTAATGCAATCGAGATTCAAGCGATCTTTCCAGCAACGCAACGTTTGAGATCGTTGGTCAAGTATTGTAGAGTCATCGTTTAAAACATATTGGGTGGTGACTTTCTCGATTGATAAGCTGCGATTTATTTTCACTGGTTTATTTTATTTATTGTGAAATATTGTCAATCCTAGATTCGTATGTTGAACCAACATGCTAGGTTTGAGGTCTACATCTGCTCTCGACTGTGGGTCCCATTCCATCCAACAGATTGAAGCATAAAGTAACCCTTTAGTTATTATAATCATTCATTATATTTGAACCGCGGTGCGCATGGTGTATGTTGTATGTAATCTCAATAATATTAAAAAAGCATGTTAGAAGTAAATGCATGTTGAGTTATATTTCATTAAAAGCGCCCCTACGAATACTCGTCAATATCGCAAGCAAAGCACTTATCATTGTGTCTTGTTATAAAAGTATTTATTCAGTCGGCCGAACGAATAAAGAAAAGTCTGTCTGTATCTGTCAATCTGTCTTTAGATTTCCTTCGTACCTATTCAGTTTTGACGTTCACTCGTATAAATCAATAATGATTCAATGAAAACAAGAGGGTTCGGCACACCCCTCGGCATACCCCTCGGCACACCCCTCGGCACACCCCTCGGAAGGTACATAATTTCATAATTTATTTATTGCACACAATTAGTTGAAATAAAACAAAAGTAAATAAAAATAGTGTACAAAGGCGAGCTTATATCTAAAAAGAGATCTCTTCCAGCAAACCAAGTACATCTGTGTAAGCAATTCTTAAAAATAATGTGACGTCACAAGCACAACTTTCCTATTACAGTTCCCTAAAGAATACCTCAGAAGACCCAAGCCAGCCATCCTTCACAGTGTGTGTGTGGGTGCGCATTTTCCATGGGGCCGGCATTTTCCCGCGGAAAGTGTCGGCTGCGCCGGCGTCGATGGCCACCGGCCGCGGTCCGCGCGCCGCCCGCGCCGCCGCCGCCGCGCTTCCGCGACGCACAGGATGATGCAACATTTTACAGCTGCAAGTAGTCATAAATATGATAACATACCCTAAAATTGCTCAGCTACCAACCTCTCTCATAACTCGGAACTTGGTTTGCTGGAAGAGATCTCTTAATAGACACAAGCTCGTAATGTACACTATTTTTATGTATTTCTTGTCATTTATTTCATTTGTGTTCAATAAAGAAACTATGAACTTTTAATTTTATTCCTCTCCATCCCCAGTCACAGAAGACGACATACATGGTACATACATACCATACATAGAGTTACGCCTTTTTCCATACGGAGTAACAGAGACACATTCATGCCCAACGCTTAGCCGCTCCTTGGCCGATAATCCATATTTCATTTTGCGTCAGACTGTATAGTGGTAGTCTTTTTATTGTAATTCATTAGAGGATAGATCATTTATCTCTGCAGCACACACACATACCACTTACAGAAAACTGACCCATAGTTTTCCAAACCATCACCATTTCGTACCACCCCGTACAATTTGGAAAGCGCAGCCGCTAGCTTCGCCTGTGTGCGTGCGTGTCTATGCGCACACACCAACACACGCTCACTTTCACTTCGCGAACTATTCTAAGGACGAGTGCACACCGATGGGCAGATGCAGCGGCCACGAGGAGTCAAGGTTGTTGACCTGGTCTATCGTAGATTTCAGTTATGGATTCATGGGATACATCATGCAGGGGAGGTACGTTCGAAATTCAAAACTTTTATTGATTCGATGCTATTAAAATGGCTGCCTCAAGCATTCTCGATTCAAATTCTCGAGCATAATCTCTATGTGACAGACTCATCTGTTATTTTACTTACAGAATTTATTATTTATCTGATCAATAGGGTTTATCTACACGGCACTGCTTGAGACGACCGAAAAAAAGACCTTTGAAAAGGCTGAACCCCGAAGGAATCTTTGCGTGCTAAAACGTTATACGGACGGACACTGCTGTCACAGTAAGGTTTTTCGTTGCATCTGACTTTCTTCTAAGTTTTAATAGCGAGGATAGCAGGAAAACAGTGGCCGCGGTTTGCAAAGGACCGAGTTGAATGGCGTGTTGTAAGTACATGAGGAGGCCTACACTCAACAGTGGGTTCCCTGACAGGCTGATGATGATGATGATGATCATGATGATTTAATAGTCCACTTTGCTTGACTGAAAGATAGCCCATTGTCGTAGCTATGGAGATATAAGGTTTACTAATGATCTTTTGATCAAAATCCACATTCACTATTTAACGACTTTCAAATCTTGCGAAATCAATGAACAGTTTCACTTGCACCAAAAAACTTTATTTGCAATTCCTAGACAACCCACCAGTACAATCACATCTTAATACTACTATTAGCGCTCTTGCGTGTGTGCGTGTGCACAGTGCACTCTTTGCGTGTGTGCGTCTATGCATTGCTTTGCTTAGGCGGCCATATACAGAGCGGCCCTTTGAAACAATAATGATTCATCATTTAGATTATTTATCAATTATGGAGGCTATTGAGCCACTCGAATATAATTGATCTTATACAGGTGGCTTGATAAAGGGATGTGGTATAAATAAACTAGCTTTTTCTTACGCTGCTGGTGGTAGAGCACCATGCCTTTTCCCCAGGGAGCACTTATCCAGTGGAGAGCGCATAGATACTCCTTTGAAACACAACTCACCAATTTAGGGGCGGCGGGGGACGAGGTAAGAGAGCTGTGATTGGTCAGTCGCTGCGAAACTGTCTGGCGGCCCGTCATCGAGCATAGGTTGCGTATGCGAACGTTTGTTGAATACAACAAACGTTCGCATACGCAACCTAATGTACGATGACGGGCCGCCAGACAGTTTCGCAGCGGGCTGCCAATCACAGCTCTCTTACCTCGTCCCCCGCCGCCCGTAAATTGGTGAGTTGTGTTTCAAACAAAAGAAAATGCGCTCTCCACTGGATGAGTGCTCCCTGCTTTATCTATTCGGGCTGTACTCTACATGACGTAGACTGGCAACCCTCTGACCTCACAACAAACCCCTTTTTACCCCCGCATAGTTTAGTCGTCAGAGATATTTAGCATAGCGTCACGCCTTGTCCCATGCAGGGTGCTAGTTGTGCTACTCTGAGCTGGCCCGGAGCCACAGCCTGTGGCCAGTGGCCCACAGGCAGCATCTAGAAAGAAGGTGGGGGATTTGTTCGAGTTTATCTATCCCAGTCATTTAATTTTCACTTCTCTATACAAATCAGCTGACCGCCAAGACCAAAACGTATGGGAGCAATGAAATATAAAGTTGCTCTGATCAAATCAGTTTTATAGTAAATGTTGCTCAGAATGGTCTCCCTAACAATCCCCTAATATATGACTACACCCTTCTGTTACATTCTGTATAATATGATAGCCCCCTGTCACGCAAAATAGAGTCATAAATCACTGGCCGAAAGTGGGAACAGTTGTGCCTCTGTCACCCCGTATGACGTTATGTTATGATACTAAAATCCACACTTTTCTGCAAACACTAGGATATTTCTAAGTCGGACTGTATACAGACTGTACCCCGCTAACCGGACCTTGTAGTTGAGCTATCTATGCTATTTCACGATCTGTAATACGAAATGCACTCGAAGGTATTCAACAGAGGGTGTTGCTATCTGTTGCTCTGTATTAAGAAAGTAGAACAATTTCCCTCGCTTTGCTCTCCTACAATGGGTTCTGAAGGTTACCAACTCTCATTTGTGTACGTATATACTTATCTAGATCTACCTTTACTTCTTCAGATTTTTACTGAATTCTTCCTTGATGTTCAGTTTCCGCAACATCCGGTAGCCTCCACGTCGTCGTGTGCTATTGTACTCGTAGTGGAGTAGACGTGGCGGACGGAACTCGACATCAAGGAACAAAATCTTTTGTAACTCGAATCTACAGTATTGAAGCATTTTACGCCATATTTTATGCCGCTTTTTTAACCTGGCGCTACTCCACGACTTCCTCATCTATCCTGTAATCCACTTTAGTAGGTATTTCATACAACATAACAAATAGAATAGAAAGCACATTTTCAGCTACATTTGTTTATTCGGTACTCGTAAGTAAATGTAGCCCATTAATAAATAAAATGAAAAAATGTCTCCACCGAGGGGTGTATAAATTGCAGAATTTCACGAGACACCAAGATATGGTAAATGACTTTTGCAGTGCAAACAGAGGGGCTAAGGCCTTCACCCGGATACGAGCAATAAGATTGAGAAAAATCTGACTAAGGTGCGAAATGAATGCTCGTAATGATATGAAGCCCACTCTACAACGATAACTGCTAAGTTTTTTTTTCTCTTTTACTTGCATAATGGATATCTGTTACCGGCTTAATTTTTGTATTTACTATCTACCATTAGAACTCATTTATTTTATATGCTGTTGATGTCCCAAATAACATAAATAAATAAATGACTAAACGGATGAACACCCAAATGAAGTTAATTCGAGTAATTTTTGAGGTTCCTTGAGGTTTTCTCCGAAATACGAGAACGGGAAAGTGAATACGGTCAATCCTTCCAGAAAAGTAAAGAATATTGGCTGGTCCTCGAAATAGCAACTTGCAGCTCAACCATATGTTCAAGACAAGATATCGAGCCCCAAGCAGCGGCCGTGCTGCAGATAAGTCGTGTCTGTCTGAAGCAGCCTCAATAAATCGCGAATACAAAGTTTTCCAGAAAGCGGGCTGTCTGTATCAAATTGTCATTATTCTAGCACGTTTCCTTTCACCGTCGTCGTCGTCGTCGCCGCCGACGCTGTCTCACGGTGGAAAGTAAGAGTGCCGATGACGTGACAACCAGCCAATGTTGGACAAAATTCTAAGTACAACGTTATTATGTCAATAAATTGTGATTGGTGCTATAAATACATCATTTAAGGATGTTTGTCTGGACCCTTGCTATGGCGTACCTACTTAAACAATTCACTCAATCAAATGATAATTGGCTTTAACATCTGGAAACAGATTGCTATTTACTTCCTGTAAAGCTGCTACAATTTAAACTGATTAAAAGTTGTCGTAATTTCTCCACCCTGAAATGTACTCAATACTCAATCATTTATTGCACTCCATAGGTTTACAAAGATGGTATAAATTTAACAAAGTACCAAATATGGACCGTGGCAAGGGCTTGGCAACGTAGTGTCCTCTAGGAGGACACTTGAAAGTTACATTATGACTTACTTCGAAGATCAATTGATATAATACTAAATAATTTAAATATTTATTTAGGTACATATTACTTTTATATTTGTATATAAACATATTTATTTCTCTATAATCTTTAGTCATCATCATTTTTATAAAAAGATATTGTCTATTTCAGTATATATTTAGTTATGTATTAAATATCTTGTAAGTTTATTTTCTAGTGGAGTTTTTATTAATTTGGTATATAGAGGTAGGTAGGTACAGTAGTATTAGTATTTAGTTAGGTATAGTAAATATATCTTGTAAATATTCATTTAAAGTATAGTAACATTTTGATATTAATAATTGTTTTAAAAGGTTTATAAATTTATTGTTGTTTGTTTCTGTTTTAATATATTCGGGTAATTTATTGTATATTTTGATTGACATTATCAATGGGCTAGATGAGTGGAGTTGCAGGCGGGAGGCTGCATGTATATAAACTGTAATTGTCCATGCAGATGCTGTTGTACCTCAAGCTTGTACTTTTATTTGCATCTATCTTAATATCTATGAAGACTAATAAATAACTGAATGTTTTAACAAAACCTGATTTTTTTTGACGACTTAAATGACGTAGAGTCAACCATTAGGTTACAATCTCATTTGTTAAACTAATACCACGTCACTTTACTTAATTCAATATTTAAAATTACCAAGGCTTCATAAATATTTTGATAATTATGCCAACGATCTCAATGTTCTCAGAGTCATCAAAGACTGCCTCGAAGCAAGTAGACAGCGCATTTAACCGTTCTGCTTCACTTACTTCGTGACGAAATAAATCCTAAATATATAATTCGGAAGGTACAAGTCGTACAATGAATGTCAAAATGAATTAATGCATGCAATTATATATCTCCGGCAGGCAGGCAGGTAGGTATGTACCTAGCATTCATCGTTCGTTCGTTACGTGTTGACCTTAACAGCAGCTTCCAAGGCAACTGCGCATTGCTTTATATTATGTATGTATGTATTTATGTATTTACCTTCTGCATGTGTGGCAGGTTTCTCAATGTGTGAATTTTACATGCGGATAAAGTTTTTAAATGGTTATAACTTTTTAATAGGTCCTATACAAACTTTGTACAGACGGACGAAGAGACGTAGTACGAGTTTTAACAAATCATTCACAGTATCTTATCCTGATTTCGAAGTGATATATTGATCCAAAACGATCTGTTACTCATTTAAATGTTTTTTTTTTGTAGCAGACCCTCAAAACATGTAAAACGCGAACCTTGACGAAACCTCATTCGTTTACAATCGCACAAAAATTTAAAACCACAATGGAGCGTCCCACTCACTAATTCAGCATTAAATAGTGAAGGTCGCACACATCCATTACAAGTGCCTAACTATACTACAACATACGTCACACTCAACTCTGTTCAGATTGCTGAAACAAAACGCGTGCGTATCAAATGACCCAAAAAAAACTAACACGTCAAAAGTGCTGAAAACGCGGGAAAATCTAGTGCAGGCAAGGCAATATGGCGGTGTCGCGATGAGTCGATGTTGCGCAAAGCAAGAGTGTATAAGTATAACGAGTTTTGCCTGAGTATAATATTTATTGATTGTTGAAAAACAATGGCGGGCGCTGGCAGTGAGTCAGTGGGTCAAGGGTGCGCTGGCCTAGATACGCGTCCCCGCGCGCGCCGAAATTCGCGGGCTTACCAGTTGCTAACCTCCGCTTGCAGAGCACTAGAGAGGGGCGCGGTAACCTAACGATGAATATAATGTGTGATCGAATCACTTACGATACTTTATGTTCGGTAGGAAGAAATCTACAGGCAATGAATATATCAAGATTAATTTGTAGTTGAGGAAAGTTAAAATAGCAATGAATAACTGCCTAAAAGTGAGCACAATTATTACTCTACCACCTCGTGTGGGAAAAGGCGTAACGTTATGTTGTCGTTGTTCAAATTGCAATATACCTTCTGACGACCTGCATCCTACTGTGTACTACTGTAGCAGGATAGTAATTATTTTGAAGATAACCCTTAATCGACCTTTGGGTTTCCTGCAGACTTCCATTGCTAAGTAAGATATTAATTTTATAATCTAATTAAATTTAAAATCAACACGCGATTACCTTTGTTTTGCATAACTTGATGAGATACTTATTTATGATTACAAAAGGTTACCTTTAATCAGTAGATCGTAATTATGATGGATTGCTTCTGTTTATAGAATAAGTAGATACATCTCTACATACTTATTATCATCATCAGTAAGGTTTTTCTACTTCATGAAATAGACTTAAATATTATTTTCTAAGATACACCAATGCTAGAGGACTACTTAAAATGAATTTCATTTCATTTAGCTAATCTTAGGTAGGTAGGTCATTCTGAGGTCCCGGCTACTATCACTACTTAGTAGTTATGTAGTAGTCGTAAAACCCCTCCACCAACCCGCAATTAGGCAGCGTGGTGGGAGTATGGCTCAATCTTACCCGTATCCGGGTAAAGGCCTGTGGGGACATTAATGGGCTACATTTACTTTTTTACTTTTAGCCAATAATACGTTAGTATTTGTACTTGCCAAATATTTTGCCTGTATTATTTTATTTTAAATAGATCAACCCATTCATAAACCAGCACTAAAATGTAGAGCATGCCCGCTATATCGCTATAGTTACATCTACATAAGTACTACTAGTCTATGACGGTAGTCATATCATTTAGCATTTTTATTAGAAAGACTAAAAAGTACCAACAAAGATATTTATATATAACCACAGATACTATAATATTATACTATATAACCCACTACCTACAATATGTTGAGCCAGAAATACCCGACAACCCATACAGAGAACACGTGGTTGACTTGATTCTACCTTACTCGAATTTGAGTAAATACCTGTGCCCCTCGGCACGTAAATCAATAAGGCACAAAAATAGGATCACGATTTTTTTCCATACTGGATGACAGAGACATTCTGTAATTGGTGCTACACTTAGTAGGACGCTGAAATAGATTAGTCAATTTATTAGTTGTTTTTTTCATTTCATTTTCTTTATTGCACAAAAAAGTTAAATAACTACATGGAAATAATAAATACATAAATGCATTATTGGAGTGTCTTTATAAATAAATAAATACCACTTGGCTTGGACATCACTAGTCGAGGCTCGGCGTTTTGGGACCTCGACGTCACATTACGTAACTTAAGTTTAAGGTCGTTTAGATTTTGAGTGGCCGAGAGACAAGTGCGGGTAGACAAGACAGTGTCACCGCTCAAAAATATTACATGTGTAGGTGCCCACTACCTACCTACAAGTGGATACAGTAGCTAGTACTATAAGGTTTATCTTCATATAACTTAGCGTCACACTTTTTCACAGTACTTTGGTGGCAGATGCACAAAGGATGCTCAGGTACCTACCATACTGTTCGGTCAGCAACTTGACCTAAAACGTATGAAGATGTCAAAAATAAAAATCCTCTGGTGAGTGAGAGTTCCTCAGAATTAGGTCCCGAAACGTCGTGATGGTGCATAAAACATCGTTGAAGACACACATACAAAGGAAACCTTGTTCAATGTTTTTCGCAAAGAATCGACCTTGAAATTAATTTTTAAGCCTTTACAATTATTTATAAGCAACGTTTTGGGGACATTTGGTTCAACCCTAGGACGCCGCTCGCCGCGGCGACAATGGAAGACGGAAAAAGTTTTTCCTGAGTTTTTTTTTGTTTCTGCGTTTTATTTTTGCATTAAGATATACAATGGGGGTTAATGTTACTGAAAGATGTAGTGATTTATATGTCTAGAGATGAGTGGGATAAACTTACATTTACTCCATCATCTCTATGGCTCTAACTAACTACATTCTAAAAGGCGAGGACGAGACCTGAGAAAGCCGTCTGTGTATAAGTGATACTACAGTAATGTCGGTTATTTGTGTACATACTTACGTACAAGGTATCAAGTATCGTAAGCAACGCGAATAGCTATAGAATTTCTATTGCTCCCAAAGGCCCAAAATGGGCGCTGCCGTCAAGCCAAATTAATAGGTAATAAGGCATCTTGTGCCGTTTGCAATGCGACTCTCTGATGGCTTGCACGCACAAAATCGCAATTCTCACGTCGCGCCTTCTAGCTTGT
The DNA here is from genome assembly GCA_963457715.1 of Argyresthia albistria. NCBI lineage: Eukaryota > Metazoa > Arthropoda > Insecta > Lepidoptera > Argyresthiidae > Argyresthia > Argyresthia albistria. The sequence goes on from OY735262.1 coordinate 12,479,976, forward strand.
TACTGGCTAAACGTAGACTGTACTTCTACCAATAAACAAACAATAAACATTTACATAAAGGTACATACATTGCTCCTGGCCACACACTAGGATACCCAGAAACAGCGGCATCACAATCATGTAAACATCCAAGACCTGTGTGTTTTTTTGTCCCCAGCCGGGATTCGAACCCGGGACCTCTCGCATGGCAGGCAGATGCGCAACCACCCCGAACGGATAAGCCCTGGCTCTGGCGTGAGGCTCATGCTCATGTTGTAGTTGTATAACACAGATCAGCGCATTGCGGTGAGTGTAGCACGCACACATTGCGGCGAGTGTAGCACGCACACATTGCGGCGAGTGTAGCACGCACACATAATTACAGAATTGAATTATCGCTAATCAATAACGCCAATAAATAATAAACCATTATATCAATCAACGTGACAGAGGCCCCGAACGGAGTGTTAGAAAAAGTGGTATTACGAAACTTTGTAACTCTTAAAAAATAATAGAGGCCTTGTTATGTTAGACACGTATTATTAATAGTAAGTTTAGAATTCGGAATATTGTGAGACAGTGTGACCATTTCGAACTATCCTGCCTATTCTCTGAATAACGTCGACAACTACACCATCTAATTTAGTTGTCCGGCTAATTTAGATGCTAATACAATACAATGTAGTGTAATTCTGGTTGTGCTTTAATATTTTTTTATCGCACTCAGAAGAGAGAAGAATTCTATAAAGTATCAGCGTGAGTTTTTCTTCAGCAGCAAAAGCATAGAGATTAGGTTCAACCCGCCGCCGTACTCGCCGCCGCCGCCGCCGTACTCGCCGCCGCCGCCGCACTTGCTTATTTTGTCGCATCAAGTAGGGAGCGGAACCCCCGTCAGCATGGGCTTCAATCTGTACTCTGTGTCCAGTCCTCTATCACCCGGTTCTGCCCCGTTTCATTTACCATCGCTGGCAATCCAGTTAAAAGTTAAAACAGAGGAGAGTTTATTTCTAGCCAATCGTTAGTCAGGTTTATACTAGTCTTACCCTGAGTTGCACGAAAATGAGAAACAAATGACAATCTTATGAGATTCTTGCCAATTAGTGACATCAAGACGTCTGAAAATAAGTATCTGTAGCAAGGGATGAAAGCTAACTGGCCCTAATTTTAATGACAAATATTTTAGCCAGGATAGCGAACAGAAGGGTTAAACATAAACATAAACATTTACATACAGGCACATACATTGCTTCTGGCCCCACACTAGGATACCCTGTGTCGCTGGAACCAGAAACAGCGACATCACAAACATGTAAACATCCAAGACCTGGGGTTAAGTGACAACTTTAAATTTCAAAACCGTTTCGTGCAACTACACGGCGAGCTCGAGCACACTTCTCAAGTAGGGGGCGGAACCCCCGTCAGCATAGCCTTGAGCCGCGGCACCCCCACCGCGGTGATCCCCGAGGCCTCGACCACGGCGAGCGCCCGCCCCGCGCCCCGCGCCAGCTCCCGCCGCAGGCGAGACTGCTGCAGCATGAGGAGGGCTTCGTTGCGCATCTGCCGGTAGGCGGCGTCCATCTTGCTGAGGACCAGGATGAACTGTGGTGGAGGGGGGGGCGGTTGTTAGAGGACACCCGCAGACATAGGCGTCGTCCGGAGTGAGGGGCTTGCGCGGGGGCGGCGGCGGGCGCGGAAATCTAACATTTGCGTCCATTACTGGGGGGTAATTCTGGCGCTAGCGAGACCATGTCCGAAATATCTCGACCCGTTTACGATCGAAATAAATATAAATCGAGATCATTTTCGACGGACTTAGGCCGTATCAAAACCGATATCTCGACTGGGGAGATGATCTCGATAGCGCGAGAATCGGGGGCCTGCAGTGACAGGCGGGTGTGGCTAAAGTGCGGCCTGGAGGCCGATTCTAGTCTCTATAGCAAATTTGTCGAATTCGACAAATGCGAGATCCTTCGCATTTAAATAGGAGAAGGAACAATCGCGAAGGACCTTCGCCTATTTGAATGCGAAGGACCTCCCGTTTGTCGAATACGCATTCAATTCTAATGGGTGAGAATCGGCCTCCCGGCCGCCGCGCCCGCCTTAGGCCCAACGGCCCAGTCAGCGCGCATTCTCTCGCTGGACGAGGCCATAGACACGAAACGGACAACATACTAAACAAAGGCATACTAGAACACAAGGAACAGAACGGCACAGAACTATGTTCTTTCTTCTGCCTCTGTCTCTGAATTTACCGATGTGCGTCCAAACCACAGGGTGCTCATCCCATACAAATTAGAATTAGTAACCCTTCGTAAAAAAAAATATACGCGTGTAGCACCGTACACGTGTTAGAAGTAAAACTTCTGTAGCTAGATCATTAAGTGGTACCTATACTATACACCTATACCTACCTATACTAAAAGAGATTTAAATTTCCAATTTTGAGATCCAATCTCTGCTTCAAGTTACTTTTAAGTTTCAGACGTCCGATTATTTGAAATTATTTTATACTTGTACTTACTTTTAATACGTCATGTCATTTATTTCCCACCATTCCTTATCTACAATTTGTCGCGCTCGTGATGATATACTTAACTCATTCAATAGCACAGAAGAGATAATAGTACTCAATAGTGTCACTACTATTTGCATCTCGCTCAGGTTATATACCATCTGACGTTACGTCTTTAAGCCGTCTCGCTCAAATGTATGCATTGCTTTGCTTGTTTTAGAAATCCATATCGACCCGTGTGACATTGATGAAACTCTTTTCTTACAAACTGTATGGATCGCATCGCACAGCTGTCAAACATAAGTTCCGGTTCCAACAAAGAGGTTTTTTGTTTGTCCCAGCCAGCGGCGGCGGCGGCGGCGCCATCTTGGCCATACCGGAAATCAAGAACTCGTGGAAGAATGCTTAATATAATTTTTATTTGTTAACGTTTCATCAGGTTTTTCTCTCACTAATTAACATTCTTTATTGTACGAATGTATTATTATCCTTATCTGATTAGTTAAAAACCGTATTGAAAATAGTTGCGGTTTTAAAAGTCTTCAGCCGACCCTGACGTCACCGATTCCAATTTCCGTTACATTTCTTAGCCACTCGTGATAGCACCCGGCTAGTATCAATTGAAAAGCAAATATATGAATAACCCACAGTTGAGAGGTTAAATAAATTTTACCCCCGTGCCCCAAGAAGTTTTACTTCAAAAAGAGATGGCGTGAGGAGTAAGATTTGTACTTTAAACGCCATCGTTTCAGCTAACATACTTCTAGGTGGCGGTAATCTTAGAATAAATCTATATATCTTTGCGCCATCTCGTGGTATTTGAAATTGTTTGATGGTGCTGCACCAAGCGATAATGGCCTCGAACTAAAGAAGCTTCCGTAGCAACTCAGTTTACGCCGGTGTCATATTTTGTTCTAGGTGGTACCGTGTTCCGCGGCGAGTACCGCGGCGTAAACTGAGATGCTACGGAAGCTTCTTTTGTTCGAGGCCATTATCGCTTGGTGCAGCACCATCGAAAAATTGCAAATATACCACGAGATGGTGCTAAGATATATGGGATTTATTCTAAGATTAGCGCCACCTAGAAGTATGTTAGCTGAAACCATGGCGTTTAAAGTACAAATTTTACTCCTCACGCCATCTCTTTTTTACGAAGGGTTACTAATTCTAATTTGTATGGGATGAGCACCCTGTGATTTGAGCACCAATCAACCAATAAATAGATAGTAAACCATATCTATGTTTTTGATTGGTTCTACCTTGGCTTTGTTGAGTCGCGGTTCTGCTAACAGGGTGTACAGAAGCACAGCCGCTTCAGAAATCTGGCACAGATTCGACGTGTCCACCACGTAAATTATCTGGAAATAATCCTTCAACGTACATACACAGTACAATACTTACTAGATAATTGAAACAAAAAGTAAACTTTAGAAAAAACCGACTTCCACAAACCCTATTTGATTAGATTGAGTTTAATACAAACTGTAACCCCTTACCCCCCCCCCCCCCATGGGGAATTAATTTTGTCAAATCCCATCACAGTGCTACCCCACGCTACTAAGGAACCTCTGTACAAAGTTTCATGGCTCTAGGGCCACCGGCTTAGGCTATGCGTTGCCTGCCTGCCTGCCTGCCTGTTTCTTTCTTCTTTCTTAGTATTGAGCAGATCTGGTGGCCATATGTGGTCTTCATGAGCAGTTCCGCATCACAATATTATGCTTACCATGTGCATTTGCACGAGTTATTATGAAAAACACAAAAATCACTATAGGTCTGCCTATAATATTTGAAGAGTTCCCTCGATTTCTCCAGGATCCCATCATCAGATCCTGACCTGGTGTCAATGGGACCAATGGGAAGGTAAACCCTTTCAAACAAAAAAATAATTTTCCAAATCGGTCCATCCGTCTAGGCGCTATCGGGGAACATACATAAAAAATAAAAAAAAAAATAAAAAACAAATATCCGGACGAATTGTAAACCTCCTCCTTTGGGAAGTCGGTTAAAAAACAAAGGATTTCAAGGCAAAACTTTTCAGGCCATACCTTTTCAATGCCATCCAAGTATTTGTTCCACAGTGGCGCCATCTCTCCGCCGACCTCCCGAATCGTTAACACTTGTTTTTTTCCCGCGCGATTTAGATAATGTAAATGTAAATCGAAAATATTTGTCCCTACCGTCGGGACAGGACTGTAAGTATTGTCAATCCCTTCTGCGTTGATTAGTTTCTTCATTAGAGTTGTCTTGCCGGAACCTTTTGGTCCTAAACAGAGTACGTTTATTTTATTTTCGGGTTCCTCCATGATGACATTTAACTTCTGAGTGGTTTTATTACTAGTGAAGCTGCAACTGCTAAAGCATCATTATTAGATCAATAATGGTCACTCGGGAAACAGCGATGGCGAATAACAAAGAGTCAGTTTGGTGTACCACTTTTACATTGAATATTTAGTTACGCTACTACCCACTAGATGGTATTAGGTGTAAGCAAGCGGCGCCACTGGCGTCTACTGTTTATTGTGAACCAAAGAGGTCCAGGGTTGAACGAACAAATTTAATAAATTCCCGGTTGCTCCAGTTTTTGTTCTGACTCGGTATCCAAAACAAAAAACCGGCCAAGTGCGAGTCGGACTCGCGCACGAAGGGTTCCGTACCATTATCTATAAACAATGAATGACAAAGTTATCTTTGCGGTTTTTAATAGGTAAATCTTAAAAACTGCTCATCACTGGTAAACAAAATTGAACTTTTTTTTGTTTTATGAAGTTTCTAAACTGTTTCTTACTAATTTGAGGTCGCTGATTTCCAATCTACCCTCAGTTTCTTTCTAGCAGCTCTAGTTTTAGTGATACGGGTACTTAATGAAATTTCATTACTTGGCTTACTTAAATATTTTTTTAGTGCAAAAAATTACAAAATTTCATATAGAAAGCGACATGTCTACATTAAGAAGAACTTATTTCAACGATCCAAATAGTTTTTGTGCTGTATGTGGTAAATATATGTTTAGAGAATGCCGTCAAGTGCGTCTGGTTCTATTAAAAAGGCCTACTTGGACTACTTTGGGAAGCCATTACAAGTGTTTAGTAAGCCTTGTATCCCGAATTTTGTATGTGGTAGTTGCGTTAAAAATTTATTATGTTCATATCTTCAAAACTAGAGCTGCTAGAGAAAAACTGACTACAGATTTGGAATCAGCGTGGCAGAATCATACAAAATCAGGTAAGAAATTCCATAAAACAATACTAGTGTTTTCCTGTGTTATATTTTATTCAAACAAATTTTCATCGAAAGTTTATATTGAGATACACAGCATATATTTTTTATAGATTTATCTTACTTTAAAAGTTAGAGGGGGGGACACAATTTTTTCCACTTTGGATGGGTCTGTCTCTTAAAAGATTGACTTTGAAGAAAAATGGTTTTAGGAACCTCCACTTCATTTTTGAAGACCTATCTATAGACACCCCACACATGTAGGTTTGATAAAAAAAAATGGTTTCAGTTTCATGTATGGGGAGCCCCTATAATTTTTTTTTTGACGCTAGCCCCCCGTGCGCGTCGTCACGCCCTCCTCCGCTACGGGGCCTGGGTCTCTAGGCATGCGCGGTATGTCTCTGAGCGCGAACTTGTGCGCGCTCATCAGATGCGATTTGCGCTTCCAGCTGTCGACGAATGCTCGCGAGCAGTACGGACACTTGAAGGGTTGTTCGCCGGTGTGGCTGCGTTTGTGTCTGGCCTGGGGGAATATGAATATTTACATTATCAAGGGTGTTCTAGTGAGCTTAAACACAAATAACGAATGCCCCTGGCTCGGTTTCACGAGCGTCACAAACCGCTAGCAGCTCATATGAGCCCAGCTTGTTCCAACTCCACTTCAACAGGCGCAGCGCCCGCTCGTAAGTTATCTTTAATTGCGGTCATTTTATTGCCTCTATTCCACTTCGGACCACTCACTCTCAGATAAGATAACAATAAGAATCATTTATTTATCAATCAAAGCTTTACATTGCATGTTCCGGGGGGCAACCCAGAGTGAAAAACGTGTTAAACTGGAGCTGCCTGCTCTGTATGCATGGTGCGATGTATCACAGAGCAGGCGGCTCCAGTTTAACACACTTTCACCATAGACTGCCTCTGCGGCAGGCGTGTGAGTAGCCGGCATAGCTGCACTACCACCCCTACCACGATAGCAAAAGGATCGCGATAACAATTTAAAAGTGACGTCCTCACCAAGCCGCTTCCATCGTAGAAGCCGCGCCGACAATGCTGGCAGACATGCTTCCTCGTGTCCGTGTGCCTGTTGCTGTGCCGCGCCAAGTTGGACGAGGTGGCGCTAGTGAAGGGACACTGCTCGCAACGGAACGGCTTCTCGCCGGTATGTGTCCTCAAGTGCGCTTGAAGGTTGCCGGCTGAGTGTAGGGAGTGTAAAATACGTTTTGATTAAACAGCTGAAGACTCTATATCGCTTTGAATATAAAATTCAATGCCGCTGCGATGGACAACATGGTAAGGAAACCTTCATAGGTGCGTTGGACTAGCCCTCTGAGGCACAAAATTAAGTATTGAATTTTTTGCTATTTGTGCCATCTCTGCCACGTTTTTTGAGAAAAAGCCTGTCGCTTGGAATGAAAAACAAACAAAAATTTACATACAGGCGCATACATTGCTCCTGGCCCCACACTAGGATACCCTGTGTCGTGGGAACCAGAAACAGCTACATCACAAACATGTAAACATCCAAGAGGCAAGTCTAGCCACTCAGAAAATATAAGAGATGACACCACTGAAAATAATTTCTAGATTTAGGGCACAACTGTGCCTCTGCCAAACACGAATGGGAAAAGGCGTGACGCTATGTTATGTTATGTATGTTATGTTATGTATTCTAGAATTTTCTAGATTCTAGAATACTCTAGAATGAGTTTAACATCTTACCTTGTGCGAAGCTCCAGCCACAGATGGAACAAAGGAAGGGCTTGGATTCTTCATGTAGCAGCATGTGACTCTTCAGAGTGCTCTTCTGTTTGAATCTAAAAATTAGCATTAATTAAAAGTATTACAGTTGTGGGTACCTTTAACATACTAAATATTATAAATTCAACATCTGGCAGATTTTTAAACTTCATCAGAGAATGAAGCCGCCATTGTAAGCTCAGATTGGGCTGAGCCAAAGCCGACAACGGAGCAAGATTGGACCAAATGAAAACCTGCTTAGGAGTAAATAATTGAAACAAAAAGTAAACTTTAGAAAAAACCGACTTCCACAAACCCTATTTGATTAGATTGAGTTTAATACAAACTGTAACCCCTTATCCCCCCCCCCCCCCCCCACCCCCCCCTTGGGGAATTAATTTTGTCAAATCCCATATCAGTGCTACCCCACGCTACTAAGGAACCTCTGTACAAAGTTTCATGGCTCTAGGTCCACCGGTTTAGGCTATGCGTCGCCTGCCCGCCAGCCACGCATTGTATTTGTACCTAGTATTGAGCAGATCTGGTGGCCATATGTGGTCTTCATGAGCAGTTCCGCATCACAATATTATGCTTACCATGTGCATTTGCACGAGTTATTATGAAAAACACAAAAATCACTATAGGTCTGCCTATAATATTTGAAGAGTTCCCTCGATTTCTCCAGAATCCCATCATCAGATCCTGACCTGGTGTCAATGGGACCAATGGGAAGGTAAACCCTTTCAAACAAAAAAATAATTTTCCAAATCGGTCCATCCGTCTAGGCGCTATCGGGGAACATACATAAAAAATAAAATAAAAAATAAAAAACAAATATCCGGACGAATTGTAAACCTCCTCCTTTGGGAAGTCGGTTAAAAATACAAACTGGTGGAAGATATAAAGATGATATATTGCATTGTTGAGGTTTTTCATTCTGAATCTAGCTTTAGTTATCTTCTTGTGATATTGCAGCATTGAAAAAATAAGTACTATGATAGTCCAAAATGAGGTCATTCTATGAAAAAGTAGAAGATACTCTCGAGTAAAAAGTTACTCTTCGTTGGTAAATCTCGCTCTTAGAAACACTAACCTTACACCGCACTCCGGACAGCAATGTGGGCGGACACTGTTGTGATTGCGAATGTGAACGGTCAGCTGTTTCCGACGTTTGAACCGAGCATTGCATACACTGCAGACGTGCTGACGCTCAGTCGAGTGACTGACCAGGTGCTTGCTCTTGTGACTAGGCTTGGAGAATGCTGAAATGTTAAAATTTAGTTAATTTAACATCATCTTACTTTGAGTTCATAAATCCTAATATAAATTGTATTTTAATATTGTATCCAACAATCGATCTATCCAACCTCATATACCCAATGTGTAGTAAAGGACTCCTCATCATTATTTGAGTGATTCCGAGAAAATGTGACCATGTTTGAAAAAGAAGTTGCAGAAAAAGACTTTCAATATGGTAAAATTTTCTCGGAATCATAGCAGTCCTGTCTTACCTCATCAATCCATATTAAAACAACAAAAAATTATTTTTTTAAGCATCAAAAATCTGCTAACATATGTGACAAATTAGAGAAAGTGCAATATCTGGGTGAAAATCAATAATACTTACTCACTGTCACTACATTTTCTATTTTCTATTTCTATTTTTATTTCTTTAATATTCTAGCATCCAAATACAAATTAGGCCTAACATATGGCATATAATTAATGTTATTCAAAAGTGTATAATATCTTGTTACTGTTGTTAATGTGTAAATTACTTAATAGAGTATAATAATTTGGTTATAATACTTAAGTACTTATATCAGATAGAATATTGCTTGTGCCCAACAGGGTCCATAATTATCTACACTATTTTTAAGACCTTAATGTTATTATGGCGTGCAATAAACAAATATGAATATGAATATGAATACTTACTTTTAGGGCAGTGTTCACAAGTGTATGTGCTCTCATGTTCTCCACGGACATGCCTGTCTAACCAAGCCTTAAAGGTAAAGCTTTTGCCGCAAACTGGACAGACATTATTCTTAGTTTTATGTCCATTAGTTTGTTCTGGTTTTGTAATAATTTTCTTTTTCATAGGTATATCAACCTCCTTTTCATCTGGCTCTTTTATGTTGTTCCCAATGTTTTTTACTTCCTCTGTTACTAAGGTGTAAGGAATGCTTTCTAAACAGCCTTGAACTTGTGATGGTACAGAATCATCTTCCTTTACATTGCCTGCTTCGTCATGGAATATAGTATTTTCATCTAGATGAATATTATTTTCATCTAGACTAATATTGTGGAATGTAAAGCTTGACGTGTTATTTTCTTTATCATAGATTTTCTGGTTGTTGTCAAGTTCAACAATGATACTGGTTTGACTTCTAGAGACAATGTTTTTTAGAGTAATATTGACTCTCTGAGCTTCTTTGATGAATGTGTAGGAAGACTCTATCTTGATAAAACAATCATAGCAGAATTGTCTTGGAAGTTTATCACAGTCAGTTATCTGAAATAAGATTTTCAGAAGTAAGTTTATATAAGTCAGGTAGGAAAATATCAGGTTTGGAAATTATACGGAGATAATATTATTGACCCTTCATTTTATCGCATTAAAATAAATATTCTTTGGCCTTTAATTTACAAAGAATCGATGTTATCTCTTACCAAAATGTTGGTGCAAAAGCAAAACATATCGATCGATGTTTGGTCAAAGTTCTCTTTTTCCCATGAAGCCACTTCTTTCATGCAACTTCGGCATACAATGGAGACGTCCATCTTCAGTTTCTTTGCATCGGGAAATTAATAAAACTACCACTTTCGTTGACTTTCGTATTATATTGTAATTTGTAACAAAAACAAATGAAAATAATTCTGCTTTGCGTGCGATGCAGTTTCATATAATATCCCTATCTATTCCCTATTAGTGTTGCCGCTCGATAGTGCCCTATCGATAGCCTATCGATAGACTATCGATTGTTGACGTCACAACGATAGTATCGATAGTCTATCGATAGTATCGATACTATCGATAGTATCGATAGCTCTTTTTTAGCAATACTATTGATGAGCAACAATACTATCGATAGTATCGATAGTATCGATCGTTGAAAAATAATAAACTATCGATAGTATCGATACTATCGATAGTATTACTTGCCAATATTGCATAAACTATCGATACTATCGATAGTATCGATACTATCGATAGTTTTCGACGATCGATAGTGACCTTTATTTCAATAGTATTGGTTGCAAAAACTTACCCATTTTGCTACCACACAATAACTGTCGCTCGCTAGTTTAAGATTAAGTAACACACAACAAACAAACAAACTTTACGTGTTACGCATGAAAACTTTGTTTGGATACCAAATTAGAACCCCTCACTATGCCTGCTTACTGTATTCAATACTATTGAAATAAAGGTTACTATCGATGGTACAAAACTATCGATACTATCGATAGTATCGATAGTTTATGCAATATTGATGAGCAATAGTATCGATAGTATCGATACTATCGATAGTTTATTTTTTCTGAACGATCGAAACTATCGATACTATCGATAGTATTGTTGCTTATCAATAGTATTGCCTAAAAAGAGCTATCGATACTATCGATACTATCGATAGTATCGATACTATCGATAGGCCTATCGATTGTATACATGATTTTGGCGTTTTACTATCGATAGTAAAACTATCGATAGTTCGGCAACACTATTCCCTATATAGGATAGGTATATAGTCTGTGGTTTCGTACTCATTTTATTACTCTGTGGATGCAAGGAATATTACTCCCCGTTCCGAGTCACGTCAAAATCGATTACAGTACAGCGTTTACAAAGCCGTTCCGCGGGTCAGTTTTGGCGATACAAAACGATGGCATTGTAGAATGTAGACGCTGTAATCGATTATGGCGCAATAATTTCGCCAACGTCACGTGATGAACCCTGCACAACTGGCGATCACGTGGTACAGTTATTAAAACGACTCTAAGCTAAGCTGAGACTATAATCTAATATTGTTAGTAGATATTTTGTTTAGTAAGTTTACAGATGATGGATGAGTAAAGAGTAAAGGAAAGAAGAGTTCCTTTAGTTTAGTGGTTTTGACATCTTCCTTCCAAGTACCCCTCAGTGTCAACTGCGTTAAATGTCGCACGCACGCTAAATACAGCCCAATTAGAGCTTTATGGCTAATATTTCTAAGGTCCTATTTTAAAACGAGCCTCTTCTGCGCAAATTGCGGAATGTCAAATCGTCAACGCATAAAAGTTTTGCTACTAACCGCTAGGTGGCGGTGTCTAATAAAGAAAAAATAGAACATCGCAGCGCCACCTTATTTTGTAGCCGGACGGAACCACCTTCCCTGTGTGTGCGTCAAAATTAAGGGACCAAACCTCGGATTTATACTCGGATTTATTTATAAGATACCTACATACAAGAAAGTATAGAAGGTACTGTTATGGCCGTTTTCACCAAAGATCCCTATCTTTTAGGGGACACCTACCGGCTGTTTCGCTTTGACCTAAGTTTAAGGGTCATCTAGGCTACTAGGGAACCCCCTAAATTTAAGAGGCTGGCCTCTTTGAATGATCGAAGGCTGGCCTCCGAAACAGTCGCTAGCTAGCTAAGAAAAAGAGCTAAGTATCCCCTAACCGTTGGTGAAATCGGGCATCATCTACTATTTGCTACTAGTGAGCTTGCATAGATAGTTGACCTTGAAAACAGGTCGATAGCGCGATAGTCCTATCGAAAATGTCGATATGCTGTAATACTATCGATGGTATTGATAGTGAAAATTAGGTGATACTATTGAATTTTGTCAATACTACCTATACAACAGAACAAGCCGGATACCGCCCCGGCGGCGTTTCCACTGTTGGTAGCAGAAGACTCACTTACCTTCGCTTCGCCGACGACAATTGTCCTGTTTAAATATAAACATTGACATACAGACACATACATTGCTTCTGGCTCCACACTAGGATACCCGATGTGTCGTGGGAACCAGAAACAGCGACATCACAAACATGTAAACATCCAAGACCTGGGTTTTTTTTTGTCCCCAGCCGGGATTCGAACCCGGGACCTCTCGCATGGTAGGCAGATGCGCAACCGCTACGCCACAGAGGTCGTCAAATTCGTCGTTTAGTCCTCCGCACCTGAGCTCCAGCGTATATTACGAAATCCCATCAATGCAAGCCAAGAGGTTGGAGTTGGACTGAAAACCCAGGCCTTGACTAACAGTCTGAAACGTAGGGTCGAGGAAGATGGGCAGAAAATACAACGTCGAAGAGTACATTTAATTGGTCCAGATAGCCTCCTTGGAAAACAGGCAAGACGCATTTCTAACGCCTGGAAGAGCTACTGTCCATGAAGGAACTTATGAAGGGTAACCTTCCGCTAACCCTCAAGCGCAAGCTCATCGACATGTGTATCCTGCCTGTGGGGCAATTCTGGCGCTAGCGAGATCATGTCCATGGTCGAAATATCGATTTTGAGATACCAAAATCTCTATAAAAAACAAGAATAACCGGCCAAGTGCGAGTCGGACTCGCGCACGAAGGGTTCCGTGCCATTATCCATAAAAAACCGCAAAAAAAAAATGTATGGGAGCCCCCCCTAAATATTAATTTAATTTTAATTTAATTATTTATTTTTTAAGTAAATAATATACTCAATATATTGTGAACATTTTAAGCGTCTACCTGCTACCATTATCAATATCGAGCAAAAATGAGCAAAAAAAAATCACGTTTGTTGTATGGGAGCCCCCCTTAATATTAAATTTCTTTTAATTTTTAGTATTTATTTATTTATTTATTTATTAGATTTTAGGGAAGCCATCAACTAACAACAACTGATTACAAGGCAACTTATAAAACAGAAAGTCACTTATAGGCTACCACTTATAGCTACTTAGTATTATATGCAAAACACGTAAAACAAAAGTTTGCTGCCAGGGTGGGTGTTGTTGTTATAGCGGCAACAGAAATACATCATCTGTGAAAATTTCAACTGTCTAGCTACCACGGTTCATGAGATACAGCCTGGTGACAGACGGACGGACGGACGGACAGACAGACGGACAGCGAAGTCTCAGTAATAGGGTCCCGTTTGGCACCCTTCGGGTACGGAACCCTAAAAAGCTCTTCTTACGACTAGCCTTTTGACCAACCGAGATATCTCGTCACGTTTTCGATCAAAATAAACATAAATCGAGATCGTTTTCGACGGATTTAGGCCGTATTAAAACCGATATCTCGACTGGAGAGATGATAGCGCGAGAATCGGGGGCCTGTCCTAACCTACGGCGCTCAGCCATGGTCTTTGACCAAACTTCAAAGTCGAACAGCGAGCAATGGAGCATAGCATCCTAAGTGTTCGTAGGAAGGACCCCATAATGAACTCCACACTCCACCATACCTGGCATCGCTGATGTCGGTGCACAGACCGCTCAGCTAAAGTGGCCACAAGTCACGACAGATGGGCGAAAATCGCCACTGACTGGGTGCCACAGGACGGATACCGACCGGCGGCATAGAGGCAGGCCTAACCGGAGATGGTAGGACGACCTCGAAAAGTTTCTGCCGGGGTGGCACAGACCAGAGAAGTGTGGACGAAAGAGGGGGAGGCCATTGCCCAGCAGCAGCCCTAACTTTAATGGCTAAATAAAAAAATATGTTTTAACTATAACTTCACTTTGCTGAAAAATATGATTTTATTCATGTTTAACCTGCATGTGAACTAAATAGCGGCACCGTACAACCGTTCCATCTAGGCCGTGCCACTTTCCATTGCAGCCGTACAACGTTCCACTATAGCCGTGCAACGTTCCATTGTATCCGTGCAACGTTCCATTGCAGCCGTGCAACGTTCCATTGTAGCAACGTTCCATTGCACCCGTGCAACGTTCCATTGCAGCCGTGCAACGTTCCATTGTAGCAACGTTCCATTGCACCCGTGCAACGTTCCATTGTAGCCGTGCAACGTTCCATTGTAGCCGTGCAACGTTCCATTGCAGCCGTGCAACGTTCCATTGTAGCAACGTTCCATTGCACCCGTGCAACGTTCCATTGTAGCCGTGCAACGTTCCATTGTAGCCGTGCAACGTTCCATTGTAGCCCGTGCAACGTTCCATTGTAGCCGTGCGCCCGCCGTGTTATTGTAGCTACGCACCGCTCCATCGCGGCCGAGCCCCGTGTTTATCAAGCGTTGCTGTCGCCGCCGCCGCGCCGAATCGTACCATCCGTAAGCATCGCCGGCGGCGGTGAAGTTGTCACTGTAGGCGGTCACGTCATCAGGGCCGTGCCGCGCGCCAATCGATCGTGGACTTGTGGCCGTGCGCTGTGAGCTCGTGTTGGCTCCGGTGGTCCGAGCGGCCGAACTTCACGCCGCAGAAACGGCACGCGTGGCGCTTCTCTTTCGTGTGGGTGATCATGTGAGCCGACAGCGATCTGAAAGGAACGGGTTTATAACTGAGAAAAAAGTGCCTTAGGCCGGCCACAATTATTCCGAACGCAGTAAATTCATACAAATCTATAGATTCTACCACATACATACGGAAGTTTTCCGTTCGGAATTTTCGCGGATTTGTTTAAGATTGAATCCCGTTTCGGAATTCCGAATCGCAAGAATTCCGACTGTACGTGGCCGGCCTTATTTATCACACTAGAGAGTTGACAGCGGGGCGAGTGCGCAGCGAATTCGCATTGAATTCGTGTCTAGAGACCTTAGACTATTATATAATCTAAGCTCGAGACTTACCCCTGGTTATAAAACTTCTTTTCACAGAGCGTGCAGGAAAATTTCTTGACTCCCGTGTGCCTCACTAGGTGTTTCTTCAGGCAGTCTCGAGTTCGGAATCGTTTACCACATTCGCCACATGGATACGGAAGCTCTTTTGTGTGTATTCTGCAAAACGTAATTAGGCATTTTGTTCGGACCTTTGACCCTCCAGTCCAGCGGCGTCTACTAACTACGCCAGTCAAACATTACAAGAAAAGGCACTAAAATCACAAAATATATGCTAAACTCTCTATCTCACTTGTGGGAGTGATAGAGTGAAAATTAGCGCGGGACAGACAGGGACATAATTACATGTGTCATCAGCATCGCATTCTCTCAGCGGCCAGAATATAGTTCTGATTTTTCAATAGGTATGTTGTTTGTTAGGACCACTACCAGTAGTGTATATCCCAGTTTGCAGCTTCGAAAGTGCTAACTTTAAAGCACTCGAAAAACCGCGAAATAGCATTTTTTTTTAATATAATCAGTGTGACTCCTGCTCAGCAATCCACCTATCTCATCCCTATTTGGTTTGCTGGAAGAGATCTCTTATTAGAGATAAGCTCGCCTTTGTACACTTTTTCTATGTTTTTTACTGTCCTATGTAACTTTTTGTGTGCAATAAAGAAATTATGAATTATGAATTATGACTCCTAAACTATGTGTTTTACTAAAAAAGTATCTTTTGCGTTTTCAGGGTTCCGTACCCGAAGGGTGCCAAACGGGACCCTATTACTAAGCCTCGGAGCCTCCGCTGTCCGTCTGTCCACCTGTAATCGCGCGCCAAAAGATCGTTGGAAAGTTTTTTTTTTAGCTATAGTGTTTGATACTTGGAGGCAGAAAGATTTGAACAAAAAGGTTCATTGATCTGAGGTTTGATACTGTGGCCCTCGGCTGTGTGGTCCATGCTCCGCGCATACGCTGTGTTAAGCTGGGTTTCGGCGGCAACAAAACGTCAACGTGACGTTTTGTTATGTCTAAGCACTGATTTATGTGGAAATTGTTGTGTTTTAACTTTGATTTTTGTAGGAGAGACACATAAGTTTGAGAGTAGATAAGTAGTGTATGAAACTGCGCATAACTAGGTATTATGCAACAGTTTCATAAACTACTATAATTTTGACATGTAACATACTGTTATGAAAAAATGATTATGATTAGAATAGAGCACTTTAGCCATGCATACGGTCGTACTCAGCTACTCAGCACAAATGAACGATAACTTCAAGCCACTTACCGTATATGAATTTGCAGGGCGTTTTTCTTAAAGTAGCTCTTTGAGCACAAATGGCACATGTGCGGTCTATTCTGATCGTGCATATTCCGCCTGTAATAATTACTTAATAAACCACGTCATGAATTTGGGAAACTCGCATTAGGGGGTGTCTGTCACCAAGTGGTGTAGGTTTGCATATTTTGTAAAGGTCTAGAGTGGAGTCAACCTATAAATCGTATTTCCTAAGGCAAAATAGATAGCTTCAAACTGAGAATGGACTGATTATGCCTCAAACAGATGCTTGCCAAACCTTTAAAAGCCATCCCGTGTGGATAGAGCTTGGCTTGGACCGGCTTGGTGTGCATAGGCTTATAGTACATTTTACGTTCGTAGAGGTGTGCAGTTGGCGGCAAATGGCAAGCGTATATGGATGAGACATGCGAGGATGGCAGGAAAGCAATGGGCGCGGGTCGCAAGGGACCGGGTTGAATGGTGTATACATGAGGAGGCCTATACACAACAGTGGGTTCCCTGACAGGCTGATGATGACGATATGGATGAGGCATGTACAGCACCCAAGAGCCACTGAGCGACAGGGATGGCACGTGTGTTCGGGCATGCGTGACTGTGACTGACTGTAAATGGTGTTTTAGCTTACACAAACCACAAGAACCTAATTTCATACTTACACATGTGTTGCTAGCAATAACTTTGACTTGAACTTTTTATTGCATTTATCACATTGAAAAGGCTTGTCTTTGGTGTGACTTTCAAGGTGACAGTTGAGAGCAGACTGTGATATGCACCGTCTCTCACAAACTGTACATACAAACCGGAGCTTCTCTTTGTCATGAACAAGTAGTGTGTGAGCAGTTAAGTCAGTATAGTCTGGGAACAAACAAAATTCCTGAGGTGGTTCCTCTTGGTATCAAACTTGGAAGTCATATAATTTATTATTAATAAATGCAGTGCAGGATTATCGGGCCTTCCAACACAAGCATAATACTTACCCTTATCACATATAGTGCATTTCTTTTTATTCATTAGATGGATTCGGGTTTTTTTCTTTGGACCCCTTTTCTTTGGCGGTGCTTTCATTGCAATATTGGAAGAGATTTTACAATTCTCCTCTTTATAGTTCTTCTCGCTTAAACTGTTTTGTCTGATTATCCTATTCTTTCTCTTCAAAACACTGAGTATATCGTTGTCAGACTCCTCTTTTTCAGTGTCTTGTGTGTCTTCAGCTTTAATATTTAGGTAATTTAGATCATTGTTTAGGCTCAGTTCGGACTGGTCATTATAGACATCATAGCCAGCTTCAATTTTGACCGCAAGATCTTCTGTCACTTCAGATTTTAATAAATTGTGGTCTTGCATGTTAGTATCTTTATCTTGTTCTGTGGTTTGTAGAGATCTTAAATATGCATCATTCTTTATGGCTTGCACCTTGAAGATGTAAAATGATATGACTTTTTTGTAGCATATGTTACACAGACCTTTGGATACTTGTGGACATTCCCGTGAGACCTGTAAAATAATAGGGGGTGAGTGTAAGATGAATTTTCTGCTGAAGCTACAAGCTCGTCATCGTCGTCTTCACAAAATAAAAGGTGTAATAGAAGCGGTTTTCCTAGGTGCAACTTATATGCTTTGCTTATACGCAACAGTTGCTTTAGGGTTAAAACATGGGCGTGAACTGTCAAAACGGGCCTTTTATTTTGTGAAGACTTTAGATGTGAGGTCGATGGTTAGCCAAATTAGCGGTCTGCAGGGTATTATTTTAATTACACTCCCTAACGATCATGAATTGAAGTAAGGTTATGAATGAGATCAAGCCAGGGTCAGAGTCAATAAGGGGACGGAAGCACACACTCCAACCCAAGCCAGAAAGCCTATACTTATTGCAACTTGGTTAGGTACCTGGATATCCAAGCAGAACAATATAATGTCCTGATCTTGGTGCTTTTTGTCTATTCCTGGTATATCATACTGTAACTCTGATACATCTTTCTTTGCTTTTTTTGATAGACAAATCCTGCAGCAATCAGTCATTTTCTTTCTTGAGCTTGAAACCACAGGAATCAAAAAGTATATCAGAGCACAGACTTATCAGAGTGAATGGCAAATAAACTACCTACTCTAGGAATTATGGATAGTATGGAATGAGATAGCAACAATCAATCACACAGGCACAGGTATTTTACAGATCGAAACAAGCCCACGTTGGGAAGGGAACAAAACAAACAAAAATTCTCTCTCCTCTCCTTTCAGAACTCAGAAGAACACAACCACCAACCAAAGAGCAAACAGCAAAGTAAAGTAAAGAAGTACACACAACAACACAACAAAACAATCAAAACACGCATGCATTAGTCTTGTGTCGGTCATGTCCTAATAGAACGAATGTCCGATTAGCGACTAGCGTAGGTTTCAGCGAGAAGGAGAATGGCGGGGCGGGCGGGAGCCATTCATTACATTACATTATTATTATACTTTAATAGAAGTGACAAATAGTCAAGAGACTAGAATGACAGTCCTAAGCCTGTTTAGGTATGAAGGAAAATCTAATATTATTTAACTTTTTATTTCTGCAATGCAAACTGACACGTACAATTGTATAAATATGTGAATACAGAGTATAATATTCCTGAAGTTTCTGCTCTGCACGACAAGAAAGGTTAATCTAATAGCCCATTTTTTATTCATCCAATCCAACGTCCTAATAGTACTAATAAAGCTGTTAGAGCTTACTGGTACACCGACTGAAATGTCCTAGTACGGAGCGCTCTCTGAGGACCGAGCAGGCATATTGTTTTATTCATAAGATCCAATGTCATAATAGTACTAATAGAACTGTTAGAGTGTACTAGTACACTGACTGAAATGTACTAGTACGGAGCGCTCTCTCTGATGACCGAGCAGGCACAAGACTAGCATGCATGCATTCCACGCCACGCACGCGTCAAAATCCACAGAACACAATTACTCTGACGAGTCAAAATCACGTCAAAATAATAGCGGTATCAGCTGGTATCAGCCGGTATCGCATTGGAGCAGTGTTGCCAACTCTTTTTTCCCTAACCCACTAAAAGAGTTCTTGACACCACCAGAAAGCCACTAGATTTCAAAATACCCTCAAACCACCAGGAAACCACTAAAAAATACAAAATTTTGGAATAAAAACCAGACTAAAATTAAAATTCAATCATTTATTTCACTTTCATACAAATATACACAACTTGCAAAAAAAATCCAGTATAAACAATTTTAGGTCAGGTTTAAATCAGAAAATCAGAGTTAAAGGTCATCCTCAGAAGACGAACTACAATCAGTTGTAAGATATGAACTGTATGATTCTTTTGTCCCAATTTTTCTAATGACATTATCTGGCAACTGGTAGTTATTGCAACATTTTCACTCCCGAGCTAAACCAGCTCGAACTGTAAGCTGTAACTTCATCCGGTTCCTTTGTTTTGTTTTGACTACGTTCATCATACTGAAGAGACGCTCTACATCTGCGTTAGAGTGTGGTAAAATTAATAAAGACAAAGCAAAAGTTGCTAACTCTTGAAATCGGCTTTTTCTAGATATATCTTCAAAAATCAATACTTCATACCAAAACGCCTTGGTATTTTTGGTACACAATATAAAAATTTAGTGTTAGATGATATTTCTTTCCACTAACAGTATTTGACGGAACCACTACAGAAATCCACCAGCCACTAAAACGAGATTTTCCCCACCAAGAGGGGTGTCCAAACCACCAGAATTAAAGGAAATTCCACTGAGTTGGCAACGCTGCATTGGAGAGAGAGAGTTGGAGACTGGCCTCCTGTTCCGAGTCACGCCAAAATCGATCACAGCGTCTACGAAGCCGTTCCGAGACTTCCGAGTCAGTTTTGGCGATACAAAACGATGTCGCCAAAACTGACTCAGAAGTCTCAGAACGGCTTCGTAGACGCTGTAATCGCTTTTGGCGTGACCCGGAACAAGGCAGGCATGTCATCTGTCATCCATCCATCACAGACCCCCTACGGTCACAGATTATACAGCGACTCCTTCTTAGGCCCGTTTTCATTTTGATTAGTGTAAAGTGCGAGCAACGTCTGGACATCCACTGGTTAGTGTGTGATTACTAATTTAGCGAAGGCGAATAGAAGCGTATTCTAGTTTTAGGGTTCCATAGTCCATTAGAGAAACAAGGAACCCTTATAGTTTCGTCAAGTCAGTCTGTCTGTTTGTCCATCCGTATATCACTATTCCAAAACTATTAGGCCTACACAGTTGAAACTTTGTATGTAGATGTATTCTGTTAACCGCTTTACGATTTTTATTGAAAAAACAATACGCTGGAAATCGAAAACGAAAATTGTAAATTTTCTGGAAATCAAAATGAAAATTGTAAAGTTTTGGTGAACGAAACGTAATTTGCTGACAATATTATTGACAATATTGTATTTGGTCTCTTCGACGTAGAAAAAAGACGATTTTTGCGTTTTGGTGACTAATATTTTAGAAATTTCAACTTCTTCTGGAAAAACTACGCATTTTCTCAGAAAAAGAAAAGAACTTTGGTGAAGAAACTGAACACCAGCCACCCATTAAACGCCTTTTTAACCGAATTCACAAAAGGAGGAGGTTTACAATTCGTCGGGATATAGGTTATTTATTTATATAACCAAATTAAATTATAAAAATTACTTTACACTTCACAATGTCAAAACGGCCCTTAAAGGATCATGCACATTAGGACGGGCCGCAGCGTGCCGGGTCGCAGCGCACTATCGCACACTGTCGGGAGGGGCGCATGATTCTGTGATTCGCGGTTTCTTTAAATTTTATCGCGGTGTTTGTAATTTCTTTATTGTACTCACATGACAGTATAAATATCTTAACATAGAAAAAATATGTACAAAGGCGAGCTTATCTCTAATCTATCTGCTGGAAATATACAATTCTGAGACTGAATGTCAAGCCATTTTGTAAATAATGCTGCAACTTAAGACTTGTTCCTAGATTTATTGGATTACCTTGGCCACACACAAGCCTATTGTAATAGTTCTGGGGGTTGGTATAATAAGTTACTCTATGTACTAAAGTTGCAATATTTAAAGTAGGCATATAGCTAATTCTACGAAATAAAACAGACTTGTAGCTTAAATAAACTCTATTTCACATCATTGAGTTAGCTTAACCGCTAGCTAACCAGTTTATCTATACTGCATGAACATTATCTATAATACCTGGGATTTGTTACGTTACATTCGCATGGTTGCAATCTATAAAGAGTTAAAGACAGCATGTTTTTTTGAGTCGCAAGTAAAAGTTGAGGTTGAAATTTGAGCGATCGCTTTTGGGATCAATGCTTATCAAAACAGTTGGCACGCTTAGTATATTTTTATGAATTCAAAGGCACTAGGGCGGCACTGCAATGTATGTAGCGGCACGGCGCTTAAATGCCGCTATACCTATGTATACCTATGTATGGGCTTTAAGGTTCACATTAATAAACTACTCTCAGCATGCTCTTAGCTCTAAAAGTCTTGCCTTAGCTGTCACAATGAAAGCTTCGCTATTTAAAAGCTGTCATCTTCACGTGCTTGAGATAGCGCTCAAATATGAAAGCTGTTTATTAATACCATCCTTAATAATTCATAAGGGTCGCATCCGAATTTTTTCAACACAGAAACAGGGAACTCTTTAAAAGACTACAGTCTTTCAGATCCAATCATCCCACGATCGTTTGGCTGATGATTGGCTTACAGGGGGCGCCAGCTCTACGGAACAAAATGCAACGAACCTGTGATCAACACAGATCTTACATTCCTCATTGGCCATCAAGCGTTAGTTCCTCCTGCCACCGCGCGCCAATATATCGTTGGAGTTGGAAAGGTGTACGTCCCGACACTCCCGCCCCCCTTTCCGAGTCACGCCAAAATCGACAGCGTCTACGAAGCCGTTTTCCGAGTCAGTCGATACAAAACGATGGCATTGTAGACGCTGTAATCGATTATGGCGCTGACGGCGACGTCACGGAACACGACTCTGAGCGACCGTCCAACTTGTCAAGTCGGCGGCGGGGTCTGGCTGGTTGCTATCGGCACAGAGCCGAGGATATAGGGAGGAGGCCTATGCCTAGCCGTTTGGTTGTGGGCTGAGAATGCGGCGTGATCAATGATGGCAGAAAGCAGAAGATATTCGGGCGCGATTTGTTTCCGCCCGTCATCTGTGGCCATGCAAGCCAGCCGCCAACAACACTAGTCCAATCCATCCCGGAAGGCGAGTTCAGACGGTGACCTGCACATTCTGCACTATGTTGGCCCACTCCACCTTGGACGGCACGAGGTAGAACGCTGGCGCGACCTTCTGGCCGCACGGACACTTGCAACCTGCGGGAATAGATGACGAATCAATGAAGCGGCGTATGTTTTAAGTATAAAACCAATCATGACTTTATATGTATTCTGACCCCCTTGTGACTTGTAATGAATATTACCAATAAACGATGTCTATGTCTATGTCTACAAGAGACGCACGCATACATGGCGAAGATTACGCTGGCGTCAAACTGGCGCCAGCGTAAGTACGTTTTGGACAGTAGAGCGAAGTACCTTAGTAGAATTCGGGCCCAGGTGCCAAGAATTAATGGCCTTTGGCTTGGCCTGTCCTGTATTAATCAATTATTTGTGAAGGTAATAATGTACGGTCGCCTGCGCCTAAACGTATACAAGCAGTATAAGCGGGATTCACTCGCTAATATGAACTGCCCGTATACTGTCAGACGCAGGCGACCGTACACGCGCAGTAAGCAGGGAGACGGAAGGCTGCTTCTGTGTGCAGCCCAGCCGAATACAGGACCAGCTAATTCCATTTCTAACTGTACTTGCCTGAAATGAAGATTTACTTAAGTATTTCATTCATTCGGTAATCCATAGGCTCTCACGTGTAATCAAACACTTGGCAGTTGGCAGGGGTGTTCTCGAAGACTGACTTTTCTCATTGAGTTTGCTAAGTGACTTCATCATCATCATCATCAAACTGATTTAAGCGCAGTACAAAAACAGCCCTGCCGCTCGTGGCCACAGAACCCGCTCCACAACTCACCCATAATCCAGCTGAAGCTGCCGATCTTGGTCTGGCAGTTGGGGCAGTGCAGTTTGCCCTGCGTGTCGCGCTGCACGTGCCGCATCCAGGCCATGGGCTCCACGAACCACATCAGCCGGCACACCTCGGGCGCGTCGGCGCGCGGCGCGATGCTGCCGTCCACCATGTTCAGCTCACTGGATAGGAGATTCTGATTAGTAGTACCACAGGGTGCTCATCCCATACTAATTAGAATTAGTAACCCTTCGTCAAAAAGAGATGGCGTTTGTAGGTACTTTAAACGCCTTGGTTTCAGTTAACATACTTCTAGGTGGCGCTAATCTTAGAATAAATCCTATAGGTATATCTTAGCGCCATCTCGTGGTATTTGAAATTTTTCGATGGTGCTTCACCAAGCGATAATGGCCTCGAACCAAAGAAGCTTCCGTAGCATCTCAGTTTACGCCGGTGTCATATTTTGTTCTAAGTGGTCTATCTGTATTAGTACAATATTATAGTATCTGTGCCAATACAAAAAAAAAACTACGTCCTCTATAAAGGTCATGCGCCAGTGATTTACCTATTCCCATCCAATCGTCCATGACTCGTCCCCTCATCCGCCGGCCCATCATCACCATCGTAATCATCATAGGTCGTGGTCTTCGTCTCCACCTCATCAGCGACGTCGCTGCGGCTCGGCACGGCGTCTGCCGGGATGTCCACTAGGATGCCCTCCTCCGTCTTCATCATCTGGTTGATCTGGCACGCGAGGGTCTTGAGCTTCTCGATGAGGATTTGCCCGTTGTCTGGAATTTCGGATGTTGAATTTGAGCAACTGTGTATTCCATGTCTTCCAGGCTTATGTACTACTACATACTTTATGTATGCTTTATCTTATTCACTCAAACATTTTTGGCGAAGCTAGTAGTAGCCTTCCGGTTGTGATTTTGTCGCAGACATTTTCTTTTTGAGCCTAGTACCGCGACACATGGAATTTTAGTGTGGGAGTAGCGCAGCTTGTATCTTGCATATTTACAGATACATCATAACATAACCGCTAACTCTGTCCTACGGGCTGCACATAACTCTCCAGCAACTAACCGGTGCTGGAGAGTTATTCACCCTCAACATTCAGCGGCACACGACCGGTATATGTATACTTACTTACGTTTTTCTCCTTCGTGGAGTTTAGGGCCGATTTAAGTATTTTTAAGAACATTGTACTATTTGTTTTGAATAAATATAAACAGAAAAATAAAAAAGTTTTCTCCATTTTACTATACGAGGCCACTGTACTGAGCTCTTACCTGAATTACCATCTCTTGGTAGCTGTAGCCTGTCCGACCGGTTGCTGCGGTACATAACTCGGTAGCGACTCACCGGTGCAATTAAACCCGGGCAGCTTGCTCGCGGGCGGCCGCTGCGCCTTCCTCGCGCGCTCCAGCCGCAGCTGCCGCGGCACGTGCGGGATGATGTTGCGGCGCGAGGCGACCACGCGCCGGCACTTGCGGCAGCGGTACACGACCGGGTCGGGCCGCTCGCGGGTCAGCCCCGGGTCGCCCTTCACGAGGTCCGCGAACAGTTGCGGCAGGATCTTGACTACAAATGGGGGTAAGGGACGAATCAGTTTGTTGACTTTTCTTGTTTCGTGTATAGTAGATTGTATAACAAGTACTTAAAACGCACCATTTTACCCGAGACGTATGTGGATAGTCGAGTCAAGTAAACTGGGTTTTATGTACTGCGTTTCACTTCGATTGTGAGGAAATTAAACAGCAATATTGCAAAAACAGTTGCAAAATGCAACGCAAAGAAAAAATAACGACTTCCCGCCAATACACTTGTTTGTTTATACGTGGCAGTGGCACTTAGCATAGGTGTGTTTTTGTGTGGCTGTTTACCTTTGCCAGAGTCTGCGATTTGGACGAAGATTTTACTTTATGCACAAGTGCATAAAATATGACTTTGTGCAGCCTATACCCAACATAAAGACAAACTTTACGAGTATGAGAA
The DNA here is from genome assembly GCA_963457715.1 of Argyresthia albistria. NCBI lineage: Eukaryota > Metazoa > Arthropoda > Insecta > Lepidoptera > Argyresthiidae > Argyresthia > Argyresthia albistria. The sequence continues at coordinate 12,505,536 of OY735262.1, forward strand.
GTGATCCATATCAAACTTTAAACAAACAAACCGCCCGCCCCAAGAATCTCCCTGTCCAAAGGTACCCATTACACTGGTGGCAGCATCATCGCGCTGCACAGCGAGTGAAATCCTTTGCAGCAGGAA